>CAUOFW020008577.1:0-16792 GCA_963454935.2 Ilex paraguariensis
TTGAACATGATCAAACCATCTTAATATATTTTCTCTTAACTTATCTTCAATTAGAGCTACTCCTACCAGTTTTCTAATTTGGTCATTTCTCATCCTATCATTTCTAATTTTTTTTACACATCCACTTTAACATTATTATTTCCGCTACACTTATTTTGTCACTATATTGTTTCCTAGTTGCCCAACATTCTGTCTCTTACAATGTTGTTGTCCTTATATATAGTTGTTCGGTAAAACATACTTTTCAATTTTATTGGTATCATTCTATACATAATATGTCAACGGTTTTCCTCCACTTAAGCCAATCGGTGTTGATTTTATGAGTTACATCATCTTCAATCTCTATCATTTTTAAAAATTGATCATAGATATCTAAATTATTTACTTATCTTGATTTTCAATCTTAACTTTGTCACTATGTCTACTTCTTCTATTACTAAAATTACATTGCATGTATTCAGTCTTATTCCTACTTATTTTAAACCCTGTTGACTCGAGTGTCTCTCTCCAATTTTTAACTTATTGTTAATCCCCCTTTGAGTTTTATATACTAATACAATATCATCTGCAAATAGCATACACCATGGGACATCATCTTGAATGTGTCTAATGAGTTCATCCATAATTAAAGCGAATAGGTATACACTTAAGGCCGATCCTTTGTGTAATCCCACCGTGATTGAAAATTCTTTACTTTCTCTCACGAAAGACCTAATTATAGTTATAGTCCCGTTATACATATCCTTTATCATCTCAATATATCTATTCGTCACTCATTTTCTCTCAAATACCCTCCATATTATATTTTTTAGGTACTTTATCATACATTTTTTCTAGATCTATAAATACCATATGGAGATTTTTTTTTTCTCTCTATGCTTTTTTATGAGTGTCCTCATTAAATATATAACATCTATAGTTAATCTACTTGACATAAACCCAAACTGATTTTTCGACATTGTATTCTCAACTCTTAGGCGACATTTAATGACCATCTCCCTTAATTTCATTGTATGTCAATTTTATCCCTCTATAATTATTACAATTTTGAATATCTCCTTTATTTTTATAGATAGGTACTAAAATACTTTTTCTCTATTCATCGGACATTTTCCTATAGTAGAAATAATTCTATTAAATAATTTTGTTAGCCAAGACATCCACTCATTCCCTAAGGACTTCCAAACCTTAATTGCAATCTCATCCGGTCCTGAAAGTCTTGCCTAATTTTATTTTCTTCAATTCAGACTCTACCTCCGAATTCTTTATTCTACAAAAGAACTTTTGATGAATCCTACCATTTTCTATCTCTTCTAAATTTCCTAAGTGATTTTCATTTAATAGTTTCTCAAAATAGTTTTTCTATCGATCATTTATTTTCTCATCTTTAACTAAAACATTTGAGTCCTAACCCTTGATGCACTTAACTTGATTAAAGTCTTTTGTTTTTCTTTCTCTAATTTTAGTCAGTTTGCAGATGTCTTTTTCTCCCTCTTTATTATTTAGTTTTTGTACAACTCGTTGTAGGTTTTTAACTTAGCGTCTCTTACTATCTTTTTAACCTCTTTGTTAGCTAATTTATATCTTTGAAAGTTCTCTCTATTTCTACCATTTTGCTATCTCTTAAAAGATTTTTTCTTTACTTTAACTACCTCTTGTATGTTGTCATTCTACCACCAAGTTTTTTTTTTCCACAAGTCCTCTACCTTTTGACTTCCCAAGAACCTCTTTTGAAATTTTTCTAATGTCTTCCGTCATCCTATTCCACATAACGTTAGTCTTTTCCTCTAGGTTCCATAAGGCCTCCTTAGGCATTTTACTCCTAAATAGTACTAGTTTCTCATCTTTTAAATTCCACCATCTTGTTGTTCTTTTTCTAATGCTTCTCTTTACTCTATGTTGCCCTTTAACATATAAATTTAGGATTGTTTGCCTATGTTGAGATGTTAAGCTCTCTCCCGGGATAACCTTACAATCCTTACATGTTAATCGGTCTGTTCTCCTACTTAAGATGTAGTCTACTTGGCTTTTGTTTGATCCACTCTTAAATATTATTATTTGTTCTTCTCGTTTTCTAAATAAGGTGTTTGCTACTACAAGGTCATATGTCATTGCAAACTCTAAAATACTCTGTCCGGCTCATTTCGATCACCATATCCATAACCATCATGAACCGTCTCATATTGCATCCTATATTTTCCTACATGTCTATTGAAATCTCTACCTATGATTATCTTTTCTCCTATAGGCATATATTGAACTAATTCATCCATTTGCTCCCAACATTAATTTTTAATATGTTCCTCTAACCCTACTTGGGGTGCATAAGCGCTAATCACATTAATTTTTTTCTCTTCGACTACAAGTTTGATAGATATAATCATATCTCATTTCCTTGTAACTGCACTACGCTATCTTTTATGCCTTTATCTACAATTATTTCTATATCATTTCTTCGTTTATCGTTTTCTGTTTAGTAAATCTCAAATCCTGTATTTTCTATCTCCCTAGCCTTCTCACCTACACATTTAGTTTCTTGTAAGCGTGTAGTGTCTATTAATTTCATTGTTTTGTCAGTGAGTGTACCTATATTCCATATTGCTAATATAAGTCTATCATCATGGACTAGCTTCCTTAACCTCACATCCGTCCATGGCATGGAGATGCTTGCCTATTTATCATCACACTTGGGCATTGATGCGGTGCCCCTAACTTATATGTCGAAACTCCCCAAGGCGGGCACAACGCCCCTAATTGATTTTTCGAAACGCCCTGAGGCTGGCGCAATGCGTCATTTATGAGGAACGACCTAACATTAGCGCATATATCATTATTTGGACTCATCATAGTAGATCCGACAAAATTTTACACTGACTGTCGACTACCTAACGCAACCTTTCTTCTTTATCCTGATTTGGGACAAACAGTATTGAATACAAATACTTAATTCCTTTATGTTTCCCTTCGTTAACTCCATTGCTTTATAGATTCCTCAAAATAAAGTTCATTGAATATAACAATATCAATAAGAACGCTTCAACGAAAGACCAAAGACTCCGCACATGATCTTTCATCAAACCCTATAATTGTCAACTTTCCAATACTGATATTAAATTATTCTATTGGACATCCATCATTTTCCAAGAAACCCAAGCACAGTAGTGCTGGTCCTATCATACATTGCTGGGGGAGTTGAGGCGGGATCTTTGCGCAAGGAGTACAAACAGGGATAAAGATCGGCAATTTTTACAAGTAATTTTGATGGAGGGTTGAATTCGAGCTGAACATTGTTTGCCCTTTGTTTTTTATCTCCATTTCATTGATTTGTTATTCGTATGTAATTATGTAGACAAATCTCATTTTTTAACTTTATGCAGAGTTTAGTTAAGATACTTTCGTAAGAAGTAATAGATTTGAACACACCGGTTTAAGAGAAAGTTATAGCTATGTTAATTGTGTACTCAAAAAGCCACCAATGATGGAAGGTAACTAATTTTATGAAATTTTCAAAAAATAAAAATCCAGGTCCTATTTGCATAGGTATGCAAAAAAAATGTATGCTTTGCAATATTGGTTAAATGATGTTTATGCTCCGGATGGAGTTTGGAGGATATTGAGGTATTCTTGTCAGGTTATTCACAGTGGTGTGTTTTCGATAGTGCAGTGCAATGTGAGGATGAAGTGATTGTGTTCTATGAATGTAGTTCATTTTACTTCATAGTAGCTTGTCTATTTTGATCCTTTTTGTCCTAAAGCAACTCCACAGGGTTAATGAGGAATGTAATTTCTAATATTGATTGGACGAGAACTGATTCCATTTTATAGATTCTATGTTGTTTGTTTTCGCCTTGTTTGAAAGGTTAAGTTTAAGGCACATGCAAATCCTGAATCACATATTTGACGTAAAACCTAATAGATATATTCTTCTAGTTCTGTTTTTATTGGATTAGAATATATGGCATTGAATCTTTTATCTTTACATAGCTGAAAATACAAAATGAAAAAGTTTTTGATGCATTTAAGCCCTCCTCCACCCCCATTGTAAAGTTGAAATTAGATAAACCATGCACAAAAAACGAGACGTGAAAGAAAAAAAAATTAGAAACTAAAAATGATATTAATTTGATCTCTAATAGATTTTTTATCTAGGACTATTTGATTTGTTAGATTACCTGTTAAACTTGGTTTTTCTTTTATTGGTGTCTTGGTATTGTGTACATGTAATATTTAGGAATCTAATCTTCTTACTATTGCTCTTTTCAATTACTAGAAGACCAATTAATCTCTATGGTTTTTAATCGTACAAATGGTTGAGAACTATTTATTTTATTAAGGGCTTGTTTGGTAATAAAGTGTTTTTTTATTATTATTTTTGGGGGAATTACATAAAAATACATTTGGTGAATTTTTTTATTTTTTATTTTTTACTGCTCCATTTTGCAAACAATGACAAAATATAGAAACATCTAAAATAATATTTATTAAAACATCCAAAATAAAAACACGCGGGTTGCGCTGGAAAGATTTTAATGAGGTCCAAAGTCTCATTAGCAGCAAACAAAAGATATTATTTGGCACATATACAAGGACCCCAACATTTTTTTTTAGTAATGCCATTTAAATTTAAAAATTTGACCTAATTTACGGACATAATGATTTGATTTCATAAGAATTATTGAATCAACACCAGTTCCAATATTTGATAGCGTCTACAGTCAATTCAAGGTTATAGTAAATTAGGTAAATAAATTATGTCAGCAAATTATGTGACAACAGCATTGCTCTTTTTTTTTTTCTCTCTTTCTCGAACGTTTTTTCTCTCTCTCTCTTTCTCATCTCTCACTTCTCTCTGTTGCTCTCCCTTGTCTCTCTCTCTGTCTCTCTCTCTCTCTCATTGCAGTGGCGGTTGGGTGCTGGGTTCTGAAGTGGGTTTGGGTGGTGGGTTTAGGTGGTGTTGGCTGGTGGGTTTAGGTGGTGTTGGGCGGTGGGGTGAAGTGGTGGTTTTAAGTGAGGTTGGGTGATGGATTTTGGTGGTTGTTGGTAGTGAATTTTGGGTAAAATACTAAACATGTTTTTTATTTTTATTTTTATAATTTTTTAAATATAAATAACTATCAAATATATTTTATATTTTTAATTTTTATCACAGAAAAAATAAAAATTAGTTCAGGTTTTTTATAAAAAAAATATAAAACGAAAATGTTACCAAAAGTATCCAAGATGTGAAATCATGAAAGTTTCAAATATCTTATACATTAATAAAATGGTCCGCGTGCAACATACGTGGCCACCAACTAGTACTCTAAAAAGAGTAGAATTGTACTTTCATGCTCGCTAGAAGTTACATTTCTTGTAGAATTCCATGATCCAGTAGCTTTGTACACAACATATAAGTTTCAAAGCAGCAAATCCAGCTGCTTTTACCAATGCCTCGTATTCTTTCTCCGTCCTCTCTTTCCCTCCGGGATTCAGTGTCAACATAACCATGTCGGAGCCAATAATAGTTTGAGACAATAAATCAGTCTCCGGGTACTCCGGCAGTATTGATTCGACCGCTATCACCTTACCGGAATCTGGAAGTGCATTCCAACAATTCTTCAATAGCTTCAAGCAGTGATCATCACTCCAGTCATGAAGTATCCACTGTGAATATGTTATGTAGCAAGTTACAGAAGAATAAGTCACAAAATTTATGGGACTTTTTGGTAGTTGTAGGTTTAGGTACGAAATAGGGGTGTAATTGAGCATGTTAACCATAATTCAACCTAAAATATTCAATACGTGAGAAAAGATTTCAAATACTCAAGTTGGAACTAGTTACAAAGGTGTAGAACCAATTTAAATTCGAAAAACACTGGGGTTGAGATCTAGGGTTTGGGAGGGGGGGATCGAACTCCAACACTTCCATTCGTGAGCAACTTCACGAACATTGTGAAAAGGGGAAAGGACGGTCGTTCGTGCATTATTCAGAAATGATGAAAATATACTTCAGTGCCATGAAGGCGATAATGTCTTACGAATTCAAGTTCAAAAGAATTCGATCTTAGTTTCTAGCCAAGTAGTGCAACCAAAAAATCTATCCTTCACTAAACTGACTTTCAACCCGATTTTAAACTCAAAAAATTGGACTTGAATTTCAATTTGACTATATTTTTGGGTAAGGGGGGGAAATTCCTAGTTTGTCTCGGCGAGTAAAGCCACTCTTATGTCGCTCAGACTCATGAGTGCGAGTTAGACTAAAGGCAAACCCCTAGTGCATAAACCGGTCCCTCAACTTATGCACCAGTTAAATCAGAACTAGCATTTCGGTGAAGATTCGAAGTCATACCAAAGATTTAGATACGGTTCGTCTAAGTAATAAAGGTCTGTCCTATCAATCAATCACTCTTTTTGTCACCCAGAGGACTTGAATCCTTGATATCAAGAAAGTAAAGTCTTCATAAGACAAGGGATACAATTTTAAACATTGTAGCATAAGCAATATGTACTCCAATTGGAATTGGATTTGGTTTGAACTCAGATGGAGAGTATTATAACTTGAGTTAAGTTGGTTATCGCCTCAACCAGTCCAAACTACACCCCTATTTGAAGAGGGAAATCATGGGCCTTCCCCCCCTCCCCCCCCCCAAAAAAAAAAAGTCTCACTATAGGTGGTTTTTGCTAATTAATTTTGCATCATAAAGCAGATTTGCAAACAAACACAAGTTTAACTTATCAAAAAGAGTAGTGGCGAACCTTCATAAAGATAGCCTCCCCTTTTGGAACACTTTCGAACATATCTCCCCCAACATGCTCCACACCTAGAATCAAAAAAGCATCTAGTCTGTTCATAATCAAACCTCAAAACAAGAAAAATAGTGACTAAGCGAATCAAGAGAATGGGACAATCGATAACATGAGGAATACAATTGCAAAAATAAAATTCAAGGAATGATTAATATATGATTGAGGCTATTAAGCAACGCGTTTTGGCTAATTCAAACTTGTTCGTTTAAAAAATGTACAGAATACGATCCAATTTTAAGCTCCTTTAATATTCAAATCAAGCTCAAGCAAGGCCAAGTCCAACAAAGCCGGACTTGAGCATTGGATTCAAAAATCAAGCCGAGCTTGAGTAAAATCCAAACTTAACAATCGAGTTGAGTCGAGTTCGAACCTACGATTATCAACTAGAGCTGAGTTTGCACCTATGAAAAAAAAAAGAAAAAAAGAAAATCGAAAAGCTCAGCCCAATCAAAAGCTCAGCCCAATCAACAATCTCAGATAAGACTAATGAACTTATCATTGATAGAATGCATGAAGTAAATATGGTGTTTACCTGGGAAAGGAAGTGCATCTTTAATCACATGAGGTAAATCAAAGTTAATACCCCTAATATTAGGGTACTTGGAGACTATACTGCCTAGTGTTGCACCAAACCCACCACCAACATCTACTATCTCTTGTATGCCCTCAAATCCCTTGTAGGTTTCAAGTATTTTATTCATGGACATAGTGGTGTGGTTGTACATGGCTTTGTTGAAAACCTCATTAAATCTGCTGTCTTTCTCAGGGTATTCAAATGCATGCATCCCATGAGCCTTGTTGAATGGGATTCCTCCCTCAATAATTGCATCTTTCAAGTGGTACCTACATGAAAATTGATGATAGTGAATACATAGGGTAGCTGAAAGACTGTATATATTTTAATTGAAGCCTATTCCTTTGTGGTTGGCCCTAATGCTTAACGTCAAGTTGCTTCATAAATATGAAAAGTAAGTCAGCCATAGTAGCTCATCAACTCACCTTAACGCACCCTCACTCTATAAGAAGATAATATTTCTTAAGCAATGCTGTAGGAATTAATTTGATGACCTAATTTAATGTAACCAATGGATTAATTGTGGATTTCGATATTAGACAAAGTGCACCTTTAATCCAACAGCTGCAATTAATTAAGTCTAAATAATATTTTTCATATTTCTTGGTACAAAAGAACAACTTTGCAGCAAGAATGTCACTCAAATCGTGCCAAAA
This sequence comes from Ilex paraguariensis, assembly GCA_963454935.2. Classification (NCBI taxonomy): domain Eukaryota; kingdom Viridiplantae; phylum Streptophyta; class Magnoliopsida; order Aquifoliales; family Aquifoliaceae; genus Ilex; species Ilex paraguariensis. The sequence continues at coordinate 8,017 of CAUOFW020008577.1, forward strand.
CACTTGATATTAGTCCCCATGAACTAAAAATCAACTTAATCAACATGCTACCAAAAACTCTGATTCTCTAAATATTAGTTCAGTATCTTATCAAGATACTGATTCTCTAAATATTACCAAAAATTCTGATTCTCTAAATATTAGTTCAGTATGTTTTCGGATATTACATCTGATTGTTGGATCTAAATTACACACATGTTCACAAAAAAAGAGAGAGAAAAGAGAGGACAAACCAACAGTTAATGACTACTTTGTCTTGAAGAAGGAGTACAGAGGGAGAGAGAGAAACTCCATGCTGATCTCGGACAAAGTATTTGCAAATAGGTGTCAACCCATACGATCTTTTTGCATCTCCGCTTTCATCTCTGTTGAGAGTGCATGTGAGGATTGAGTTGCTAGCAAGAAACCGAAGCATACGATCGAGCATCACTGGGGCTTCGGGATTTCGAGTGGGAAGTTGCGAAGCAATCTCGGAAGAGGAGAGTTGGCGGCCACCTGGAGAAGTTTTGGCCATGATCTCGAATAAATCGAGCTCGATTGCAGCTTTTAGAACCATCGGAAGAACTGCGCCGATGGGAAATCGCATCGCCGTCAAGAATTCTTCGTCTTCATCGGACAGTTTGATTTGGGGTTTGGAGGTAAGCATATTCGAAATGTGTGTGTGTGTGTATGAGAGAGAGAGAGAGAGAGAGAGAGAGGCAGAGGGAGGTTTTGCTGAAAAATGGAGTAAAGTAGTTATAAATGGATTCGTTGTGTTTCTAGTAGCACTTCATGTGGAACAACATCACTCTCTTGTTGTTGTCATTTTTTTATATTCAAAATAGAATTATTTTTTGGGGAAAACAGAGGAATATTTGTAGGAGAATAATACTCATGCCCGGCTCAAGGTAGAGCCAAAAATGTGTGGGCTTTAAGGGCCATTTATTTTAAAATTTAGCTCTAAAGAGCAGTTCGTCCATGCATACATATTTATTAAAGGATAAAAAAAAAATTAACATTCGATAAAAAAGAATAATAAACAGTCTTCTCTCTTTTTTGATTTTGTTCTCGTTTAAATACAAAATACCAACTAATTAACCTATTTATTTTCATAAAAGATCCGTAATAAAAAAAATTTAATATATTTATATAATAAAATACAATACAATTCAAATTTTAAAAATAAACAAAATGTCTTTTACGTTTTGCGGTTGAGATCTCTTTAAATTTTACTTTAAAGTTAATCCGAAAGACTGATATTAACATTTTAAATTTAATAAGAAAAATGGACCTCTGAATCCATGTTTATGATAACTTTTTAAAAATACTTCTATCTTATAATTTCTCATAAATATTTTTTTAAAGAGATGTAGGGTTTGAACTTATCCCGTTATCACCACTACCACTACCACCCTCACCCCCATTGTCTCACCACCACCACCACCTCCTCTGCCACAACAATCAGCCCCATCACCACCATTGCTACCACCCCCACCAACACCATTGACATCCCACCACTACCTCTTTCACAACCACTATTGCCACCCCACCACTACACCACCACCACCACCATCCCCACTGTCCCACCACCACTATCACCATTGTCACTCCCACCATTACAATCAGTCGTCGTCATCTATCACAATCGCTACTACTTTTCACCACCACCATTACCACTGATTCGTTTCACTATAATCGATGTTTAAATTTATTTCTATCTTTGTAATTTAATTTTGAGTATAAATACAATATATATTTATTGTTGATCAATTTTTTTTATTCCTCTATGCCTTCAAGCATAGGAAATAATTAGTATATATATAAAAAAAAACTTTCAATAAAGTTGTTATCATAGCAAATAAAATATAACAAAATATTAGATGAACGTTGCATACATAAATAAGTTAAGGATCCTAAAAACCTTAAAAAATAGTAAAATAATTTAATAAAAAAATAACAATGAATTATGAATGTATTTATATTGATAGTGGATCATGTATTTATATTATGTGTGTGTGTGTGTGTGAGAGAGAGAGAGAGAGGAGGGCGGGGGGGAGGTTCTGCTGACAAATGGAGTCAAGCGATAAAGAATTTCGGGAAAAAAAATTGTGTGGAAGGTGGTAATATATGTTGTGACAATGAATTCTTTATGTTCCTTGTAGCAGTTCAAGAAAACCAAGGAATATTTGTATGAAAATAATGTTTTGGGATTTAAAAATTTAATTTAATTTATTAATATAACAATGTGTCAAATCATATAGTCTCAATAAGAAAATTCCAATAAGACCTAAAAAAAACTCTATTACTCTATTTGTTGGGTTTGAGTGTGTTTAAATTTTTTTTGTACTTGTAGTTGGTTATAGTTTCAATTTGATTGTCAAAATTAATTTCTTATTCAAGTTCGATTTTATAAAAGTTTTTATATATTATAGTTAAACTCAAGTAGAACCTAGCTCGATTTCTTTTTTAAATAAACCCTTGAACTAAGTAATAGATCCTACACTATCAATAATTTCATGACAAATCTCACTCTCTTTTACAATAGATTTTGAGGAGTTTAAACTTTAGGAATTTGGAAGTAAATTAGGAGTTTCTTAGAATTAATTGTGGATGAGAGTTTATTTGGACCGAGTTAGACATACTCAAGTCGAGCCACATATAATTCAAATTTCACTCGTTTATAAAAAAAACGTAAAAATATGGTCAAATTCAACTCAATCAAACTAATCCCACACCCAAATTTGGTGTCTTGATTTCTCTTTTGTTGAAGAATTTTTTTTTTTTTGAAGAGTCTCTTTTGTTAAAGTTCAATGTCAAATTCTCTGTGTATTCGGATCCAATACGCTTGTTGGTTAAATGTGTGGCTGTAGGTTGGGAAGAATCAGCTCCAAATTTTTAGCCATCCATTGACTTGATTGATCCACCAGTCTAGTAAATCAATCAATGTATACCCTTCATTGCTTACAGTTACACAGCCTTTTCTCAAATTGCAAAGTGGAGATCACATCAAATTAGCAGATGATTAGGACATCTTCTACAATCTTCCATAGTGTATAAAACATCAATTTAGGCCAAGTAAATGTCACATTTTTTTTTAACTTTTCCTAAAAAAAAAAGAGTCACATTTTCGTTCTATTAGATTGATAGTAAAAATCATTTATCCACAGAAATCCATCCACTAACAAATATTTGGTAGGATGGTGATATTTGGTTGTATACATGGGCGGAGTTGCATTGGAATTGGGGTGGGCACTTGTTTCCCCTCGCTTTTGGATTATTTTTTATGAGGACCCTATAATATTATTTAATGTATTACATTTGCTCCCCTAAATTTTTAAAATTTACTAGTCTCTTTTTCTCCCTAGTAAATTAGTGGTTCATTAGCCCCCTAAAACAAATATTTTACTTTTGGATTGAATAAATTAGATGTAAATGTCATGATCTATTTATATATATTGAAAAAATATAATATTTCTATTCTATTCTATTTAATATAATGTTTCCTATCTTTTAAAAATAATTGTTTAGCTATCATTTATTATTTTTTAATTTGTTTGTTATCTATACCTAATAAATATGATTGGATGCAAAAGCTACATGTTATAACCCAAAACCATTTTATATTATGTGAAATATGTAATTTCTTGATATGATCGATAATGAGTTCAACTACATTTTGTACCTATATAAACAATAATTTTACTATAGACTCTGTAATTGTATGCATTGGTAGAAAATTAATGAGAAATAAGCTTACAATTAATCAATTATAAAAAATCTTAGAGATTTTAAATAATATTTTATTTTACTATAATACCTGATTGTGTAACTGTCTCAAATTTTAATCTATTTTGTCATTCTTGCATTCAACGGAATTTTAATCTATTTTGTCATTCTTGCATTCAACGGTTCCAACTAGTAAATTATTTTCAGTTCCGACTCCACCCCTAGTTTTACAATATTAGATGATTGGCTGATTCATAATTTATTTATTTGGACCAATGAGATGACAATAGTTTTGGCGGGAAAAGGTTTTTTTTTTTGGGACGAAAAGATTCGTTTTGTGGGGCCAAGTGATTTGCTTTTTTAGTAAAAGGGTATTATTATTTATATACAATATAGTTAATTAGTCCAATAATAGAGATCACAGGGAACAAATAATTGGATGTGATGCAAATAGCATTGACTTATGTGCTTAATTCTTATTTCTTTTGTACGGAAAAAGCCTGAAATCACGGAGAATTTATGATTACGATGCGCTTAAGAACGGACTCCGGTGTGTGTTTGTTTAATCATTTTTCGAAAAATTACTGTCAAACTACTTGAGATTTGCCAGATTTGTCGCTTAAAGAAAATATTATATAACTTAAATTTGCATCCCAAATAAAGAAAAATTATGGGTCCCATTAATTTTTTTAAATGAAATCCACTAATCCAATGATTTCCTTTTATTTGGGATGTAAATTTAAATTATAGATTCAAGTTACATAGTAAAGTTGCTTCTTGATTAGTAATTTCACAATGGCACCAAAAAATTATTTTTTGACACTGTACATTTTCTTTTTCCTTTTAATATAAACATACAAAATTTTTAATCAATTAGTTCAACACTCAAAATCAATACGAAATTAGTAGGTTAGGTTGACCATTGATATGAACCCGTATATAACACAATTCATTAATACAAGTAATTAATGAATTAGATTACTGTTAAATACGAACAACACAAAATTGACACGATTAACGTGTTTAAATAGTATTATAAATATAAAATACTTATTTTTTATTATATTTTATCAAGTAACCATTTAATACTTAGACAAAAAAGAATATTTTTATTTATTTTTATTCTTATGTTTATTAAGATAATTTTTAGTTTATAGAAAATTATGAACAAATGTTCGATTAAGTAATAATAAAATTTTAAACATAAAATTAAGCATTAAATTTTTTATTCACATGTTATATGGGTTAATACGAATACAACACAAAAATAAATAGGTCGACACGACACGACACAATTAGTTAAACGAATTGTGTTAGAGTTGACTAGTATTTGACACAAAATCGAAATAAAATAACACGAATACGTCACAACACGATACGATACGATTATTATGCTTATCTGAAATGTATATTTCGGTATGCGTATGGGTCATATCTAACAAGTTCCCTTGATCCAACAATGGTATATGCAGCAATGGCTCTTGGGGGTGAGTGGCAAAAAATGACATTTTTGTTGACATAAATTGACACTTTTATTTCCTTTTTTTTGTTTGTACAAGAACTTATTCAACATTTTCTGAAAGACAACAAGAATGACCATATCGGATAGTTCTAGGTGTGTGCGCGCGTTTACATAAAGGCTATGGAACTCATATTTTTAAGTGTGAGCTCTGTAGTTCTTGTTGATCAAAAAAAAAATCAAAACTATGGGTGTGGGCGTGCGATTTCACAGCATTCGACTGTTGGGCTCATCTTCCTCCCTCTAGGGTTGCTCGATCGATGGGGCCCTTGGGCCTAAAGTGGGTCAGGGGATATGGCTATCTCACATCAGATAATTCTGTGTGTGTGTGCGCGCTCGCTTATATAGAAGTTATAGAACTTGCACTTTTAAGTGTGAGTTTTGTAGTTCTTGTTGATCAAAAAAAAAAACAAGAATGAGAAAATATAAATTACCTAAACTAAGTAATTTAACAGTTGGCCACCACAAAAAACCATCCTCCTCCTCACCATACTAATCGATCTCTCTTTATATGTACATATGTGCGAATTATGTGATGGGTGTCGAGTTTGGGAGAGAAACTAGTAACTTAACACTTGTCCACCACAAAAAACATCCTCCTCCTCATCTCGCTAATTGATCTCTCTTTATATGTATGTGTGCGTGAGTTATGTGATGAGTGTCGAGTTTGGTGGATATTGTGGTACGTAGAGGAGGGGGTAAAGGTGGTGATGATTGGATAATTTTTTATATATTGCTTTTTTTCTTTCTTGTGTATTTTTTACAAGTACAAAAGAACGCCAATAAAATCTGCTAGTTGAAAATTTTAACACCTAACACATAAAGAGCGTGGTCTAATTGCATAAACTAGTACAAAACTTCGTGAAAAATTGGGTAATTATAAATTTAATCACATTTTGATTTGGATCCCTCATGTTCTTCTCAATAATACCAAGAGAATCGTGTATTTTTGTACCCCTGTAGCTTCTTTAAATATGATTTTTTTTTAAATTTTTGGAACAATTTATTTAGGGTTAATTGTACAAGTCTCAAAAGTATAGAGTTTATCTCATTTTAGTTTTCAATATTTTAATTATGTCATTTTAGTTTCTAAAGTATTAAATATATTTTTATGTTATCCTTCAAATAGACATTGTCTAGATTACTAACTATTTTTAATTAATAAACTTGTCACGTAATACCTAAATATGAGTACAAAAATAATTTAAATATTTCTTAACCAAATTTTTATCTAAATTTTGGTCAAAAAGCTACCAAACTTATACAATTTTAATTATGAGCTATCTAACTTTTAGTCAAGAACTGCCCATATTACACATTTCTTCTCAAGAGCTACCTAAATTTTAATCAAGAATTATCCAAAATATTTTTTGTCTATATTTAAGCATCACGTGACAAATTTATAATTAAAAATCATTAGCAATTTAGATATTGTTTGTCGGAGGGAACAAATAGAAACATATTCAACACTTCAGGGACAAAAATGATGTAATTGAAATATTAGATAACAAAATGAGACAAATTTCATACTTTGGGAACTTCTAATGTAATTAACCCTTTATTTTATTTTTAGTTTGGTGGATCGATTAAGGCGTGAGGCCCATCACCACAGGCCCATGTGGCTGATTCGTATCCAATACCTTAGGCAAGCCCAGTAAGGAGAAATTACAAGTACTATTTAATTCACCTGACCCTACCAACTTTACCCCTCATTTTCAAATTGAGTTCCCTCACCGGCCTCCTCTTCTTCTCCTTCTCCTTCTCTCTCTGTCTCGCACACACCCCGTTTCCAACTCCATGCAACTCTAACATTAGTTGTTTCAGGAACAGAGTGTCGCAGAAACAGAGACATGGGTAAGTGCATGAGAAATGATAAAATCACAGGAGGCGTTGCCGTCATGGAGGTCTCTCAGGCGTCCCTGGGCGTCCGAACCAGAGCCAAAACCCTAGCCCTTCAAAGGCTCCAATCAACAACCAAATCCCCAACACCTCTCCCCCTAAACCCAGAATCATGTTATCTTCGGCTTCGCTCTAGAAGGCTCGAAAAGTGTCCATTGCTCACCGACACCAGAAGGCAACTTCAAGAACAACAAAAATCAACCCCAAAAGGGAGTTGCAGAGGAAACCCCGAAAAAAATCTACATGCAAACTTTGATTCTAGGGCGAGTTCGAGGTTGAGGATGAGTTCTGGGAACGCGGGTTCTGTTGGATCAGTCTCAATTATCTGTTGCCAGAAAGATTTGGGCGGAACTACTGATAGGGCTCGCAAAGATTACGAACCAGATAGCTACGATTTGGGTGTTGAGGTTTCTTGTGGAGAGAACAATTTGGAGTTTGAACCAAAAGATAGGTTTACTTGCTTCTATCTCTATGTTTCTTTCTTGGGTTCTTGTATTTCTTTCTTTGCATGTGCCTCTGTGTGGAGATTTTATAGTCTTTTATGTTCATATTTTTTGGGGGTTTTATTTTTTTCTTTTCTGTTGTGTTTGGGGGGTTTTAGGGAGGTTGATAGTTGATACTCTGATTGTTGAGAAAGAATGGGTGAAGGGAAGGAAAACACAGACGAAGATGAAATTTTTTTATTTTTTTTGTTGCTTTTCTTTCCTTTTATTTTAAATAGGGTTTTAGCTTTTAAGGGTATAATTGTTTTTGGTGGTTTTGTGGTAAAGAGCTCCAAAAGAGTTCTTTGCTTTTCCTTAGCATTGGTTTTGTGGGTATCACTTCTATTTATTTACCAAGAGGAAAGGGGACAGGGAAAAAAAGACATCATTTTGGGGTTGCCTGTATGCCTTTTTCTTTTTAGTCCTTTGCTATTTAATTTTGTTGTGTGTGTTCCCTTTCATCTCCTATTATTTGTTGTCAGTGATCCAAAAATATGGGTTCTGTGTGAAAAAATTGCTTTTGCGAAAGGTCGGTTAATTTTATGACTTGTGAGAGGTTCCATTAATGAAATGCACAATCATCTTCTGAAAATGCATCAGTAGCCCCACATAGTTATTTATGGTTCAAGTTTTTTGTTTCTATATCAAGGAAGAAAATTCAGTGCAAGAAGGAAAATAATTACTTGTTACATACTTGGCTGGAGTTATATGTAGATATCAGATGTATAATAAGTTACATCATTACCCATGTGTGCAATTATGAAGAAGTGAGATGTAGAGAGAGAAGGGACAAATTATAAGTTATGGGCTTATGGGTAGTTGACATAGGAATAGTATAGGAGTATTTTGGGTATTTCATTGGTGGACAGGACACCAAATCCCACCCTCTCCCTTAAGTCTAGTATAGATGTAATATTATTATTAAGTTCTAAAATAAAGTTTTGCTTGCTCAATAATGTTGTATTTAGATACATGAATGAAACAGAAAAATTGTTCTACTATCTGGAAGCTACCAGTACAAAGAAAATGAAATACGAATTGTGGTTTTGAATCTTTGCAATCATTTAAACAAGGATAATTTTTTCCTTGAGTTATACCGACAGCGATTTCTGTTCTGCCTCATTTGTGTTTTCTACACATTATATCTTATGCAGGGGGGCCATGCCATACT
>CAUOFW020008578.1:0-16792 GCA_963454935.2 Ilex paraguariensis
ATCAAAAACCTGGAGGATTATTACAGTCCTTGCCTATTTCCGAGTGGAAGTGGGACACATCACCATGGACTTCATATCTGGCTTTCCACGGACTTCACGAGGCATAATGCCGTATGGGTCATTGTTGATAGACTCACCAAGTCCGCTCACTTCTTGAGTATGAAGACCACCGACACGTTAGAGACCCTAACAAGCTCTATATTTGCGAGATAGTGAGATTGCATGGAGTTCCGCTATCCATTGTGCCGGATCGTGATTCTCGTTTTGTAGCACAATTTTGGCAAAGTCTTCAAAGAGCTATGGGGACAGAGTTGCATTTCAGCACAACCTTTCATCCCCAAACGGATGGCCAATTCGAGAGGGTGATCCAGATTCTAGAAGACATGTTACGTGCTTGTGTGTTGGACTTCAAGGGAGGTTGGAGCGATCATTTTCCGTTGTTGGAATTTGCATACAACAAAAGCTATCAGGCAAGTATTGGGATGGCACCGTATGAGGCGTTATATGGAAGACCATGTAGGTTCCCAACTTGTTGGTTGGAAGCTGGCGAGAGTAGCTTGTTTGGGCCAGAAATTGTTCGAAAAACTGCAGAGAAAATTCAATTCATCCGGAGAGATTACGCACGGCACAAAGTCAACAAAAAAGCTATGATGATCAAAGACGAAGACCCTTGGAATTCAAGGTAGGAGATTACGTGTTTCTTAAAGTATCACCCAAGATGGAGTGCTGCGATTTGACAAGAAGGGAAAGTTAGCTCCAAGGTACATAGGACCATTTGAAGTAATCAAAGTTGTGGTCAAAGCGGCGTACCAACTTCGATTACTAGCTCAGTTATCCAGAGTACACAACGTGTTTCATGTGTCGATGTTGAGGAAGTGTTAGTCGGAGACCACATGTTATAGATTTGGAGGATATTGAAGTTCAAGACGAAGCCACCCATGAAGAACAACGGTGAAGATTCTTGATACCAAAGAAAAGGTGCTCCGCAACAAAGTCATCAGATTAGTGAAGGTTTTGTGGCAACACCATGATGTGGAAGAAGCTACATGGGAACCAGAGTTGGAGATGCGAGAGAAGTACCCTCATCTGTTCTCTATTTAAGGTAAGTTTCGAGGACAAAAATTTCTTTAAGGGCGGTGGATTGTAAACCCCCACACTCTTATCTTTATATAGCAAGTAATTATTTTGAAATGCTAATATAGGTGATGAGGTATGCATGAACCCTATAGATTTCAATAGTATGAATAAATACTAGGGAGGCAAATTAATGGTGAAATTTAATTTTTGGAGGTGTTTAAGGCTGATAAGGGTAACTAAGTAAAAATATAAATTTTTTTAGGTCAAAATAATATTATTATTGAACCTGGGAGATCCGAAAAAAACTTGGAATAACCTTTTAGCACATATAGCGGTTCGAAAAAATAAAATAGTAATTTTCGTGTTTCGAGTGTAAATTTATTTTAGTTTTGAGATAACTCATAAAAATAAATGTTTTTAGGTTAAAATAACATTAAAAATGAATCCGGAACGTCAAAAAACCTTAGGGTAGTCATATGGATCAAATTGGAGATTCTTCTGGCAAAATCGTAATTTTGGAGAAAACCAAATCAGCATGTGAAACAGTAAAATCGGGGCTGCTATGTTTAAAATTCCATTTTCATCCCATTTACTCCATTCTTTTCATTCCACTCTCACCTCACACCTCTTGGAACCTTAGAGGAAGATTAAGGAAGAAAGAAAAGGAAGAAGGAGGTCATAGAGCTTGGGTTTTTACTTGAAAATTTGATTCAAGTAGGGGTTTTTCCCATTCTCTTACATTGAGGCTAGGGTTATACATATATATTTTCTTTGACTCTACATCATATTAATGTGCTATGAAATTATGGATTCTTGATGTTTTTGCAAATGTTAGCATGTTTTAAACAATGGAATGGTTGGGTAACCATAAAAGTTTTTTTCTCATATTCAAATCCTAGATTTCAAGAGAAGTGAGTTTTTCTCTTGATTTCTCTTTTATTTCTTGATTTCAAACTTTAGTGTTTCGTATTGAACAACACAATGTATTTATGGTGATCTCTTGTTAATTTTTCTTAAATTGTTCCATTGTGAAATAAATGTGGATTTGGATGTGAAAAATTGAGAATTTATGGAATTGAGTGTGTTTGAGAAATTGTTGGTGATTGTATCTAATGGAGGTGTTTGGATGACCATGGGTGGCCATTGATCGGGTATCGTAGAGTGGGTATATGTGTGTGGTTCTTAATCCGTGTGGTTTTGAACTTTTCCTACCACTCGTAGTGGGGTTGGTGCCTTGCGAGTACCAAACCACTATTAGCTCACGGGTGCCGTGTCAGAGGATTAGTATACTATGCATGGTCGGATTTGTTATTGTCGGTGCATTGGTATGAAACAATGCATCTGTAGGTGCCCTTCCCGAAGTTGATATCCTTGCGAGGAATTGTGTGTGTGTGGGCCAGGATATTCTCGATGTGTTTATTCATGCGATTATCTTACTTTAGACTTGAGATACATTGTGGTTATTGTTTATTGCGTTATCTTTTGGATATGATTATCTTGAAAATTGTTGTGAGAATAATTACTCTTTGGAATGGTTATTTATGGTGAGATTGATTTTACTCTTGCACTTAATTATTGTTAATGTATAAACTTGAGATCTTTGAAAATATCATGTTTTCTTTCAAATTTATGTATGCTATTTGTGAAATGAGACCGACCATTTTCTACGTTTTTCAAACCTTGTTAGAGTTTGGAAGAATTTTCCTACAGTGCTTAGTGCTCACCCCCTACCAATAATATTTTTTTTTTTAGATTTCGTACTAGAGGAAGATCTCGGCGTTGATGAGCCAGAAAATTGGGAGGTTCCACCAGAGGAGAACTTAGATCCCAAGGTGGATATCTAGAGCTATAGTTTATTTTTGTGCTAGACTAAGGAATTTATTTACAATCATGTATAGTCTAGTATTTTATTTATTCCGCTGGTAAGTTTGAATGTAATTCTTTTGGAATGTAAGTGTCATAACTTGGCCTACTCTTTTGGAATGATATGGTGGATATTACATGTGGTCAATGAAATTTTATTATTTGATGGGTAAATGATCCGGTGTGGTCCAATATTTATTCATATATGGACCTGGTGTGGTCAATGTAGTATAATTGCACAGGTTATGTTTTGGGTAGAACTCCTCGTACAAAGCAGACTCTGTCCGAATTTTGTTAAATTAAGGACCCCCGATTTTTGGGGTGTTACAGGCGAGGACCCTGGGTGGTTCACCATTTGCAGCCAAGGGGTTTGGCCAGTCCAAGGAGAAAAGTAAGTGGCCTATTGTGGTTTTTGATTCTGAGGTTGAGCCTAAGCCCCCTACGCCTATGAAGAGGAAGAAATATGGGTGTAAGGAAACCATCGAGAAAAGAGGGGTGATGTGTGAGCATATGGTGGATGCAAGTAGTCTTGAGTTCTTCTTTAAGCCAGTTGATGGCTACATTTTGTCCTTTTGCCAGAGTTTTATACCGGGTTGACTGTAGTTGATAGTGACCTGATGCTTTTCAAGACTACTTTTTGTGGGAAGGTGATAGAGGTCTACAAAGATAGCCAAGTATGTGGGCTATAAGAAGCCTAACCCCTCTGAGATAGACTACCCCCATTTTGAATATATGGTGAAGGAGGCCAAGGTGTACACTATAGAGATGTATGACATGCCTGAGTAGTTCAGGGGTACGTTTATTCATGGCCATTTGGATGTTGAGCATTGGATGTTGAATAAGATCCTCCATTGCAATGTATACCCGAGGGGCTCATAGAAAAAGCTTGGGATGGCCAAGATTGTGCTTTTATCTGAGTTTATGGTAGGTTCGAGGATCGACATAGCCCTGATGATTTAAGGAGTGTGAAGAGATTATTGTACGACGAAGAAACCAAATGGGAACATGCCCTTTGGTAATATGGTTAGCAAGTTTTGCCTGGGAGTTAGGGTGAAGAAGCTAGCAACTAAAAATCTTCTTCCTTCTATTCTTGGACTTATCAATAACTAGGGTGAGAGGAAGAGCTCCACTATGTCCAAGTCTGGTGGTTCTATGAGTGAGGGTAAGACTACTTCTTCTATTGTTGTTGCTACTAAGATTGGAGTGGTTCGGAGACATCGAGAGTAATGTGAGGAGATCTCAAGATAAGGTGGAGGTTTGAATGAGGATTTTGAGGAGACTTTTTGAGGGTGTTTTCCTAGGAGGGGCTTTGCAAATATGACTCCAATAACTCCCACTACTGAGGCAGGATTGTCACTGATGGTTATGACACCTCTCAGTGTTACTATAGAGGAGTAGTACACCACAGATGAGAAGGAGGATGGTTCAAATTCTGAGTGATTTGACCTTGGTGTAGTAAGGCTATTATATTTTAATTTTTGAACCCAAAAGCACAACACATAAATATATTATTTTTTTATTCCAGATTTATCCCTTAATTTCTTAGAGAATATGCATTTCAAATTATAATGTTTGTTATCTTATAGACTAAGCCCTGGAATTTATAAGTATAATGTTAGGATTTTTATTTCTGTTTATTTTTAGTTTGATAAGGGACTAGCAAAGCTTTATTTTTTTTTTTGGGGGGGGGGGGGGGGAGTATAATGTTGCATATTTTATGCTTCATATCATTCATCTTAACTCTGTTAGTTGTCTATTTATTTTGTTTTAGTTTAGGTTGGCGTTTTAAAGAGAATACTTGTGTTCGCATGTAATAATTGGGAAAAAGATTGGTTCTACTGGTAGGTTTCGTATCTGTTCATCAGGAGGCAGATTGTAATTCTACTGGTAGGTTATTCCTTTGGTACTGGTAGGTTCAAAATAGAGAGCAGAGCAGTTCTATACCAATAGCTATGAAGAGCTGTCAGTTCGTGAGGGACAATAACTTTTCTATTGGTTGGTCGGGACTTGCTTCCTACTAGTTTGTCAATGTTTTAATTCAGCGAGAACTCTATTTGAAAGGGAATGGTTGGGGCCTTTAGAAGCAACCTATTGTTGGAAAAATAAAAGAAAAATTCAGCCAATAACTTCTATAAATACGAAGACTAAGGATGAGAGAAGGGAATCAGTTAATCATCATTCATTATTATATTTTTTCCTTTAGAGTAAGATTTGGGCTTACTCGTTCTTCAAGAGTTCTTCTATTGTTTTCTATTTCAAGCTTTGTTCTACTTTCGATTGTTTAATTTCTTGTAAGACCAGTACGTTGGTTCTCTTTTATGTAACAATTTAAGATTCTTTGCATTTAATTCTAGGTATTTACTTTCTATTGCAATTTCAATTCAAGTTCTATTTCTCTTTCAATTATGTTGACGTTTATTTCAATTACTTTTGTTTTTACTTCCGTGTTGAGTGAGTAGTCATTTTCCAGTTTAATCAGATAAGGGAGTCTTGTCCGTGATTGGGGATTTTGAATGAACTAGGGTTTTTTCAAAGATTAAGTTATTTTGTTGATTGAATAATTAAAGTTGAAAACACGTGTGATATGTATATTTTGTTGCTTATCCGTAGACAATTAGGTTTGTCATGGATAATCTTAGAATCACTACAATCAATGTGGATGTAATTCTTCCAAAAATTAAGTCAATTAATTTGAATATACCTTTGTCAATTTTGATTGGGAGTAAATTCACTAACAAGTTAATGCTATATTAATTGGTTCTTATTTTTTGTCCCATTTTTGGATCAGTTTAGCATTAGTCTTGCTCTATTCCAAAATAAAATAGGTGATCACAAAACAAATTTTTTTTCTATAACAAAAAAACAATTATTAAGAAAACTGAAAATTCATTTGAAAAATTAAACACCCACAATGCCTGAAGTAGGGATGGCAATCAAATTGTGTAGCATTATTTTAAATTCAAGTCAAAAATATCTCAACCCTAACATGAACTATTTATTTAATCATGTCAAAATGATTGAATACAAATACAATTCGCTTATAACGCCAACACATTTACTAAACAAATTGTATCCAGGTTGACATGGCTCGCTATCAACTTGATCAACATGTTTAGTACATGAGTCTCGATTGGGTTGTGATGACTCCTATAACACAATCAATATGATGAACACGACCCGTTTAACATGTCTAAGTAACTTTAATCTATCTAACCCAAATAAATCCCAATTTTTAATACAAATCATTCATTCATCCACAATTTACATTTATAAAAATTACCAAATTAAAAGTAAAATATACGCTCAAAACTATCCCATTCAACATATGAATGAAGTCTGACCTAGAAGTTGAAGAAAACCACATTCCATACTCCCAAGTATCTTGCTTAGCACAACAAACTCAAATAGTTAAACAAAAAAGATAATCCCAAATAGCATAACACTACAAATTAGTTCACAATCCTAACCAATATTGACATATGGAATTCTAACTAAAGTAATCTTGGCAGTAATTAAATTTAATATCTCACCAACAATCACACAAAGGAGCCTCTTTGACAGTGCAACTCACGTCAAAGCTGTGGCACCACCAAAAGAATAGACACCAAGATGTTTATGAGCCTATCCTTTCTATTTCTACAGTCATAACATTCATCAATCGATCCAATTCAAATCACGAATTATATGAAATCAAGACTTATATGAAATCAAGACTTATATGAACACAAATTAGCAATTGTAATTGAACATTAAAAGGACAAATAGGTAATTTCTCATTTTCTTGATGAATTAAATAATGAAATTTTACATCTAACATGAATTCAAGTGGTAGAATTTATGGCTAATAACTTATATAAAAATGACCCGCAAATTGCAACATCAATCTCATTCCCTCTTGCGATTATACACCCATATAGCCAAAAAGATTCAAAAATATAAATAACAAAAATTGAGAATTTAAAAATTTACACATACCCCATCGAGTTGTGTATGACAGGATAAAAGGTCAAGGGAGAGAAAACAATTCAAAATAGATTATGGAATGAGACACTTTTGACGGAGATGGAGTATTTCTTTGAGGCATTCAACACATATTTCAAGTGCATCATGTGAATTATAAAATTACAATCTTAAAAGACCTAGAGCAAAAAAAAAAATTATATGATTGCATCACCACAATAATAACCAAAATGGACACATCATTGAATGCTAAGTAGACAAAGCATAATCAATCAAACACGTCAATCAAAGGAATGCACATCCAATTCATCAAAATAATTAACACGTATAGATTTCAAAAGGCAAAGCTTTAATAGAGCAGAGAGGAATGCAAGGCCTTGGTTGTCAAGGGATGTTTCTAAAACTGTATCACATACTTTGCAACCCCTTCTTTGCTATTGAACCCATTGTTTGCTCTATCTCTATGTCTATTACCATGGACACATGTCTTTGGATACCAAAAACCACATTCGAAACTTTGTTGGGAACATAACCAAAAAACCTGTAAGTTAGGAAAAAATTCCTAGAGTGGCCACTATCAACCTGTACAAAATTTCTAAAAATTCTTAAACAATTAGAAAGCCTATGAACTTGGCCAATGATGTTCAATAAACAAAAATAAAACATCAACGAAAAAGAACATAAATGCAAGAAAATTAAGAAATGGCTAGTGGTGTTCTTGAAGTCATAGCTCCTTATGAGCTGAGACTCAATGTGATGGCCAACTGATTGATAAGTGGGATAACATATATATTCTAAATTCTATCTAAGCAAAATTAACTGAGCCCAAAGCATAAGTAAGATAAAATTTACCTGAAAACTACCATTATTTCTCCACTAAACATAGTCATCTGCAACAAAACAAATGATCATCCAATGAATTTCACCAGTAAGGTCTAACACATTGGTTGAGGTCTCTCTGAAAAACTTACCAATCAATGATCCCATTGAAGTGTTGCAATGCCAAATCGGCAACAGTGAGATCAAATATTTCATATTTCTAGCTTTTCATTGCATGAAAGGGATGGAAAACCATAAGAAATCAACCAAACCACAACGCAATTACCATGAAATACACAACATATTTACCATTCATTTGCACTGTGAGCTGCAAAACTTTGACAAAAGAAGACATCAACAAAAAGGCAATCCAAGAGACCCCGAATCTTAGAAATCCACCCCACCCTTAACTATCACCGTTGGATAATTGAGGTGAACAAAGAGACTCAGAGATTGACAAAGAGATTAGTGTGCAAGCTATTGGGAGGATATTAGAGAAAGGGAGAGAATCTGGGTGTGTGTTAATCGCTTCGAGTGCATCCATTCGGATTGCTATGGCGCAGTTCTGTTCAACAGTGGTAGACTGAGGGGGAGAGTGAAGTGTGTGCGTGCGCAATAGAGAGAGAGAGAGAGAGAGAGAATAGAAGGGAAAGTGACAAAGTGAGAACAAAATACCTGGAGAGAAAAGGGATATCAGAGATGATGATAGGATCCAAGGATCCTGTGAGAAATTGATTGATTTCAAGGGGAATTGTCCTCCAACTTTTGTTAAAATTCTTTCTGCCAAACAATAATGTTTAGGATGATATAAATAGAATATAACTCCTAACTAGACTTATACTAACTAGACTCCTTGCCAATTACAACTCTTGCCTCAATAAACTCCTAATTTGACTCAATTATTCATAATTTCTGTCCACACAACTAATTTACGATAAACATCCCAATACTAATAAAAGAATAAAAATCTAAAAAATAATCATATGTATAGAAGTGCAGGTGGCAACTCATATGTATGAGGTGCCTAACGGGTGATGGCATCAGTGGTGTTGTGCTGGCAAAGTTGGGTGGGGTGCATTAGAGGGAGAGGGGAAGGAAAAAGGAAGAAAGGAGAGGAGAGGAAGGAGATGGGAGAAGAAAAACTAACAGGGATAGTGGTAGTGGTTTTCATCGTTTGTGTTACATTCGAGAGAAACAGAGAGAGGAGGCTACAAAATTAGGGGAGGGGGAGAGAGTAGGGCAAGATATGGGGCCAGATAGAGAGATAATGGGAGTGATGGACGAAATCCAAAAATTCTAGGTGTGAAAGATATCCTCTGTGTGGGACGTGAGAGAGATAGAGAGACCTACCAATTGAGATTAGCGTGATGTTAGGGAAAGATTTGGGGGAATTTAATTTAGGGATATTAATTTTGCAAAGTAAAAATGTTGAGGGGGAAATTTTTTTCAAGAGCTAATGCGGTATGTCAGATCGAAACGATTTAAGACGTTATTAGCTCGATACAATTTGATATAATGTCGTCCGCCAGATATTTTTTTTTTGTCTCGAAACGATCTCAACTACTCTTTGTCTTTAAAATACAAAATCGTTCTACTTTATATATATGTTTGTGTGTGTGTGTGTGAGGAGAGAGAGAGAGGGGCATCATCTCTTGGTGGATCAAATATAAAACCCAGATTTCTCATCATTTCCTCTTGTTATTTTTACATCAATAAAATGGTTTTCAATATGCTTATTGATGGGACTCTTCTGAAAAGCCCTATGATGAAGACACGTGTCCTCGGGGGTTTCTAGAACAGTGTTGCTCGGATTTAAGCACCATCGGCAAAGAGTGTCCCCTCCCCCGAGGTACCTCTCGTACAGGATCACGCATTCGGTGTATTATACAACAACACGAGTCCTCGGTCACCCGTGTACCTCGGAAACATATCACCCTCGGTCCCCGAGGTGAGCCTTTCCTCAGTGCCGAGGGTCACTCCATCCTGGACGCTTCCTCTACTCCCGAATAAAGCTACTGACGTACGGGACATCAGCCTATGTCAGTCTAGACTATTCATCATGACCTCGTCTTACACAAGAAATGTCAGAACATACTGGAATACAGAAGTCATAGCCAATACGTGATGGACGCGTGGCATATGATATCACATCAAAAACAGACAAACCGCATGATGTTGCTGACACGCGCTTTGGGAAAGCAAACAATTAATTGCACCCTTCTGTTGACGAGACCGCATTCAATGCGATAAGGTTCGGATATGAAAGGCAATAAATGCTCCCATTACAGAACATTTATTGCGTCCTTCCCGAAAGGGGGATATTGTACCGTCGGCATCCCGACGACTCAGCATTGATTGCTCGGGACCCCGAGCAGTCAATTAGAGAAGACATTCCTCATCAAATCAATACACACGCTACCTGTGTCTGATGATCACCTACTGACCACACTGACAGCAATCATGAGCTTTTAAGGTATAAATACTCCTCCCAAAAGGCAAAGCGGGTATGCAATCAAAAACTCTCTACTACAATACAGACTTTCTCAGTGTTTTCTTCTTCCTCTCTCTCATTCAAAGACTGACTAGACCGTCGGAGGGGATACGCCGGAACACACTCCGGCACCCTTCTAACTTGTTCCTCTTTATTCCAGGAAAACCTTTCACACGTACAGGATTGTTCTTCCTTTCCCAGGATCTTCCTTTGCCGTTCCAGGTTGCCACCATATCTTGCACGCTGTTTCAAGCAGCGTGTTTGGCCACTCAACCGGCTCACTCAAAGTTCACCAGGGGAGAGATCTATTCCCAATATTTTTTATATTGTGCAGGATCTTGCACGCACAATCTGGCGCCGTCTGTGGGAAACGAGTAGTTTTCCTAATCTTTTCTCTATAAAGAACAGTGACCATGGTGAACACCAGACAGAAAGGGAAAGGACCCCACCAAAGGAGTCATGAGTTGCAAGCTCCCTGCCATCACGGAGGGAGGGATCGCACCAGTACGATTAAAAATGCCTCTACTCGGTCAAGGGGGGTAACCCCCCAAACCAGTATGGGGATCAGGTCAGGAGGATCAGCCCCCTTGGCCCGTCAGCTGGTAGAGGTGATTGAAAAGAAATTTGGCGATAGATTACGTCAGCTGGAGAGGGACAATGTAAACGTCCTTAGCCGGCTCGACGAGTTTGCCGCCTCAGGCGGAGGGTCGAGGGATTCATTCCTTTCCCGAGGACTCCCCGTCCATGAGGCGGAGACAAAGGATCTAAGAAACCACCTGGATCACAAAGTAGAAAGCTCCAGGGCCCCGAAGCAACCCAGAGCCGGCGAATGTCATCTTGACAACCATTCCAGGAAAGCGAGGCCATTGGCCCTGGACGACCTCCGGCGAGGTTTATCCAGACGGAGGAAGGGAGATGAATCCGAGGAGGACTCAACCCAATCTACACGACGCCCAGGAAACGAGGGGCTTACCGACGAACCCAAGGACTTCAGGAGGCATCCCGTAAGGGAATAAGTAGATCTCAGAGCCCGATTAGACTCCAGAAGAAAGGGTAAGACTGTCCAGGACGAGGCCGAGGACGAAGTCATGCAAACACCCTTCACGAGGGAAATCAGTGAGATGGATGTCTCAAGAAAGTTCGTCGTGCCACGGTTCAAAACCTATGATGGGCGGTCCGATCCCGAAGCCCATATCAGACAATATAAGCAGATGATGTCCCTCTATCATTCGGACCAACGGTTTCTATGCCGGGTGTTCCCTATGAGCTTGGGGGACTCTGCGATGAGGTGGTTCGAGACGCTTCCCCCAAACAGTATTGGGTCCTGGAAAGAATTGACAAGGCAGTTCCTAACCCGATTCATCACGGGGAGTAAGCGCCCCAAGGACATTGGATCATTGTTGACCCTCAGACGGAGGGAATCCGAGACTCTTCGCCAGTACGCCATCCGATACTGGGAAGAAGTCAATGAGGTCGAGGGATGCTCGGAGGTCATGGCAGCAGCATCTTTCCGGCTCGGCTTGGCGAGGGACACGGACCTGTACCGATCCCTGACCAAGAAGACTCCCTCGGATATGGGGGAACTGATGGCCCGGATCAACAAGTACTCAAGGGTCGAGGACGAGATGGGAAGCAACAAAGGCCGAGCCCTCCAATCCAAGAGAAAGGAGAAAGAGCGCGAAGATATTCCCCGAAAGGGATTGCTACCCCATCCAGGGGGTTCGTCCAGAGGAGTTCACACCGTCTTCAAGGAACCCATCTTCAGGTTGCTCCATAAAATCAAACACGAGCCGTTCTTCAAATGGCCGCCCAGGATGCAGAGCGACCCCTCCACCCGTGATCAAAAAGTTAGGTGTTCATATCACCGGGATGTCGGGCATCGCACCGAGAGCTGCAGGGTGTTCAAGTCATTCTTGGAAAGCTTGGTCCGAGACGGACATTTGAAAGAATACATAGAGCCTAGGCCAGAAGAGAAACGAGCCCTTGCCCCGACCGAGGAACCGGACAACGTCATAGACGTCATCCATGTATGTCCGCTGGAGCGCCCCACGTCCAAAGAGCTCGAATCCGACCTCAAGAGGGTAGCTTTTACAAGAAAGGTAGCCGAGGGAGATGTGGGGCCATCAAGTAAAAGGGCCAGGATGGGTGAGCTTGGCATTACGTTCTCTGACGCGGATTTGACAGGCGTGGTGATTCCTCATAACGACGCCCTTGTCTTGACCCTAAAGATAGGGAAATTCGATGTCAAGAGAATTTTGATAGATTCAGGGAGCTCCTCGGAGGTGATGTACTTCGAGACTTTGAAGCGGATGGGCTTTGGCCCCAAAGACCTAACCAAAATCAGGACACCCCTCATCGGGTTCAACGGCTCTTTCGCCTTGCCCGTGGGGAAAATCACATTACCGGTCGCCACTGGTCCCTTCGTCATCGACACAGAGTTTGTTGTGATCGACACGGACTCTCCTTACAACGTGATTATGGGGCGAACATGGCTGCACGCGTTGGGAGCGGTGCACTCCACTCTCCACCAGAAGTTAAAGTTCGCCACGCCAGAGGGCATCATGGAGATCCGGGGGGACCAAGCGTCTGCGAAGAACTGTTTTTATTCGGCCGTCCGAGCCGGGGCGTCCAGCCAGGAGAAGGGGCGAGCACCGGAAGAGATCATGGAAAAATAGCAATTACAGTCCGGGCGTCCGGGGATGGATGACCCCCGGGTAGACCCAGCTGAACGATCGGTTGAAGACCTCCGGAAGGTGCCCTTGGTTGAAGGAGAAGAAGAGAAGTATTTCCTAGTTGGGACCTCGATGCCCGCAGCCGAACAGGAGGAGATGATCAGGTTCTTAAGGGGAAATACAGACGTGTTCGCCTGGAACGAAATGGAAATGACAGGAGTAGACCCTGAGATAATTACTCACAGGCTGCATGTTGACCCGTCTCACAAGCCAGTAAAGCAGAGGCCACGACGTATGGCCCCGCATCACACCAACGCGGTCAATGAGGAAATAGACAAACTCCTGAGAGCCGATGCCATTCGAGAGATACAGTTCCCAGAATGGCTGTCCAATACAGTATGTGCAAAGAAGAAAGGGGGGAAATGGCGTGTCTGCGTGGATTTCACAGATCTAAACAAGGCATGTCCCAAGGATGACTACCCCCTGCCGAAGGTGGACCAGCTGGTAGATGCCACAGCCGGATATGAACGAATGGACTTCCTGGATGCCCGAGCAGGATATCATCAGATCCCTCTCTATGCCCCGGATCAAGAAAAGACGGCATTTATCACTCCGAAGGGAGTTTATTGTTATAAAGTGATGCCGTTTGGATTGAAGAACGCCGGGGCAACATACCAAAGATTGATGAATCGGATGTTCAAGAAGCAGATCGGCAACACCATGGAGGTCTACATAGACGACATGCTGGTAAAAAGCAAACGGAGTTGTGATCATCTTACAGACTTGGCGGATACCTTCTCCACTCTCAGGGAGTATGGGCTGAAGCTGAATGCAGCGAAGTGCGTCTTCGGAGTGGAGTCAGGAAAATTCCTCGGGTATCTGGTTAGTCAGCGAGGAATCGAAGCCAACCCAGATCAGATTAAAGCAATCCTGGATATCCGAAGCCCTCGCACTGTCCGAGAAGTCCAGAAACTCACAGGGATGCTGGCTGCACTTAACCGTTTCGTCTCACGCTCCTCGGATAAATGCAAACCCTTCTTTGGAGCAATCAAAAGTGCTGGGAAGAATATGTGGAGCCAGGGGTGCGAGGACGCCCTGGCTGGGATCAAAGAATACCTAAGGACTCTTCCAACCCTGTCCGTCCCCATCCAGGGGGAGATGTTGTTCCTGTACTTGGCAGTTTCAGAGTTTGCGGTAAGCGGAGTACTTATCCGTGAGCATGAGCACCGACAGAAGCCGATTTACTACATCAGCAAGGCGCTCCTGGACGCAGAGACAAGATATCTGCCCCTAGAGAAACTGGCTCTGTCCTTGGTCACCACTGCGAGGAAACTACGGCATTACTTCCAGGCGCACCCAATCACTGTCCTAACTGATCAGCCCTTGAAGGCAATTTTGAGGAAAGCTGAACTCTCCGGAAGGATCTCCAAGTGGGCAGTAGAGTTGGGGGAGCACGACATTCATTTCAAACCCCGAACTGCAATAAAGGGTCAAATACTGGCAGACTTCATAGCTGAGTTTTCGGGGGAGCATCCTGTTCTAGAAGGACCGCCTCCTCCCAACTTAGCGTCTCCAACAAATGTTGAAGGATCGCCATGGCTTTTGTGTGTGGACGGTTCGTCAAATAGTAAGGGGTCCGGAATCGGTGTCTTGCTGACCTCTCCAGATGGGATTATTGCGGAGCAGGCCATCCGGCTGGGATTCAAGGCATCGAACAACGAAGCTGAATATGAGGCACTCATCTCAGGACTTCGGTTAGCTGAGGCAACAGGAGTTACCAATTTGATCGTGCATTGCGATTCCATGCTGGTGGTCAATCAAGTCAATGGAGAATTCGAAACGAGGGACCCTAGGATGAAGGCGTACCATCACCAGGCAACGACCCTAATCCAAAGGTTCGCCCGTTTTGAAATCAAGCAGGTGTCCCGCGACAGAAACACACATGCCGACGCCCTGGCTTGTCTAGCCTCGGCAGTGGACTCCTCCCAGTCGCGCAGGATCACCATTGAGTATCTTCCCACATCCTGCATAGACCATACTCTCGAGGCGATGGTCATCCAGGACGCGCCCAAGCCGCTCAGTTGGATTGATCCCTTTGTCAAGTTCCTAACAACGGGAGATCTCCCGGAGTGTCCAAAGGAAGCTAGAAAGATAAGGCTCAAAGCTCCAAGATTTTGGGTCTCTTCGGATCAGAAGCTTTACCGGAGGTCTTTCTCAGGGCCTTACTTGCTATGCGTCCAAGAAGATCAGGTGCAAGACCTCCTGTATGAGGTACATGAAGGAATATGTGGGGGGCACTCTGGGGGGCGATCAATGGCGCACCGCATTATGTCTCAGGGGTATTGGTGGCCGCGAATGCAAAGGGATGCGCGGGCATATGTCCAAAAATGCGACCAGTGCCAGAGGTTCTCCCCTACGATCAGGCAACCTGCGGGGGACTTACACCCCCTCACCAGCCCTTGGCCATTCGCCCAATGGGGGCTCGATTTGGTTGGACCTCTGCCTAAAGCTCCGGGAAATAAAAAGTTCCTCATCGTAGCCACAGATTACTTCACCAAGTGGGTAGAGGCGGAGCCGTTGAGTCACATCCGAGACATAGACGCCAAAAAGTTCGTCTGGGAGAACATAGTCGTCAGATTTGGGATTCCGTGCGCACTGGTATCGGATAACGGGACCCAGTTCACTGGCGGGCGCTTCAAGTCTTTCTGTGAGCATCTCGGGATCCGTAACTTCTACTCCACCCCTGCATACCCTCAAGCCAATGGGCAGGCGGAGGCCACCAACAAGACAATTATCAATGGGATCAAGAAGAGGTTGGAGAAAGCCAAGGGAAAGTGGGCGGAAGAGCTGTTAAACATTTTATGGGTGTACAGGACAACCCCTCGGTCATCGACAGGCGAAACCCCCTACTCCCTGGCATACGGGATGGAGGCAATCATACCCCTCGAAGTAGGGCTCCCGACCATAAGGACCCAAGCTTTCGATGAAGGGGGAAATGATCATCAACTGGGATTGGATCTGGACCTACTGGAAGAAAGAAGGGAGGAAACCGCCTTGAGGATAACCAAGTATCAAGAGAAGATCTCCCAACTATACAACAGGAGGGTCAAGACTCGAGAATTCCGGATAGGCGACCTGGTCCTCAGAAGGGTAACGGCCAATACCCGGGATCCAACAGAGGGAAAGATGGGACCTAACTGGGAAGGGCCTTACAAAGTGATATCAATCGGGGGCGCCGGGTCGTATGGATTAGAAGATATGAGTGGAAGACTTGTAATACGACCATGGAATGTTATGAATTTAAAGAAGTATTACTTTTGAAGTACTCTCTCACTCAATAGCTCGCCAAAATAAAGACAAAGGGTATGGCCCTGGGGACAGAGTTCAAGGACTCTCGTCCCCGAAGTACATACAGGAGCAAGCCTCCTGCAAGGGTATGGCCCTGGGGACAGAGTTCAAGGACTCTCGTCCCCGAAGCAAATGCAGGAACAAGCATCTATAAAGAACATGATCCTGGGGACAAAACACAAGCACTCCAGTCCCCAGAGTAGATACAAGATCTTGCCTCCGGAACGGGCCAGCACTGCCCCGAAGACAGTTCAAAGACACTTATGATTTATTCTACACAGAAGTAAAGAAAAGCAAAACACTACTGTACACAGAAGAAGGAAAGAAAAACTTGTTATTTATTTCCAAAAATAGGGCTTTGCGTCCCGAAGGCTACAAAAGGAAAGCAGAAGGGATACAATCAGTAAAAAAAAAAAAAAAAAAAAAAAAAAAACGAACCAGCTTCATCGGGCTCCAGGCACCTCCAGAACTTCAGCCGAGGGCGAGTCAGCAATAAATGCTTGAGAAGCTTCTGGAGCAGGCAAGAGGAGAACTTCGACAGCGGGAACAGCTTGAACAGCTT
>CAUOFW020008579.1:0-16786 GCA_963454935.2 Ilex paraguariensis
CCTAGTCCGATTCACAGTATTCCCTGTTGTGGTCCATCGTTACACTTGTTTATATAGGTGAAACTATTTTCTCTCTTTTTGATTTTGTTTTTGTTTTCTTCAGCTTGTGATTTTGTTGTCTGTTGTTGAATTTCCAGAAACCACCCCCCAATTCTATACTAATTACCAAACAAGGCGGTGTACGAATTAGTCACAAACAGCGATGTGGTTTGAACATGTTTTTTGCCAGTCGCAAGTGGCTGCTGCTAAATTTAGAAGCAGAAGCCCATAAAAATTAAGAATGGTTAACTTGCTCGACTTCATTTCTGATTTTTTGTCTTGTAATGCGATAACAAAATAGCAAATTAAAAAAAAAAGGAAACAAAAAACAGATCAACTTGTTTTTAAATTTTTTATCAGTAATACGTACCTAATGTTGTAATAACTATACGTTTCCACATGTAACTGTGTGTACTTATACTAATTATATTTCTCCTGTATAGTAAAGATGATTTGATCTTGATTCCATTTGTGCGGGCTCAGATGGTGACCTGGTTGACGCATAAACTTAAGGGACATAGACTTTTCACTTCACTATTTATAATAGAACCATCCTTTTTGATAAAAAAAAAAAAAACTTCTTTCGTTGATTATCAACCCAGGTGTCCACTTTGTGATTAATATGCATTTTAAAGTACTCAAATAACGAATCACTATCCATGTGTCCGTTTGGGGGTGTTTTCAATTACTCCACTAGTGAACTATGGATGACTCGAAAAATTTAAGTTCTTTTAAGGGGTAGTACACACTTTTTTTGTGCTACCTCGAACATTTTTAAATTGATGGTGTTCTTTATTTAGGTATACCAAAATTCTGTCTTGATCTCAAAGTATCTGCTCTTACTGCTGAGTAATGCTTAGTTGTTTTGTTTATTGATGTAGTTTATTGTCAACTAGTAAGGTGTGAGATGACGGTTACGCCAAAGATATCCATCAATGATGGGAACCTCGTGGTTCATGGGAAGACCATACTGACGGGAGTGCCCGACAACATCGTGCTGACTCCAGGAGCAGGCGTGGGACTTCTTGTTGGTGCATTCATTGGTGCTACGGCTTCAAATAGCAAAAGTCTCCATGTTTTCCCTATAGGCGCCTTAGAGTAAGCATTAACTTACTCTAAATTTATTGCTTTCCTTTGAAATGTCAGTTTTTATCAGTTCTTAGTATATTTATCAGGATATCAACTGCATTTTCATTAAGCTTCAAGAAAACCTGGAACAACTGGGCATGTAGAAACGTAGTTGGTAAAAAAATCCCACTTAAATAGTGCTAAGAATTGGCAATTATTAGCTATATGGTATGTGAATGCCCTTTGGGCAAAAGAAAGATTTCCATCCGAATAAATTCTTCTTTGTGCATATTCCATTTAAACTCAGGTTCACTAAGTTATTAACTCACAATGTAAAGAGAGAAAAGTAGTTTGATAAAAGCCAACATACAGCTTTGTAATAACGTTTGTGAGTTGGTGTTGCATTTTCTATTTGAAAATGATATGTCACACTCTATTTGATTCTATTTACCACAAGTCGCCTACATAATGTGCTATATTGATGCCTCACCATGAACTGAGAAGGATTGGTCCATCATCTGACGGGTCCCATTTATTACTTTGTGTGCATGGGTCAATTTGATTAGGTAACTTAAAACTATGTAATTCTACCATTTTTTCTCTTCTTCAGTTTGCCAGAAACCAGACAAGAGATTCAACTCTTTCTTTGGTAGGTAAATAAATTTTATCCCCAAAAAAAAAAAAAAGATATTACATGAAAGCTCAAGACAAGCCCCGAAGGGTACATGACCAAAGAGGAGCTCTTCACACCTTGCCCTTACAAAATTTAACATTACATCCACAAGTTAAGATTCACACAAGCCTTAATAACACCTACTAAGTTCTAAGGAGGAGCCTTTTAACTTCAGGAGATTCAACTTTAATAATACCAGTGTTACTCAATTAGTAAGTTTTCCAATCTTTTGAACTGAAAACAGGTTTATTTACTATCCGATTGGTAAAATTTGTAAAAAATATGCTGATTGATGAAACAGAAGCATCACATATCCTAGTTTTAGTTTTGTGAAGACAGTATCACATGTGAATTATTACCTTCAAGGTTTTCTTTTTGTCCTACTTAATGTAATTGCTCTTTATTTTTGGGAGCCACCTTTGTTTTTTATTTTGAATGAACCCTGCAGTTGTACAGTGGATTTGGCATGAACACGTGCACACAAAACGACTTCAATTGGTTACCATCTTCATTTAGGGTTTTGCTTTGGCACCTATTCTTGTGATTAAATGTATTTAATTGCTTACTTTGGTTGGTGATGTTGGTCTCGTATGCTGTTGGGTACTTCACTCTATAGGCAAACAACAAGTTGCTTTGGTCAAAAAATAACACATGGTTTTGAAAATAACATAATATTTCTATATATTCTTTAATAGGGGTCTCCGCTTTATGTGTTGTTTCCGTTTCAAGTTATGGTGGATGACTCAGCGAATGGGGACATGTGGGAAGGATATTCCTTTGGAGACTCAATTCGTGCTTGTGGAGAGCAAAGACAGCACTGAAAGTGAACATGATGATGCCCCAACCATCTATACTGTGTTCCTTCCTCTCCTTGAAGGCCAGTTCCGGGCTGTTCTTCAAGGCAATGAGAAGAATGAGATGGAAATTTGCCTTGACAGTGGTGAGTTGCTCATAGCCATCACAAAGTATTTGGAGTAGGCCATGACACCCCTGCTTTGCCAAGGCATTCTTACATAAGACAATATCTCCCGTTAAGCCAGTTTCATCCCAATCGTGGGGTGGAGCTCTTGTTAATGTGGACACACCCATGATGAAGAAATCAATGAACCCTGTCATTCAAATGAATCAAAATAACGGAGTTTAGATCTTTGGAAAGAAAAAATAGAAAAGAATGAGTCGGAATGAACTGAAATGCTTTGGATTTTGTTGGTGTTATGTGCTTTTTGCAGGAGATAATGCTGTTGAAACCAACCAAGGACTTTACCTTGTCTACATGCATGCTGGGACGAATCCCTTTGAAGTCATCAACCAGGCTGTCAAGTAAGTCCACGCTTCATCCTATGTATTTTGGAAGTATTATTTCTCCAAATTGCAAAAACTACTATTATGGTAATTACTTATATGATTCGTGAGGGGCTAGTAGCTGAGCCACAAAAGTTGGGAAAGCTTTTATATTGCACTGTTAAGTCGTGAATCATGACCTTCTGTTTGGATTTTTGTCATTAAACAGGGCTGTTGAAAAGCATATGCAAACTTTTCATCACCGAGAGAATAAGAAGGTGAAGAACTCCTTTCTTTGTTTCCTTTATTTCACCAAGGTTTCTTGTTTTGTGATACAGAGTGATGTTTTCTGAGTGAGTTTTCTCCATTTTTGGTGGTTTTGTATAGTTGCCCTCTTTCCTTGACTGGTTTGGCTGGTGCACATGGGATGCGTTCTACACTGATGTCACAGCAGAAGGTGTTGAAGAAGGTCTTAAAAGGTACATTAAAAAAATATAAAATTTTAAAGTGTGATATTGTCATTGTCGGTTTAAGAAATTGGTAGTTTCTAGAGATTTAGATTACTTTGTTTTGATGGCTATAATTGCAGCTTGTCAAAGGGAGGAGCTCCTCCACGACTCCTAATCATAGACGATGGTTGGCAACAGATTGGTGGTGAAGCCAAGGACAGCAATTGTGTTGTACAAGAAGGAGCACAGTAATATACTTACCTCTTTTTTTTTTTCCTGTCCCTGGACAGTGATGTGGTTCATGTTCTTAATAAAGCATTTGTGAAGTCTCAATACGAAGCCACCTCAGAAAGAAAAATAATGGCGAAGTGTTTAAAAGGGATTCCCAGTAGATGATATGATCTGGATATTATATTTAAGCTGACATGATGTCACTTTATTGGGGAAATGAACAGACCCTAGTAAGGGACCTTACATCAGTGGTGCGTGAGATAGGGGGTTTAATGTGGTGTTTGTATCTGACAGAAGAATCATAGACTTGGACTCTATGCCCTAGTCATTGTTGGGTGATATCTTACCGTTATGGCTCTTGCAGGTTTGCAAACAGACTAACGGGAATCAAAGAGAATGCCAAGTTTCAAAAGAATGGTAAGAAGGATGACCAGGTACCAGGCCTGAAGCTTGTTGTGGATGAAGCCAAACAGCATCACAATGTCAAGTATGTTCTTCATCCTTGTTTGCTAATTTGTGGGTGTATTTTTGCATTCTCAATGGCAGAAACTTTTGCTTAAGTGGATCCCCTACTGATGAAACATGTTCCAAAACACTAAATTGGGTACCCATAGCCAAGATCTAAAAATAAGTGGAACTTGCTTATTTTTCTAGCCTCCATCGACCTGTACTGCATGTTAAATTTACACCTTATGTTATGCTTAATACCCTCGTGTCCTGCTTTGTACTATAAATGAGATTTAGACCGTCATTAACCATATTTTTGTATCGCTAGTCATAATCAAGAAATATGACGATTAGAGAACTGGTTTGTTGTCTGGGAAGAATATTTTGGCTCATTTGCATTGGGTACTTCCATAGTAAAAAGCACCGACTACACAATGATACAATTTTATATTCTATAAATTGGATGCAGGTTTGTGTATGTGTGGCATGCTCTAGCAGGTTATTGGGGTGGAGTACATCCAGCCGGTGCTGGTATGGAACATTATGACACTGCTTTGGCATACCCAGTTCAGTCTCCGGGTGTAATGGGTAACCAACCAGACATTGTCATGGACAGTCTTGCTGTTCATGGATTAGGTTTGGTGCACCCAAAGAAAGTCTTCAATTTTTACAACGAACTTCATTCCTACCTTGCTACATGCGGAGTAGATGGGGTCAAAGTTGATGTGCAGAACATTATTGAGACCCTTGGTGCTGGCCATGGTGGCAGAGTTTCTCTCACCCGCAGCTATCATCAGGCCCTCGAAGCCTCCATTGCACGTAACTTCCATGACAATGGATGCATTGCTTGCATGTGCCATAACACTGATGGGCTCTATAGTGCCAAGCAAACTGCTGTTGTAAGAGCTTCTGATGACTACTACCCTCGCGACCCTGCTTCTCACACCATCCACATTTCCTCTGTGGCCTACAACACACTATTCCTCGGAGAATTCATGCAACCTGATTGGGATATGTTCCACGTAAGTATCTACACCCTGCACTTCATCACAGCTCTGGCCTTTTTATTTTGAAATTGCGAGTCTTTTATTATCTGGAAGATGAGATATTGATGAGCTCACCTTGTTGCAGAGCCTACACCCAGCTGCTGATTATCATGCTGCTGCCCGAGCTGTTGGAGGGTGTGCAATTTATGTTAGGTATGGGTATATTCTGACATTTATGTGTTCTCCTAAGGTAAATTTCAAGTATGTGTCATCTAATGAGTTCAAAATTCAATTTGTCTGTATAGTGACAAACCTGGCAACCACAACTTTGAGCTTTTGAAGAAGCTAGTCCTCCCTGATGGATCAGTTCTCCGTGCCCAATTGCCGGGCAGGCCCACACGTGACTGCCTCTTTGCTGATCCAGCTAGAGATGGGACCAGGTTTGCTCCTCTCTGCCCGTCTCCCACTAATTAATCGATCTTCTCCCTTGATTCGTGTTTTAATTATCTGAACTTGATCCAAATGCTATTATTCTGCAGCTTGCTAAAAATTTGGAATGCAAATAAATGCACCGGTGTGGTTGGTGTGTTCAACTGCCAAGGTGCTGGCTGGTGCAAGGTTGCGAAGAAGACCCGAATCCACGATGCATCTCCTGGCACCCTCACCGGTTCTGTGCAAGCTGCTGATGTTGACAACATAGTTCAATGTGCTGGTCCAGATTGGAATGGGGAAACAGTAGTCTATGCCTATAGATCAGGTACATTAGCTCTTCACATTTCTTACTCTTTAATAAATATAAGTGATTCTGTGTGTATCTAGTTACTTATGCAATGTGTTGGGTGCTGGGAATTATTTATGAAAACATGGAAGATCTATAGTAGAATTGGCACCCTTCGAAGTTGAGAAAAATTATTTTTGCAAAATTATATACACTATGCTCAGAGTCGCCATTTAAATTTCAGGGGAGGTAACTCGGTTACCAAAAGACGCTTCACTGCCTGTGACACTAAAAGTACTGGAATATGAACTTTTCCACTTCTGTCCTTTGAAGGTGAGTCTCTTCAGAGAGTTAACTTTAGTTTCATTAAATCAGTATCCTTTATCATCTATTCCATCCATTACTCACTGGTTGATAATTGCTGGTGCAGGAAATCACGGCAAACATTTGCTTTGCTCCAATAGGATTGCTTGACATGTTCAACACTGGTGGTGCTGTGGAGGAGTTTGAAGTTCATATGCCCTCCAACAAGAAACCAGAGCTCTTCGATGGCGAGGTTTCTTCTGATGTTTCCACTTCTCTTAGTGAAAACCGATCTCCATCTACAACAATTGAAATCAAAGTCAGGGGATGTGGCCGGTTCGGTGCGTACTCTTCCCAGCGCCCACTTAAATGCAGAGTGGCCGATGCTGAGACTGACTTCAGTTATGACGCTGCTACCGGATTATTGATTCTGACTCTCCCTGTCCCGGAAGAGGAGATGCACAGATGGCTGATTGAAATCCAAGTTTAAGCGTTTTCTTAACCAAGTGTAGTAGTACTAGTATCCCACCTTTTCATGTGGGGTTCATTCGTACATGAGCCAAGGTTGATGGGGGGTTAATGTTATTGGCATGATGCTTCTGTATTTGCTAAGAGGAGCATGGAAGCTTCCTCCTGGGGAATAATGAGTAGGGCTTGTATCGATTATGCTTTCTGTGAAATAAATATACTTCATTCTCTGCAATGAAGGTTCTCTACAGAAGTTTGTTTTTCCTCTTCTTTCTGCCTTGAATTGGAAAGAAAAATTCGGAGCCTCGTACCTCAAGGTTCTGGAGGTATTGAAGTCAAACTGACATTTTTTATGGCCAGTCATCCTCAACATGCACAACACTCACAAGATGGGCAATTGGGGATTCACCAAAATTCCCTACAAGAACAAGCTCCATTGACGAATTTGTGGAACCGAACCCGGTCCCTAACAATGATCTCTCTCTCATACAATTTACTGATAATCTTTGTCACTTCATGACAATCCCCACAAACCCTAAGGTTTTTTACCACCCTAATCACCACAGGTGCTTTAGTTTTCAACAGGCCAAAAGCAATAGCCAGTCTTTCACTGTGCTCACAAAGAGCATTCTCCTTCTCTTCATCACCGACATTGTGCAATACCGCAGAAATAAATGGCTCGTGCCCAGCATCACGGACCCTACGAGAGACGTCCCTTAGAACTTCTCTTATATCCTTTGATTCCGGGTGAGACCAATCACCCATTACGAACTCGTGCACAAAACCATCAACTTCGATGGCGCTGCAACCGGGTACAGCCTTAATGCCTTTATCCTTCATCTGCTTTCTTACGATGCTCATTTTCACCCATTCTGAAACTGAGGCATACAAACTGGCTAGAATGCTATAGTTTTCTGCATTGAGCGGCTCTAATTTAAGAAGCCGCTCACCAACAATCTCACCTTTGTCCAAAATCTTGTTTTTCTTGCACCCCACGAGTAAGGTTCTCCAGATTGCTGGATTTGGGGATATAGGCATGGTTTCAACAAATGTGTAAGCCTCTTCAATTAGATCTGCTCGGCAAAATAGATCAACCATGCAGCCATAATGCTCCATAGATGGTTCAAATCCAGAATCAAGCATGCTTGACCAGTATTTTCGGCCCTCAGACACTAGTCCACTATGCGCACATGCGGATAGAACACCAATGAATGCCACATGGTTAGGCTTCACCTGAGAACATTAAATGACCATGGATACAAGTTAGCACAAATACACACCAAAGAAGAAACCAAAAATATATCAAACATTTGATATTAACCTACTGTGAAAAAAATAAAGCTGCCTGTGTGTCGAGCAAAGGTCATACATCGCATAACATTAAGTGTGTCTAATCTAAAATACCATTCGGTAACACTTTTTTTTAAATACTAGTTTTCTTTTGTTTTTTTTCAAACAGTTCTTAAAAGAAAGATTTGTTTTCGAACATTTTAGCTTTTCTTGTTCGACTTAATCTCTTATTCTAAGCTTAATAGCATGTATTCTAGTATACATATATAGTTTGTTATGTACATACTGAGTTTCATATAGATCACTTTTCTTGTTCGACTTAATCTCTTATTCTAAGCTTAAAATAGCATGTAGTCTAGTACATACTCTGTTTCATATAGATCACTTCTATCATTTAGTGTTCAAGTATTATTTTGATTTTGAAATTTCTTTCTTACTGAAGAAAAGCATTACCATAAGGTAGTTAAGAGTTATTACCTGAGCTTCCTCCATCCTAGCAAAGGCCATCAATGCATCATCCACAAGCCCATGAATCGCGAACCCAACCATCATCGAGCTCCAAGCTTTGGTATCTTTGACCGTCATTGCCTCAAAAATCTCTCTAGCCTTTTCTATACGCCCGCACTTTGCATACATATTAACAAGCGCAGTACTAACCTCAAGATCATTTTCAATAAACTTCTTCTCTATATAAGCATGTACCCACCTCCCAACATCCAATGCGCCAGACATAGCACAAGCTGATATCACACTAACCATTGTCACCTCATCCGGGTCAACACCCGCCTTTTGCATTTCCCTAAACAAACCGAATGCCTCATTGACCATCCCAATTCTAGAATACCCACTGATCATTGAACTCCAAGCAACTACATTTCTCTCAGGAATTTCATCAAACAACTTTCTAGCTAATTTTATGTCTTCACATTTTCCATAAAAATTAACCAATGAGGTTTGAACAAAAGGACTTGAGTCAAACCCAGTTCGTATTACACGTGAATGGACTTGTTGGCCTTCTTCAGCGGCCATTAAAATTGAGCAAGCTTTAAGAACAAAGGCTAAAGTGAAAGTGTTTGATTTTGGGTAATTTCTTTTGACAAGTTTTTTGAAGATGAAAATGGGTTCTGGTGATGGGGTTTGTAGTTGGGAAAGACCTCTGATGAGGGAATTATAAGAGAAGATGTTTGGGTCTGCGATTTGATAGAAGACCTTCTTGGCGTAGTTGATATCGCCGTGGGGAGAAAGAGCAGCAAAGCCGACAAGTTTGGAGAGAGCGAAGGAGAGAGAGGAGATGGGGAGTGGGTGAGTGAGAAGATGAGAATGGATTTGCCGGAGGACTCGCATGTTGGGGCATTTTTGGATCAGACATGCGAGTCTTTCTTCTGTGTCTTCCAGCTCTTATTGTTTCTGTGTTCAATGCTATGTTTAGTAGTAAGTTTTTGGTCAATGGAGATTTGAGAAAGTTCTTCAAAAGCAACAATAATTCTACATACTTTCGTGTCACGATGAAACAATATTAGCGAATACTCGTCGGCTAATTTACAGAGAGATCCCTCTAATTTTTACAATATCACTATCATCCCCTCTATTTTATAATAGTTATAATCCGTGTCTGGTAAAATATAAAATTTAAGTGTTCAAAAAATCGAACTTATTATATTAAATAATAATTTTTTTCTTCATTTATTTGATTACATTATTTAAAATTTATTTTTTTTCATTATTTTCTTAAAAATATCAATAAAAATATATCAAAATATGTAATTCGAAAATTTTTTTTAACATGTATATACTATCGTGTATGAATAATGTCTAAAATAAAAATTATATTAAATTACAAATTAATCAAATATTAAATTATTAAATATATAATAAAAATAACTGACGTAATGTTATATATATATATATAAGAAATAAAAATTTAAATTGTTAGGTATTTTATTATAAACATATTCGTTTTACATATTATTTTAACATCTGAGACATTACTGACATGTGCAAAAAGTGATGATGTCATCAAAAATACTTTTTTAAATGACAACTTTACCTTTTAAGTATAACTTATTATCTTACTTCCATACTTTTATACTTCCTTAATTTTATATTCAAACATCACTTATTCTCTTTTTTGAACAAAACTAATATTAAACCCAAACATCTCTCTCTCTCAAAAATCATCAACATAACTCACCATCACTTGAATGTTAATTAGTTGAAGGCTAGTTTGGTGTTCATTGGATAAAATTTAATATTAAGTTGATAAAATTATGTTACATTGTTGAATTTAAATATTATTTGGATGAAATTAAATTGATAAATTAAATATTAATTTGATATAATTGAATTTTGATGAATTAAAGGCAAATTTGGTATTATTTTGATAAAATTGAATCTTAAATTGATGAAAAAAATTAATTTGATAATAAAAATTAATATTAATTTGATAAAATTAAATATTAATCTGACACAATCAAATAATTAATTGATAAAATTGAATGCCCATTTGATAGAATTAAATTTTAATTTTGATGAAATTGAAGCTCAATTTTTGATAAAATTAAATTTTTAGTAATAGACTTTAATATTAATTTGATGTTAGCCTCTACCAACACCACCTATCACAACTCTTATTTCATCAATTGAGTGTTAATTTGGTATTGATTGATGAAATTGAAGGACAATTTTATGTTAATTTGATGAAATTAAAATTAAAATTGATGAAATTGAATTAAAAATTTGTCAAGAGTATATATATAATTGTACATGCCAATCATATACACAAGCATGGGGATAAATGAGTGAAAATGATATAATGACAAAGTTTGACGGGAGATGACAATGATATTTCCGAAACTAGAAGGATATCCTTACAATTAGGCAATGTATCACTTTGAGGAGTAACCATCACTTACCAGATTGGAAGATCACTTATAGTTCGAATATGTCGGTTTCGGAACTCTTGCCTTCATATGGACAATGAGAGTAATTTATTTACAATGCTCCCACTTTTATCCTGTACCATATGCATATGCACGCAACTGAGGGACTAAATATTTAATGGATGGGTAATAGTATATCATTAGTCGTAATATCGTCAATTATTCCAATGTGTTCATTATCGGATATGGTGATTGTGGGTAGTTATTAAAATAATAAGGTCCACTAAATGTTCTATAATTAGTTATAGCACTACACGTTATTGTTACATCGAATATTTTCCAAAGGTGCTTGTTTGTATTTCAGTTCCATAACATTATTGAACAGTTCCTTGCACTAAGGTTAAAATTTGCCCTCACTAAAAAGTATATAAAATAATGTAGAGATAGTTTTTATTTTAGAAAATATTTGGGATATTTTTTTTTTGTTCCAATGAATTTTAATAAGGAAAATTTGGTGGTAGATCCTCACTTTTCAGTTTTTTAGACTAATAATGCAAGTGCAAATCTTTTAAAGTCATGGAGACAAAAATATAGTGATAAATAAAAATACCCTTAATGGTCCACGTGGGTACAATTGTACTCCGGTTAAAAGATTTTTTTTTTTTACTCTGCCTGTCATTTTCTTTGCTTAAAAATGTGTCATAAAAGTAGGAAAAACATACAAAAAGTATGCACCAGTTACTCTGTATTAAATCCATACTTTCCAATAAAAGTCATTTTCTCACTCATCGAGAAATTATATGTATTTGACTAGTAATTTTTTAGTTGCATTTGAGTTGACCTCAATATGAACCATTAATTAGTGGGTCTTATTGGATCCATGACCTGCGCATAGAAGTACCTATAGAAGAAATGAAGGAGGCCAACGGCTAAGGAGTAGCCCAAGCGAAATAGAACTAAGACTCAGAATTGAGCAAAAAGATTCGCTCGCAAACAGAAGATGTGACACACTTGTCGGCTTTATGTGGACAAAACAAGGAGCACAACTCAAGGGCGAAAACTCAAAATGGTATGTAATATCATTGTGATTCATAAAATTGTGTCGTACAAGATTAACAATTGAGTGTGTGATAAAATATAATTAATGAACAATAAATAAAATAATTAATAAAAAAACAGTAAATATCGAGTCAACATATAGATATATAGTGGTTCGATTCGGGTGACTTGCTCCATTTTCGAAAATGACAATGGTGGCAGGGAGTATTTATTGATTTATAAAGTAAGAGAGAGAAAGCTCCGAGAGAGGTACAATGACTAAAAGAAAGAAGTTATGTGTGTAGAGAGATGTTGTGAGATACCAAGATGTGTCCTCTCATGTGGAGAGGGCTTATAGTTTATAGATATGATGAGGCGGGGAGGTAAGGCAGTGACGCGAGTGTGAGGACACTAATTCTTCGGGGATGATAGTTACAAAAGGTAAGTACAATTACAGATTGTTACGATCTTTGAGGGTGTGTATTCCGATAATCTTTTTCTCACGTGCTCTTATCTTCCTGAATTTCTTGGGCTGAGCCGGATTTGTGAGCTGGGCTTGACCTGTCTTTTAGCTAACATGGACTTACTTGATTTATTGAGCCTGATCCAGTTGGATTTGAGCTTGTCATTTGCCCTCCATGCCCCAAGCCCTGATTGCTTGCGAGAGAAGGGGGTTGAGGGCATGAGTGAGCCTTTGGATAAATAAGGGTTCCTTGTTATCCACAGTAGTCTTTAGCTTTCCATTTTGTATTCTGCAAAAATTTCTTCCCTTATTTGGCGACACCGTGTCTACCTATGTGTCAACCATTAATCCTGTATTAGGTTTTTCGCTACACTTGGACTCCTTTTTTATCTAGAGCACCAACCTTTAGGTTCGATTATTGGCTGGGTGCATGCATTGCTGGCGAAGAAGCTACGAGTGGCGACGTCTTCAACCATATTGGAGCAGGCTTGGGCCTCTTGGGCATTGGCGCTGGCTGGCCTGGGAGACGCTTGGCAGCCTAGGTGCTGCCTTGGAACAAGAGGCGACTCCAGGGATGCTATATGATCTGGGCGTCATGAGGACCAAGGCATAGCCAGGAGAAAGGAGTGTGCTGAGGCGTTAGCCAGTGTATCAGAAAATCATGAAAAAAAGGTAAAACTTTGCATGACCATAACTTTGCTTTCGGTTGTCCATTTGAGGCATTTTTTTTAATCTGGGTATTTTTTTGAGATCTACGACATACAAACAGCCAAAGGTGGTTTGGTCAACAAATTTTTCCAAAAAATACTTATGTCTCTCTAAATTTTAGTTTTAAGCACCAATTAGTGAAACTGACGGTGGTGGAAAGCTGCGTTCTGGCAGACAGTTGTCAGGCATTCATGAGCGACGAATTGACATTTTTGGATTTTTTCCAGAGATGGAGACTATGATGGCTTTCGAATGGGTAAGAGGCGAACTCGCTTTCTTCAATCCTACTTTCTCCTTAATATTTTCTCGATGTTGGTTCTTTATACTAACCTTGTCTCTAATTATAGGTGCCCTGTTGATATGACGATGGTGATGACATTCTACGCTTTTAGAGTGGTGTCTTTCCCTTTTCTCAAGAGGGTGATATTTGAAGCCACCAGTGCTTTTCGGTTGAGGTCCGATGGCCAGGTTGCTTCCCGGGAGTGGGATCTAGTGGTGCCCCCATTCCTTTCCAGACTAGGACTTCTATGTGTACCAGAGCTAGCCCTTGTACAGTTGTAGGAGTTGAGACTCTAATGCGGTCTTCTACGGGGACTATAGCTCCACATAACTATCCTACTTCTAGTAGTGGCTCGGTATAAGGGGCATTATCAATACCGCGATGGAGTCTTCTATGGTATGTCTCTTTTCTCAACTTTGATTTTTTACTCGCCTCCTTTCCTTCATGTTTTACTTTTTGAATGCTTACAGGCGACTGTCGCTTTTTCCTGCCTTTTTTAAGGACAATCAAGCTTGGAGAGACATTCAGGCATTTGGTAAAAGAGAGATAGGCACGGGGGGTTATTGAGAGCAGTTGAGATT
Source organism: Ilex paraguariensis (assembly GCA_963454935.2). Classification (NCBI taxonomy): domain Eukaryota; kingdom Viridiplantae; phylum Streptophyta; class Magnoliopsida; order Aquifoliales; family Aquifoliaceae; genus Ilex; species Ilex paraguariensis. The sequence continues at coordinate 13,903 of CAUOFW020008579.1, forward strand.
GGCTCATGAGAGAGTAACACCTCTTGAGGCTGAGTTTTTGGCGACTCATGAGAGAGACACTAAGTTGGAGATTAAGACTGCTTGGGAGTAGAGATAGGATTAGACCAAGCTTCTTGGCCAATAGGGAGAAAACGGGAGAAGCTGGATACATAAACTGTTTGAGAATAGACGTAAGTTTAGGCCGAGCTTCGTGGTGACTCGCAAGAGAGCACGAAGCTGAATACATAGGATCCTTAGGAGCAAAGGTAAGATTAGGTCGAACTTCTTGGCGACTCGCGAGAGAGTGCGAAACTAGATACATAGACTTCTTGAGAGCAGAGGTAAGATAAGGTTGAGCTTCTTGACAACTTGCGAGAGAGTGCGAAGCTGAATACATAGATTGCTTGGGAGCAGAGGTTATATTAGGCCGAGCTTCTTGGCGACTCGTGAGAGAGTACAAAATTGGAGATTGATAAAGCGACTGTTTGCACGAGAACAAAGTCAGAGCTGCAAGCGCCCTGCGAGAGGGCTACCAAAGCTGATGCCAAGCTACGTATAGCTCGGGAGAGGGCTTCCGTGGCAGAGGCTTATTCCTTGAAAATGAGGAGGGAGACTACTGAGAGAATACTACAAATGCATTTACTGATGGTTATGAAAGGCTTGACAACTTTCCTAGCTATTGATTTCTCTGACTTCGTCCCGTATAAGACACCAGGGGTAGTTGGTGACGGGAAAAACCTTGATGATAGTGGCTCGGGGAACAGTGACTGATCGTCGGGAGTGTGCGGGGATAAATCCACGCTAAGGGCCACCACCCTTTTACGGATAGAGATGATAGCAGAGAAGCCTTGGTGAACCTAAGTAAAACTTGGCGCCGGGCAGGGGCGACACCAGGAAGAAAGGCGTGGCGATGCCAGGCATGATGGTGAGGTTAGACACAAGGTTCTCAGGCGACGGAGGTGAGGCAGCGATGTTGGGCGACCCTTGGGCGCTGTTGGGGTGCTGCTGGCGTGCCTGAGATGCTGTGGGCAACGCTGGAGGCTGCTGTGGGTGCCGCTTAGAGGTTGGTAGCACTTGGACGTTGGGCAGAGGCGAGGTCGCTGACGCTCACGCAAGGGAGCAGCTGAGGCGACACAGGGCTAGGGGACAGACTAGGCGACGCTAGGCTGGCCACGAGAGCAGGAGTTGGGCGGCTCTTTGCTGGTTTTGGGTGTCGGCACCAGGCTCTGGTTGTGGTGGGCGACGCTTGAAGGCTGCTTGGAGACTGCTTTGGTAGGCGACGCCTTGAGGTTTGTTGTGGGCGGTGCCTCTCTGTTGCTTTGCTAGAGGTCAGTAACTGACCTTTGTCCCACATGAAGTATGACAACGGTTGTCTTTTTTGTCTTGTTATTAGTTCATGTTCTGACTTTTATAAAACTGTTTACAAACTTTATGAAATGAAAGCAAGATATTTATGGACACAATAATTTTCGCAGAGTTTTACTTCATAAAATAATAAATAACAAAATAAATCAACTAAAACAATAAAGGATAGATAAAATCTTTAGTTGTTCTGTGTCCCATAGGTGGGCTAAGACTTTTCTAGTGGAGTTGAAGTCGACTCCTCCTCCTAGCCCTCAAGAGATTGTCTGAATTTCTTCGAGGTGTAGCTGGCGTTCTCTGTCGTCCTGGTCCCGGCCGGGTGGCGGGGCTTGTCCTCTGTCAACAATGTACTGCCTCAACTGACCACACTGTATGAGCTCCTCAATCCGCCTTTTACAATCAAAGTAGTTGTCAGTATTTCTCATCCTAACCAACTTTATTAAATCTTATGAATTTTAATTTCGAATTAAAATTCCTGTGAATGTTATATTAGCTAAGATACTGGTGGATTTAGCAATGAAATTTACCTTCTCAAAAAGGACAAATAAGATACTGGAGTATTACTGTAATTGTTACTCTTAAACTAGAAATGGCATTAAGATAATGGCTTATATTTTCCCACATTAGAAAGATAATTGGTTTTAGCGAAATCTATGCATTTTTTTTTCAAATTTTGTTGGATATATTCATTTTAGAGATATAAATTCTTCACGATTTACATTTTTGTTTTTCTCATTTTGGTCTCTACAATTTTTAGACGATGTAGACTTCTAGTCTTTCTACATAGGTGTCAATGCCGTCCAATCAATAACAGTACTTAATTTAAATAAAAAATAATAATATTAAATTTTAGAAAACCATTCGTGCGTTGATTGATTTTTTAAGAGTTTTTATTTAAACCATCAATGTGTACAAGTTTGCAAATATTAGGAGCATAGCATATACCCAAGAAAGAAAACATTTAATGTATAAATAAAAATATAAATTAGCCACGTTGATAATTTCACTCATTTACTATGAAGGCAATCCAATAGCATTTCCTTCCTAAGTGGTTTCAAGATAGTTTCAGAAAGGAGGAAACCAAAATCAGTAAGGTTGATGGTTTATGCTCCAGGGAGCATAGCATGCACACAACAATGTAGACTTGTCAAGTGGAAATTCACACATGATCCACAGAAACAAAGGGGGATGAATGTACGTCTCTTTGTTTGTATGCATATAATGTGACGTTCTTAAAGCTCTCTCGCTATCAATTTTTTTTTTTTTTAATGTTAACGGTTTTGCGTTTCTGCTTTTACTCCTACTCCCGCCCCTATTCTCGTTGTGTGGGATCTAGGTGTAAACTCATGTGATCCTTTACCCCAAAATCCACTTTACATAACCCTAAAATGTACACTTTTCAAATGACCACAAAAACAGAAAACCTTCATAGTTCCCACTTGCCCTTTTATGGTTGCATCATAGGACATTCTGACTTTAGTTTTCGGCACATGGACATGGTGCAATGCATCTGCTCAAATCTTGGCCGTCAATGCCCACCATT
>CAUOFW020008580.1:0-331723 GCA_963454935.2 Ilex paraguariensis
GTATGTCGATTTTATCGAGCTTTATATGGCTTTAAACAACAAGCTCTTAGGACATAGTTTGCCAAATTTTCTTCAGTTATTTGTGACTTGAGTTTTCCGCGCCAGTGACCATAATTCTGTCATCTTTTTACGGTCTATTTCCTCAGGTATTATTATTCTTTTACTATATGTTGATGATATGATTATTATGGGTAATGACACTACTGATATATGCTTATTGAAAACTCAGTTGCTGGACCATTCTAAGATGAAGGATTTGGGCAGCTTAGGTATTTTTTGGCATTGAGATTGCTTTATCTCCTAAAGGCTATCTTCTTTCTCAGTGCAAGTATGCCTTTGATGTTATTTAACGAGCTTATTTATTAGATAATCTGACAATTGAAATGCCTTAGAGCCCAATGTTCATTACTCTTCTTCTTATGGTACTCCTTTGTCTGACCCTACACTCTATTATTGGAGCTTAGTATATCTTACAGTCACTTGTCTGAATATCTCTTATGCTGTTCATGTTATTAGTCAATTTGTTGCCTCACCCACCATTATTCACTGGGCTGCTGTTTTTCGTATTCTTCAATATCTTCAAAGTACTCTGCATTAGAAATTATTATTTTCCTCCTCCTTTATGGAACTTGGAGCTTATTTTGATACTGACTGGGTTGGTGACTCTATATACTCTAAGTCTACCACTAACTTCTGCTGCCTCTTCCTCGGTGATTCTCTTATTTCTTTGAAAAGTAAGAAATAAATTATTGTTTTCTCGTTCATCTGTTGAAGCTGAATATCGTATAATAGCATCTACTGTAGCAGAGATAGTTTGGTTACAAGTCAGTTATCTATGACTTGGGTTTTCGCGCCAGTGATCATGATTCTGTCATCTTTTTACGGTCTATTTTCTCAAGTTCTATTATTCTTTTACTATATGTTGATGATATGATTATTACGGGTAATGACACTATTGATATATGCTTATTAAAAACTCAGTTGCTGGACCATTTTAAGATGAAGGATTTAGGGCATCTTAGGTATTTTTTGGGCATTGAGATTGCTTTCTTTACTAAAGGCTATCTTCTTTCTCAGTGCAAGTATGCCTTTGGTGTTATTTAACGAGCTTGTTTATTAGATAATTTGACAATTGAAACACCTTAGAGCCCAATGTTCATTACTCTTCTTCTTATGGTACTCCCTTGTCTGACCCTACACTCTATCACTCTATTATTGGGAGCTTAGTATATCTTATAGTCACTTGTCCGAATATCTCTTATGCTGTTCATGTTATTAGTCAATTTGTTGCCTCACCCACCACTATTCACCGGGCTGCTATTTTTTGTATTCTTCAGTATCTTCAAGGTACTCTGCATTAGAGATTATTATTTTCCTCCTCCTCCTTTATGGAACTCGGGGCTTATTCTGATACTGACTGGGCTGGTGACTCTAAGGACCGTAAGTCTACCACTAACTTTTGCCTCTTCCTCGGTGATTCTCTTATTTCTTGGATAAGTAAGAAATAAACTGTTGTTTCTTGTTCATCTGTTGAAGTTGAATATCGTGCGATAGCATCTACTGTAGCTGAGATAGTTTGGTTACGATGGCTTCTTGCTAATCTTGATATCGTGTTATCTACACCTACTCTTATGTATTGTGACAACACCAATGTTATTCAGATTGCTCATGACTCAGTTTTTCATGAGCACACAAAGCATATTGAGCTTGATTGTCACTTGATGCGTCATCATTTTCAGCTGTGAACCATCTCTCTTCTTTTTCTGCATTCAACTCTGCAAGTAGTGGATTTCTTAAGAAAATCTCATATCATTGCATGGTTTCAATTTCTTCTTCGCAAACTATTGATGTTCTCTACTGTCACATTATGAGTTTTAGGGAGGGTGTTAGAGAGTTTAGTATTATTGAGGGTAGTTTAGTTATTCTCTTTATTTTATGTTGCCCTTCTATATAAGGGCTTCCATTGTGTATCTCATGCTATGTTCTAACAGATTATTGTAGCCGTAATATATTTTCATCCTTTTCTCTCTTCTCTCTTCTTTGTTTTTGATCAGTATTATCAAATGAGTCCGTGGAATTTCTGTGGTGAAGGTTTTCCATATGGGATTCGCTACTGAAGAATTTCAGGGCATCTCTTTCTTTCTCGCTCTTCAAGGTTGGAATGCAATTTGTGATTAAGGAAGGATAATTTTGTTTAGAAGCTTTTTGGTATTGTATGTTTTTGCACTCTATTATACAAATGGTTGGATGCTTTGTTCACCATTTTTGCTTTATCATCATTACTAGTAGTTAAATTTCTTACCGAAAAAATAAGGTATCTTGTATCTATTAATTATAATTTACTTACGTCGAAGGAGAAAAAAAAAGAAGGTTGTAGGCAGTAGAGTGCAGAAGCCAGGTATAGAGTCATTGCTCATACGACCCGTGAGAATGTTTTGTGATAATCGGACAGCCATGGATAACACTTTTAATCCCTTATTTTATTTGAGGACTAAGCATATTGAAGTTGATTGGTATTTTGATAAAGTTTTTTTATTATAAATAAAACATTTTTTTTTTGTGTTTATGAGATCTTGAGGTCAGTTTAGGTGATATGTTAATTGAAGTTTATAGGTAGTGTATTATTTTAGTTAATATCTATGTTCCAGTTTGAGGAGTGTTAAGTTTTAAAAGTTTGGGGTATTACTGTAGCTATTTTTATGACTCGATATATAATTATTTAGCGCATCTGCGGGCTGTGGGTTCTCTCTTCTTCTCTTTCCCACCTATTTTAGCACATAAACCCTAAGAAGGTGTACATGGAGAGGTTGCAAATACAAGCTGTAAGCAAATTTAGCATGGATTTCCTTACTCATTTGATCTAGTTCATAAGTAGTTAGCAGTCAAACGAGTGTAGTAAAGTGATTACTGCACCAATTTTATTTAGAATAAAGCAGCAGCAGCAGAAGGAACTGATAGGGTAGACAGCAAATAAGGCAACCTGTCAGTGGTGCGATATAATTGAAGATGATGAGCAAATTAAAATGCTGCTGAGATTCATATAAAAAAAAATGAACCTTAATCTGTTATGAATTAAAATAGCCTCTAGCGCAATTTCATTAGTAGCAAATTTGGAAATTAAACTTTCTGAGATCATCTTATAATAAATGAAATGTAGTCTGACTTCACTACGAAGGGACTCATTTTTTAGGGCGAGTCAAACTGTGATGCATGACTTTTTTAATATAATTTATCTATTTATTTAGTTGCTTACCTCAAAACTGCAGATAATTAGGGGGCCAACACAGGATGAAGGGGCGCTCGATGCTTTTGTTTCCATTGTGACAGGTCCACCAGGGCCAAATCCAGTGCAGTTAATGCCGAGAATCTCCTTTCCTGTCCTACTGTTATGGGGTGATCAAGATCCATTTACTCCACTTGACGGGCCTGTCGGTAAATACTTCTCGTCTCTTCCTTGCGAACAACCAAATGTATGCCTCTTTGTTTTAGAAGGTGTTGGACACTGTCCTCATGATGATAGGCCAGATTTAGTCCATGAAAAGCTGCTCCCTTGGTTGGCCTGTCTTCCTGCTTCATGAGATGTTATTTTATTTACCTCATTCCAAGTGTTAATGTGATTTTAAATTGTATGACTCCCTTGCCAATTGACATGGGTTGTCATAAGTATAGACTATGTTGTAGCCATTGTACTTCTGTACTTCTTCCTGGTTATAAACTTGGACCTCTTTGGAAACAAGATGCAAAGAAAACAAGCAGAATGCCAAATTGGTGAATAGTGTCCCTGGCTAGAACATTTGCTAATTGTTACTTCACAATTTTGCCCAATTACATTTGAAGTGAGCTTTCTTTTGAATGTTTTTAGTTTGTTTTCTTATTTGAGATCGAGGCTTGTTGAGTTGAGCTCTGTGATCTGCCATAAAAATTCCTGGTAATTAAGAGGAGCAAAAGGGACACATTTACTTCCATCTTTCTTTATTGAGTTTGTCTCAGTCCTGCAATTTATTTGGCCCAATGGGAAGTATGGATGATTTGGTTATGACTTTACAGCCCTCTCGATGTTGACCTATTAAAGGTTCCCTCCAATTAATTTGTTTCTTTCAAATAATTGTTTGTAGATGTCATTTTTTAAAAAGTTTACAGCAGTTTGTGAAATTTCATATCATTCGAGGAAATGTCTCAAGGATTGGGTGCTTTTTAGGCATGGAAAATGGAAAGACATGCTGTGATTTTGGGAATGCTTCCAGAAAGCAAAATGGTCCACCCTTTACTAATTAGGTAGGATTTTTTAAAAGTGATTGCAGGAAAAAAAATTAGGCAATTAAAAGAATGTTTTGAAATTGAGTGTAGTTGATCTTAAGATGGATGTGTGATTTCAATATGTTTATTGAAGATCTATTATTGGACTATTGAGAAAAAGTTATGTCGTAAGGTAATAATTTTTCAGATGTCACCTACCGAGTGCCAGAAAGAAAAAAAGATTTTCGATTTGTCTTTATGGTGTGCTTGGTAGGGTAGATAAAAAAAAAGAATGATGGAAAGTGAGAGTTATACACTTTCTATCATTCAAGGAAGAATATTTATTTCCCTCTTTTATGTTTGGTAGGAGAGATGAAAAATAGGATAAATTATTATTATTATTTTGTATTTAGTAGGATGAAAAAGTTGAAGAATAGAAAAAGTATAGATGTATATTTTACCATTGTATCCATATATGAAATTAATGTGTATATAATATGTAATAGCTAAATAGAATATATGCATACAATAATGGATATAAAGGTAAATAACATATATTTCAATGCACATAATTAATTATTACATATGATATTGAAAGAAAAATTAATTCATTCACTTTTTTATTCATCTTATTTTCATTCTTTACCAAATATGATATTTTATATATCATTCTAAGTTTCAATCCTTCAATTTTTCTATCATACCAAACAAATCATTAGTCTCTAGAGAAGGTAGTCTTCGTCCGCAAGATGGGTGGTCTCCCTATATCAAATTCTATCAGATGTAACAATCATCACACTGTTTAATCTTGTACGCTAGCATATAATGTCTTCACTTTTGGGATGCATATAAATATGTAAAAGCTAAACAATTTTTCTCTACTTTCTCCTTTAGTGTATCTAGCTTGCCACTTCCAATCCAACGAGAGAAAGGAAGAATCCATTCTTGCACTAAATTGGAGTGTGTGAGCGACCCCTGAAAGTGCACTAAGAAGTAGTGCATTTATTCTCTCCCTTAGAGTCGGGGAGCATGAGGTGAGTCATAAGCCTAGACAATGAGAATAACATGCCTTAGCTTATGGGTAAAAAAAAAAGTGTGCTTCTTCCCCTTTTGGGCATTGATGTGTATGATGCCCCTCTATTCACGTAATATAGATGTATGTATATTCCTATTGAAGATGGGAATATTGTATTTTTTTAATCAAAATATAAAATACAATTAACAGAAAATTAATTTACACAAATAGATAACTGGGAAATGTTCTTCCTTTGCATCATATGAAAACCATGATACAATAAGAGAATTGGAGATATAATTGTATTTTGTATTTTGATTCAGAAAGTAGTTGTTTACTTTCAATTCAAACAGTAATAGTTTCTACAAGTTAAACTCTGCAACTCATATGCTGCAATGCTTGTACTCACATATATAGTACAAATAAAAAGTTGAATTCTCAATTTATAAAAACACAATGGTGGTCAAGATTAACTCAACTTTCATTTATTTCGATCAAATAGTACAAAATTCATCCTAATTTTTCTCTTCTCAAAATATCATATTCTCTACATGATCTCCAATACTAGACAACTCAATTAATACACTCCCCAATGTCAGAAAACCCCACTAATTTACACCTAATTCTTTTATTTTCTTCTATTCACTATAATTTTAAGTTACATAATTAAATATAAGAAAAAAATAAATTGCTATATATTTAAAATATAAATGTTGTACATTTTTTGTATTGCAAAGTGACTTCATACATAGATTATTACTAGTATCTAATATTATAGTTAGAATCCAGGGTCTGGGAATCCTGGTGAATCCTGGTGCAGCTGGAGGTGGAGTAGTTCTCAGGAATGAGTGGGGAGGATTGGTTTGTGCTGCTTCATTCTGGTATGGCATTGAGACTAATATGAGAGCTGAATTTAAAGTTTTGTTGGATGGTCTTTGTATGATTGCTAGGTGTGGGTTGCTTGGAGAGAGAATTTGCATTGAGTCAGACTCATTGGTGCTGGTTAAGACTATTAAGGGCCTGTTGGATTGTGCCTGGCCTTTGTTGGGTTTTCTGGATCAGATTAAGGCCTTCTTGAACAGAATGCAGTTTACTTTGGGGCATATATATAGAGAAGCTAACTCTGTTGCTGATGCCTTAGCAAATACTGCTGTTTATAAGGGTTACTCTTCTGAGTTTGTCAACAGTGCTCAGCTGCCAGTTGCTGTCAGTCAATGTTTGCTTCAAGATCAGAGGAGTCTTCCTGTTCTGCGCAGAAAGAGCTGTATGATTTTTGATAATAAGGGTTGAGTTGGTTGTAATGCCCCTTAGCAAGGCTTGTGTTGGAATCTGTAAACAGCTGATGCTGTACTGTTTTTGAGGTATTGGTATGGGATTTTTAAAGCTGTCTTAGCTGAGGGTGCTGAATGCTGATCTGGAGTTGATTTGCAAGGAGTTGACTGCTGGTTGGTGCAAGCAGTGGTTTTGCTTCTGTTTAGGCCAACTGAGCTGTTGGTGGGCAATGCAGTTGGTTTTTTCAGCAAATGCAGCAGGTGTACAGGTGGCAGTTCAAAGGTTTTGTTCTGTTTTCTGTTAACTGCTTCTCTAACAGAATTTCTGTTACAAAACAGAAAATCTGTTTGTAACAGTTTTTTCTGTTTTCAGTTTTGTAAGCACAGTTACTGTTTTTGTCTTAAAACAGTTTCTGTTTTGATTCTTGTAATTTTTGAAAAAGGAAAAAAAAAATAATATTATAGTTAGAATATTGAATTCCCAATTTATGAAAACACAACAATAGTCAACATTGATTAAATCGTTATCTACTTTGATCCAATTGTATAAAATTTATTCCCAATTTTTTTCCCTTAACAAATCTTTCTTGCATTTTTTTCAATGTCAGATAATTCAATTAATACATATTCCAAGGTCAAATAATCTCATCAATCCACACCTACCTCTCTTTTCTCTCTGTTCATTTTAATTTTAAATTGCGTAATTAAAAAACTAAATTATTATTTAAAATATAAATATTACAAAATCAATGTTTGATTTTTAGTATTGTAAAGTGTCTTCAACTAAATTCAATAAAGGTTTACCCTAAGTATTTAAATTCAACCAAATGAATCTTTGTTATGTCGTGTTTTTATCAGGGACCCAATGTAAATGCTTTTAGCATTCATACTTGTTGTCACAAGAGGAGGAGAAACTGTGGATCTTCCTTCATGAGTATACACATGGGGCACACAACACTACCTAGAAGGGAGGATGGGGGTTGAATAAATTTTTAAACTTTAAGCTTGGATAACCACAAATTAAAACCTGTTACCGCCTCAATTATCTATTCTCACAAAGATTAGAAAATTAATGGTGAGAACCCCTTTTTAACCACTCCCCTTTTAAGCATAATGTCCTTGTAAAATTCAAAAAAATTTAAAATTTTATTGAAAAGGGCAAAACAGTAATTAGATGTTATAGTATGAGTTAAAAACTTAAATTTTTCTAGAACTCGAATGACAAGATGAACCTCACAGTTGGATCCGTATCGTGAAATCTAACTACCCAGTCAATTTTTGTCAAATTTTGAGATAGTTGATTTTTTGCGTTTTTTGGGTTGATTGGGTGTCATGTGACTAAAATAAATGTGATCAAATTTTATTCGTGAAATTTGAAAAATAATTTAAAGTTAGTTCAATAAAAATGTACTAAACTTAATACGAGACAAAATTTAATTAATTCGGAATAATATCAGATCAAAAAAGTCGGCATGTGTGGTGTATTTTAAGCCATCCAATTAGAGGGTACAAAAAAGGGGGGAAAATGAAAATTTCCCCCATTGTGTTGCTGCAATTTTTAGAAAAGAGAGAGAAAGAAGAGAGAGAAAAACCAAGGGTTCTCCCACCTTCTCCGTCCGATCCACGACGATCCGACTGTTGGATCTCGTCAGGCTAAGAGATCAAGTCGCTCTACGCAACGAAAACTACGGTACATACCAAAGATCGTGAGTTTCACCAACATCTCAAGGATGAGATTTCTGGGATCGTTGGGACGTCTTCTACACGAATATATGCTACAAGAGGTAAAATTCCTTTCCTAATTAGGTTTATTTCTAACTTAGGGTTAAAATATAAAATAGGTAGGGTGTTAGAGATGAATTCTAATGTATAACGCATACCTAGGATGATTAGATTATGAAAATGGGTATAAGACGTTAGAAACAATTCTTGCATGATTTGGTTTTGATGAAATTGTTTGATTTGGAGTTTCATGTGAAATGCGTTGTTTTGGGTATGCTATGTGTTCACATAATTTTGCCTATTAAGTGTTTGATAAAATGCTTATGAGTACAGGTAGGTTAATTGGATGAATGTCACTTGAAACGTGCTTGGGATTGATTAAGGAGATAGATATATTTGATATATGCTCATGATGCAATGAATATGATATTGTAAGTTGCAATTGTGTATTATATTTGTATTTGAATGGGTAGCATCGCATTCATGGACATTGACATAAGTGTGGGTGTGTGCATATTTTTGATCAAACACCATTTTTGGTAGGTTGATACGTGCGCTCGGGAAGGTTGGATCTAGGTTCAACTGAGTCGCATGGGTTGCATTAAAAATATGTGTCGGGTATAGGAAGAAGGGATAGATTTTTCCTTGGGTGCAAGACTCGGTTACTTGGTTCACTCACTTGACTGGAGGTGAAATTCCAAAACAGTGTGTCGGTGTACTCATAATTGAAGGTGTGAGACCTCAAATGCCGTGTTAGTGTGGTAGTTCATTGGTGTGAGACCATGAATTTACCTACCCAAGAGACACACAAATTTTTATAAGTTGGTCATTGGATGTTTAACATCAATGGTGGGGGTTTGGAATATTCGAGTGCATACGCATAACATGACATGTGTTATGGGAGCTAATAGAGGGCTTGGGTTGCACTGCGTGCGTGAGTTTCATCTCAAGGCATAGCATGGATTAGTGGCATTCACTTGTGAAATGAATATATTTAAATGGATGCTTGGTTTGATGAATTTGCATGTGACATTTCATATGCATCTAGGTTGGGGGATGGTCTCTTTAGGAGATACCCTATTGAGCGTCACTCACCTTTTAAGGGAACATATTTCAGGTCTTGAACAAACACCGGTGGACGGTGCTCACTTGAGCCCTTGTTGATGACGGAGCTGGAATGTGGCTTTTGAATTGCATTTTGTAAATCAATCCTGTAAATTTGTTTTGAACTTGTATATTGGTAATAGAGTATGTAATGGGACTCTATCGGACATTGTTTTCATGTAAATGAATGAATATATCGAATATGGTATGAGATTGGATGATTAAGGGTTGAAAGTTGGAGAAATTTGGAGAAAATCTGGGCTTAGGTACCGGTACCTAAGTGAATAGGTACCGATACCACGCTGTCGGAAGGCCCAAGTACCGATACCTAGGCTTATAGTCACCGGTACCTGAATTCCAATGGGCTCAGGTATCGGTACCTAGACTTTCAGGTACTGGTACCCCGATGGACAGTGAGCTCAAGTACCAATATCTAGACTATCAGGTACTGGTACCTAGCAAACAGTGGGCCCAAGTACCGGTACTAAGTTACATAGGTATCGATACCTAGCAAACAGAAGGCTCAGGTGTTGGTACAACTTATCAAAGGTACTGATACCTCTCACTAATACTAAAAATTTTAAAATGTAACACGGAGGGGCCTTCACTTCTTGAGCAATCCTCTTTGTATGATGTAAATGGAGAATAATAAGTCCTAATCATTGGAGTTTGGACCTTGGAATGGTCTTATGATTATTGTATGCATAGGTTATGGATTTGGTAGGGCTCCCACACTAAGGAGACTCTGATCAAAGTCTGTTTTGGTTATGATCCCGATGAATAGGTGTAACAACATGATATTGGGTTATGTGGTACTCAGAGATATTTTCGTGAGTTGATGGACGATCAATGGGTTGGGAAAGGACTCTCGGATTTTGGGGCATCACAGTTCCCATGAACTCATGATGATTTGTGTTGTTAATTTTTCAATTAAATACTCAATCACTCATAGGGATCCCCACCCAATGACCGAAACCATGCACAACTATAGATGATTAAGATATTCAAATGTTCATTCAATCAAACACATAGTGCAAATGTGTGCATCAAATCTCAAGTGTATATGAAAAATAACAAATGATACAAGTGATTTGTTATATGGAAATCTTCATCTGGAAAAACTATAGGGAACCTTATTAGTTTACCAAAACCTAATCCATTACCTTCAAAATTAGCTTACAAGTATTGAGTCTTATACCTCAACTAATACTATGGTTAGATGTTCCATTCCTTCAATAAGCCTCTCCATCGAAGTGCCTCTCCGACGTCTTGGATAGTTTCACTTGGATTCACCACCACAATGGACCCTTTAGGCTTCAAGCAATCTTGGGTGCAACAAAGATCCTCTGTATGCACACTCTAATGGGTTTGGTCTTCAACCAATCAAGATCTTCTTTACTAAGTTGTGAGGTTGGATAAAAATCACCAGATGGTAGCGTTAAGTCTTAGAGATTTAGGATTGTGGTAGAAGCTCTCTAGGTAGAAGATAATATTTCTCTCTCAAAATACTCACAAGAGGCTTACCCTAAGTGTATGAAAGAATTTCCCTAATTATACATCCGGAATAAGGGCAATCTTAATCAACAAGAAAACTCAAAATTCGCGACTGACTATTAGAGCCATGGGAGGGCGGTCATAGGGTGGTGGTCACTGGAATAAAAAATGAATTTCAAACCAATCTAGGAAAACAGGACTGCTAAAGTGACTAGGGGACCTCTCGAGCAACCTATGAGATCGCTTGAGCGACTTCAAAGGGTGACCCTTGATGTTCTCCGTTTAGCCTTTACTCGTCTTTTCTTTAAGTCATGAAGAGACCGCTCTAGCGAATGTTAGTGAGCATTGACAATTTTTACTAGTTTTTTAAGTCTTAGATCAAGCAAAAAACTTATCCTCTAGAACACTAAAAGGTGTTGCTCAAGAGGGATCCAATTTTGATTCAATTCTATATTTTCAAAATGCAAGAGGTTTTGGTAACTTTTCTTTTTAAGAACACCTAGGAGCCCTTCTAGGATCTAATACCACTTCCATTTTAACACTAATCTTACTAAGTCTATTAAACCAAGGGATCATTTTAGGTATCTAGGTCATTACCTTGTTCTAAAAAAGAAGATGCATATAGAGTGTTTTTGATGTAACTTTGACATATAATCTCATCCCTTCAAGTATATTTTTGGATCTTCATCGTTGTAGCATTATGACCATGGAATAAATTGAGATTTATAAAAGACTTCATGAAATTAGGAAATTACAAAACATGATTTGATAATCTCCACATTTGGCAATTTCAGGACAAAATACACAAATAGGAAATTAAGGTTACTTGTAAACTATTCTAAATAGTCATGTCTATGTCCCTAAACTCTAAGTACACGAACTACTTTTTTGAATGTAGTATGAAGGTCATAGTCCTGCACATCACTACTAAACCAAAATCTTGTGAAAAGGATATGAATGACATAACACAAATACATATATGGAAAGCACCAAGTTAAGCATTGGGTATATTCATGTTAATATTATGCAAGCACAAACATGTAACATATGTAAGAACTATCTTGTCCAATATGCTTGAGAACCTTTAGATATAGCATGACAATACACGACTAGTTTCAAAGGGTCCTTTCTTCATGAGAACACAAGAGGATTTTTCTTTGATGGGAAGGAGGATGGTTTAGTGACTAAAGTGGATTATAAGTCTTTTATGGGAAAGTCTAGAGAATTTTGGCAAGGCTCAATAATGCTGAGAGAAAAAGGAGGCGTAACAAAGAGGAGCTAGCTACTTTGGGTTTGGCATAGAATAATGTCCCAGCTATGAAAGATTCAATTCCAAAATGGCGTTGAATAATGTCCCAGCTGTGAAAGATTCAATGATAATGACTAGATCCAAATCCAAGCTGGCTTTCAAAATGCCAAAAGAAAAGAAGTCTTATGGCTTCAGAAGTTATTGAAGTAATTTGCCTATGTTTATATGATGATAAGTTTTTATTGGAATACACATATCAATTAGTGGAGATAATGATGGAAAGAATCTAGAACGAATTGGAAAGAATTTTGAATTTTGATAATGGAGACAAAGTTTCGGCTTGTAAAAGGGAAGGTTAGAATAATCCCATGCATGATTCAAGGGCAACAATTGTGGGTGTTTATTTACTTTTCTAGCAGACTTTGTTTTTAAAAGGATCATGGGACACAGTTTTTTAGTTGGGTGATGGCTTTTCCCTTGTATACATTTTTTTCTCTTCAAGCAAGGAATATTTTATTGGGCTGTTTGGAAACCGATCCATTGTTATGGACGTTAGGAGAAGAAGTTCAAGCGAAAACTTATTGGGACTTTAAGGACAATCACATGTGCAAAGATGGAAATAACCATCTTCTCTTTCAATAGACAATTTAAAATTTAAAATTCAAACAAAATCAAATACACAATTCAAAAATCAAACAAAATCAAATCTTTTTAATTTTAGATCTTTCATAATTAAACTATTCATATAAAATTCAAATTTCAAATTTAAAATAGATTCAAATCTCCTTTGTTTAGACTTTTTAAAATTTATATGTACATATAAATATATGTACAAAAATAAAGAGCGCATATTATGCTACTAGTTCTTGAGACATTGACAATGTCATTGTTATTGTCCATACGACAGTAACAGTGCCTCTATTACTGTCATGAGATCTGGGACAGTGACAATGCCACTGTTATTGCTCAGGATATTAACAGTGCCTTTGTTACTATCACGGGGACAGTAACAATGGAGTATTTTTCACTACTCCAAGACAATAATAGTGGAGTATTTTTCATTATCCCAGGATAGTAACCGAGGCACTGTTACTATCTTGGACAATAATAGTGGTATTGTCACGATCCACTATCACCCAAATTGTATCATGCCCACTCGAAGTCTGTGGTAAGTGGGTTACAAAATCTATTGTAACGTGCTCCCACTTCTACTTAGCCACCTACAAAGGCTGGAGCAACTTTACTGGTCTTTGGTGCTTAGTCTTAATGATTAGCACAAAATATTGCATATTTTATGTACCATTACATCCCTTTTTACATTTACTTTTGAAGTTAAAATGAATGGAATGGCACTGTTTGTGCTAGTGACGAAGTTTCGGTATTATTGCAGATAAAAGGGCTTAAATGATGCTTGTTGAGCCCTTTCATGATGCTCAAGATGAATGGAAGGCTTGATGATAGCTCAGGAGGTGGAGGAACTAAGAATCAGAAAAACCAGGAAAAACCTACTAGTAGACACTACCGGTAGGTTTTGGCTGCTGTCCTGCACCAATCTTAGAAAATACCGGTAGATTTTGGCTACTATCCTACACCTATCGCACAAATACCGATAGATTGTGTCTACTGGAGTAAAACCTACCGGTAGTTTTTTTTCGCGATATACTGGTAGGTTTTACTGAATTGCGCTCGAATTTGAATCTCAAGCTTTGTAATCTTGGGGGTCCCACCAGACATTCTCCTATCTGCCCTTGCCACTCCCAACACCATGAAAATCCCTCTTGCACCTCTTCTTGGACTTTTGGATGCTTGATCATTAATGAGGAAAGAGGGGAGAGAAGGTGCTGGGTGTGGAGACAAGGCCTACACCAAACTTGTCCAGCCCATCCCTTTTCAGCCCCTATGCATGGAGATCACATCATAGAGCTATAGCATCACTCCATGGACATTTTTGGGAGGATATACACCATGATGGAGTATTATTAGAGAGAGAGTCTAGGAAGAAGATGAATAGTGTTAGAGAGAGAAGTTGAGATTTTTGCATTTTCTTCCACCCATTGTCTTGTAATTTCATGTAAGAATCTTCTAAGCCTTGTTTGAAGTCTTTAATGCTATTTATTGCAAGTTGTTTTCAAGTTTAATCTTCCATTCAAGATTTCACCATTAATGCATTCAAGTTCTTTAATTTCTTAGTTTTGAAATGGGCATTCAATGCATTCTCTCTTAGTTTATGTTTCCTTGCATTAACTTAGTTAAAATCCTCATTTCTTTATAATGTCTTCCCATTACATTGTTGTCTTTACCTTAAGCATGAGTAGCTAAGCTTTTTAGTTGGCTAATCCAAGGGATATCTCTACTTAGGTATGCCATTACAACTCCATTTCTTTCTTCCTCTCAGAGTACGATGTCTCGGTTTGAATGGGTTGAGGGTGGATGAGATTGTGAGTCTTTGATATCTTGTAGACTTGTCACGAGTTATGCTTAGATCCTCACTTCCATTTCATTCCTAGCCTCCCACGAATCAATCGTACATCTATGCTCTAGTGGAGGAAGGATTCGAGCTGTCTTGGCATTCCCATTGGAGTGAACCCTATGGATTAGCCAATACTTGTTTTCCATTTAAATTTTTATCAAAACACAAATCACAAACCAACTTCAACAACAAAATATTTTACACTTTTCTTTCACCAAAATCACCTTCTACACGATTCACCTCCTTCTCTGAGTAGACGACCTTGGAATACAATTCCAAGTAAAACACGACACACAAAAGTCTTCTTGCACTTGGGAAACATTTTTGTTCACATACACAAACATGCATTTCATTCATCCACCATTCCGTTGCCCTTTCTTTTGACATCATTCCAAGGGAGAGTGACACTCCTCTTCACACACACACTATACATATATTGAGGGATGATGTTCGGAGGTTAGGATACTACAACAGAAAATAAAGTCAAGTACTTAAACCGTTGACTGGTGAGACATCTAATAACAAAGTCTCCGACGTGTCTCTTCATCCCACTCTAGTAATATTGGCGGCGAAGATCATGATACATCTTCGTGCCATCGGGATGTGCCACAAAATGGGAACAATGAAACTCCCTAAGGATCTCCTCTCTTAACTCTGTAGATTGGGGAACCACAATCCGGCCCCTATATCGAAGACTACCATTAGCATGAATGACCCAGGTCTCGTCATCTATACCCAACAATACCTGGTCCTTAATGGACAATATCTTCGCTTCCTGCCATTAGGACTCGATCACCCTATTTAGTAAAGAAGGCATAGCCACTAACTTGTGAAGTCCCAAAATTCGGGGGTCCTTTCTTAACCCATTGATCACCCATCAACCTGCAGAAGTATACCCTTGTGTACTACATAATCCGATAGCACATCGTTACACCCTATTCATTGGGATCATAACAAAAACAAATTTTGGATAGAGTCTCCTTTGTATGGAATCCCTACCCAATTCGTAACCTGTACATACAATAATCATTGGACCATTTCAAGGTCCAAACACCAATGATTAGGCTTATTATTATGAATTTACATCATCCAAGGAAGAGAGCTCAAGATGTGAAGGCCCTTCAATGTTACATATTAAATTTCAAATTCTGGGAAGAGGTATCGGTACCTTTGATGCGTGGTACTGGTACCTGGGCCTTTTGTTTGCCAGGTATCGGTACCTATAGAAACTGGTACCAGTACCTAAGCTCACCATTTTCTAAGTACCAGTACCTATGTATCTTGGTACTAGTACTTGAGCCCACTGTCTATCGGGTATCGATACTAGTACCTGGTGCCTAGGTACTAGTACCTAAGCCCACTGGTATGTAAGTAATGGTGCCTATAGGTTTAGGTACCAGTACCTAGGTTATCTAATAGCGTGGTACTAGTACTTAATCATTTAGGTACTGGTACCTGAGCCCAAATGTTTTCCAAATCCTTCCATTTTCAACTCTTAGCCATCCAAACTCATACCATAATCATTCATTCCTTCATTTACATGAAAAACATTGTCCACAGAGTTCATTACATGTCCCCTTTATACAAATTACATATGTAATTTACAAAATGTAATTCAAAAGCCACAATTCGGCTTCCTCATCAACAAGGGCCCAAGTGAGGGCCATCCATTGGTGCTTGGTCAACACCTGAAATATTACGCCATAAAGGGTGAGCTACTTTCAATAGGGTATCTCATAAGGAGGCTACTCCCCAACCCAGATACGTATGAAATGTTTACATGCAATTCATCAATCAATCATCCATTCAAGAATATACAATTCATAAATGAATACTACAATATCATGCCATGTTATGAGATGAAACTCACACATGTAATGCAAGCCAAGCCCCCCACCAGCTCGCATAACACAAGTCATGTCATGCATATGCATCCGGGCATTCTAAGCCTACACCATTGATGTTACACATTCAATGACCATTTTATAAAATTTTGGGTCTTTCTTGGGGTAAGTATTTATGGACTTCCACCAACAGGTACCCAACTGACATGACATCTATGGACTTCCACCAACGGCTCTACGTATGCCGACACGCTTTATGGACTCAATACCAACCGGAGTGCTTATCTGAAGTTACTAGGTCTTGCATCTGAGGGAGAATCTAGCCCTTTTTGCTAACCCGATCCTTATTTTCAATGCAATCCGTGCAACTCAGTCGAACTTAAGTCCAACTTTTCTGAGTCTACGTATCATCCCATGAAAGATGGTGTTTGATCAAAACATGCACACACACCCACACTTATGTCAATTGCCACGAATGCGATTCTACCCGTGCATATGCAAATGTAATGTACAATTGCAACTTTAACACCATGTTCTTTATATCATCAATACATAACAACATTTCATAACATTTTGTTACAAGTGATATTCATCCAATTAACATATTTGTACTCATAAGCATTTTATCAAACACTTAATAGACTATGTAAACACATAACATGCCCAAAACAACATTTCTCTAATGAAATTCCAAGTCAAGCAATTTCATTAAAACTAAATCATGCAAGAATTATTTTAAACATATTCTTATACCATGTCCATATTCTAACAATCTTAGGTACGTGTTATACATGAGATTTCATCTCTAACACCCTTTCCATTTTATATTTCAACCATAGGCTGGAAATTAACTTAGTTAAGAAAGGAACCATACCTCTTGTAGTGTAATACCACGTAGGAGAAGTTCCAAAAACCCCAAACCAAGCCTCAAAACTTTGATCCCAAAAATTCCGTCTTCGAGATTTGGGTGAAACTCGTGATCTTTGGTATGTACGTGTAACTCTCATTGTGTAGAACAACCTTTGTTCTTGGCCCAAAGAGATCCGACGGTCAGATTGCCATAGATCGGAAGGAGAAGCTTGAAGAACTTGAAATCTCCCTTCTCTCTTTCTCTCTCTCTCTCTCTCTCTCTCTCTCTTTTATGGTTGTGTTTGGCTGATGAATGGGGAGAAAGGCTTGGCCTACAATGTGCCACACGTCCCGTCTTTTTCTGATCCAATTTTATCCTGAATCAATTTAATCTCACCTTGTGTTATGTTCAGTAAATTTTATTGAACTAATATTAAATCATTTATTTTATTCTAATCGCATTTATTTTAGTCTTGTGATACCTAATCGTCTCGTAAAATGTGTAAAATTTGACTATATCAGAATTCAACAAAAATTGACTGAGTAGTTAGATTTTACGAGACGAATTCAATGATGAGGTTTATTTTGTCATCTGAATTCTAGAAAAAATTAATTTTTTAACCCGCACCTTAATGGCTAATTATCGTTTTAGCCTTTCTAATAAAAAAATATTTTTTTGATTTTACATTCTTCCCCATTTAAAGGAATTTCATCCCCGAAATTATACACACATGCACATACAACCTCGTGCATATGCCACAAGCCATATAACACTTTATGACTATAAAAATGTACCTCTATCCTCGAACAAGAACGGATAGGTTGCACAGATAGTGTTCTCATGCTCCCATGTCACCTACTCCATACCACGGTGCTTCCATAATACTTTCACTAGCCTTACAGTCTTGTCTTGCAAAATTTACTCTCAGCTACCCATGATACCCACTGGTCCTTCCTTGAAGGTCCCTTCTGCATCAACAACTAGCTCACCCTAATCCACACCATGTGTAGGATTTGGAGTATACTTCCAGAGCATGGAGACATGGTACACCGCATGAACACCAAATAAATTTGACGGTAACACCAACTGATAAGCAAGTGTTCCAACTCTCTAGAGTACCTTGAAGGGCTTGATATACCTCGGTGACAGCTTTCCCCGCTTATCGAACTTGACCACTCCCTTCTTAGGCATAACCTTCAAAAAGACATAATCTCCAACTTCGAACTCTTGAGGTTGCTGTCACCTATCGGCGTAGCTCTTTTGTTGGCTCTGAATCATAAGAAGACGTTTTCGTATCAATTTCACCTTCTATGAGGCATCTTTAATAAAATTCAAACCTGTGGAGGGTTCCTCTCCAACCTCCGTCTAACAAATCAGAGAACATCATGACCTCCCATAAAGTGTCTCATAGGGTGCCATTTGTATGCTCACTTGATAACTATTGTTGTAGGCGAACTCCACTATGGGTACCTTCTAGCTACCCTTGAAATCAAGGATGCATGTCCGAAGCATGTCCTCTAAAGTCTTGATCATCCTCTCCGACTGAGGATCCGTTTTGGGGATGAAAAGTTGTACTCATCATCAATTATGTCCCTATAACTTGTTGAAAGCTCTCCCAAAAATGGGTCATGAACCTTGGGTCCTAATCCAATACTATCGACATGGGTACCCCGTGTAATCAGACTATCTCCTATATATATATAGCTTGTAGAATTCCTTCAGTGTGAAGGTAATCTGCATAGCTAAAAAGTGTGCTGACTTCATAAGTCAGCCTACTATCACCCATGCCGCATCATGCCCACACAAAATCCGTGGTAAGTGGGTCACAAAATTCATAATGACATGCTCCCACTTCCACTTAGTCACCTCCAAAGGTTGGAGTAACCCTGCTGGTCTTTGGGGCTCAGCGTTGACCTGCTGACACGTGAGACATCTACTAATAAAGTCTCCGATGCATCTCTTTATCCCACTCTGGTAATACTGGCAATGAAGATTATGGTACATCTTCATGCCACTTGTATGTACAATAAAACAGGAGTAATGAAACTCCCTAAGGATCTCCTCTCTTAGATTTGTAGACTAGGGAACCACAATCCTTCCATTGAATCGAGGACTACTATTCACATGAATGGCCCAACCCTCGTCACTCGTACCTGATTGTACCTAGTCCCTAACGAAGAATATCTCCATGTCCTATCCCTAGGATTTAATTACTCTGCTCAATAAGGAAGACATAACCACTAAACTCCCTAAAATACCCTAAGTCTGATCTCTGTAGTGTAGCCTGAACTATCCCATAGTCTCGAGCATCTGCCATTCCCAAGAAGCTACACTAGCCAAGACTCCCAGTGACTTTTGGCTGAGTGCATCAGCTGCCACATTTGCCTTACCGAGATAGTAATGCAAACTGAAGTCATAGTCTTCTAGGTACTCCATCCACTTCCGCTGCCTCGTCTTGAGATCTCGCTCGGTGAAGATATACTTCAGAATTTTGTGGTCCGAAAAAACCATTGATTAATCCTAATTAGGGCATAATTTAATAGGTAAATTGTGTTAGTTGAATAAAGTTAAACTAGTCAAAATAAATCAAATTAGGGTTAGTTTGTGAATAAAAGATAATGCATTAATTATTGTTCTTTTCAGGATTTTGTGCAACAAAGTTACAAACTACTGGGGAGCCAATTGCATTAAAGCTACAAACTACTGGGGTACCAATTATCAAAGCTCAAAACAAAGGGGGATCAAAGAATTCAAGGCCACCAAACAAGACTTTCATGTAATTCAAGGCCACCAAACAAGACTTTCATGTAATTCAAAGCCACCAAACAAGACTTTCACCCTCCCTTGTTGCCTATAAATACCACCCCTTAGGACTTGTAAAACATTCATCTTTTGGTAGGGGAAAACCTTCCAAAAATATTATTGTTTTGTTGCTCATTCCTTTTCTTTAAATATTGCTTTGTTTTTTTTTTTTTTATTGTATTGGTGCTTTCTTTTACTTCCATTGTTGAGCTTCCTTCTTCCCTTAGAGGAGTGAAACTCTTCCACTTTTTTAGAGCTTACCAAAGTCGTGAAGAGTGGAATGTGATTCACTCGTTCTTTGTCGAAGATCAGCTCCTTGTGCAAAGTGTTTTACCTTGTAACTCCTCTACTTGGAGGGATGAGCATCACTCACTTTTCTAGCTTTACCAAAGTCATGAAGAGTGAGTAGTTTCTCATCCAATCTTTAGTAAGAGGTGAAGAAAATGTATAATTATTCGAAAGTTATATTTGTGCATTCCATTTATATTTAGCTTCAATCTTTATTTCTTGATAATGTCTTCTCATTACATTGTTGTCTTTACGTTAAGCATGAGTAGCTAAATCTCTTAGTTGGAAAAACCAAGGGGAATCTCCACTTGGGTATACCATTTTTAACTCATTCTCCTCTCTTCTTTCAGAGTTCAATGGTTCGGTTTGACTGAGTTAAGGGTGGATTACTTGGTGAGTCTTTGATATTCCGTGGGCCTAGTCACGATTTATGGTTAGATATTCACCAATCTTATCCCTAGCTTCCCATGAATCAATCGTTCATTCATGCTCTATTGGAGGAGGGTTTCGAGTTGAGACAGTATTCCTATTGGAGTAACCTCTTAGATTTGCCAACATTTGTTTCTCATTTTACAAACATCAAAACAACTTCCAACAATCAAAGATTTTACACCTTCTTTCTCCCAAAATCACCTTCCCCTCGGTTTACTTCCTTCCCCGTGAAAATGACCTTGGAATACCATCAAGCAAAACACGATCCATGAAAGTCTCCTTGCGCTTGGGGAGCATTTTTGTTTTCACCCACACACATTTGACATTTCATTTATCCACCATTTCGTTGCCCTTTCTTTTGACATCATTCCAAGGAGAGTGACACTCCCCTTCATCCATATACTATACATGCTAAAAGGTGATGTTTAGAGGTTAGGAAACAATAAGGAATTTTTTCAAGCATTTTTGGCGCCGTTGCCGGGGAAGGCAAATGTCAAACCAAGAAGGTGATTTTCGGATGACAGAGGTAAGTCCCATGATCTTCATCATGGGCTGAGGTACGTTGTTCAGTGTACATAATCTTGTTTGTGTATAATTTTGTTTGTATATATTTTGTTTTATGTGGAGGCGGAATGACTGAAATCGACTTGTTAGACAAAACTTGGCCCCTACCATGAATATTGACCAAGAACAACCCGAGGATGCGGGTGACAATTTTGACAATATAGGTGCAAATCCAAATGTCCAAAGGGGTGGAGGACCACAAGAACCCCAAATACCCAATCCGAGAATGAATTTTCCCCCTCTCGTGAATAAGGGGAATAATTTTCAAATGGATCCCCGGTGAGGTCAATGAGGGATTTCCTACAATCAACACGAAGCACGACACCATCATGCACCCTCCTTTCGGTCTAAGCTCATCTTTTCATAGTTAAGCCAGCGATGTTGCAACTAATTCCCATATTCAACGGACTTGAAACTCAGAACCCCTATTCACATATAAGGGATTTCGAGAAAATAGTTGCAACCTTCCTCCCCAATCATGGGATGGAAGAGATAGCTAGAATAAAATTATTTTCTTTTTCCCTGAAAGACAAGGCAAAAAACGTGGCTTATTTCCTTAAGGCCTCAAACCATCAAATCGTGGAGCCAAATGATTTTTGAGTTTTTGAACAAATTCTTTTCGGTACATAAAATCACCACCCTAAAAAAGAAAATTCAAAACTTTTCGAAAAAGCCCAATGAGCAATTCTATCAACGTTGGGAGAGGTACAAGGAATTGCTACAATCCCTTCCATATCATGGCTTTGAGCCATGGCAATTGGTGAGTTTCTTTTATGAAGGAATCACACCGGCCCATCGACAGTTCATTGACATGATGTGTAATGGGGAGTTTTTGAACAAAGACCCTGATGAGGCCTTAGATTACTTTGATACATTGGCACAAAATACACAATCATGAGACCTTACAGATCCCACCGATGTACCAAAGTCTTCTCCTTAAAAGAGTGGCCAAACTCAAGCGTACCATGAACAAGTCCATGCCTTCAACCAAACGAGGCAATCATTTCTCCCAATTCGAATACTTATAATTCGGGTTGGAGTAATCACCCAAATTTTAGTTGGAGAAATAAAAACCCCATTTCTCATGGTTCAAGTGCATATGCATCTCCCATGCCTCCCAAGTAAAACCAATACCATGGCCAAGGGCAAGCATCTAGCTCTCAATACCCCCGGAACAATCCACAAGGGTTTTCTTCAAACCCACCACCACAGAATTTTTCACCAAATTCACCTCCACAAAGTTTTTCTGAAGGATCGTCCAATCCATCCACATACTAACCTCCTCATAAAAGGAATTTGGAGGATATGGTCCATTCCCGCATTCAAAGCCAAACTGCTATCAATAACCAAAATGCCATAGCCATCAATGATGTAAGAGCCTAACTCACAAAGTTGACAAACTCCATAGGGGCATCTCAACAAGAAAAGGAGAAGTTCCCCACTCAACCACAAGAGAACCCTAGGGGACAACACTTTGTTGAGTCATCAGAACCTTTGAGAGAGAGTTGCAAGCAACTCAAAGCTGTCACCACCCTCCATTGTGGCAAAGAAATTGACAAAACCATTTTGCCAACAGTCTCACCCAAGACCACATTGCCAAAACAAAAAGATATCTTGGGTGACGCCGACAAGAGTGAGGTGAGTGAAGAGAAAGAAAGAGAGGTTGTTGAGAAAGAAAAATTAATTGATGATTGTGTGTTTATTCCTCCCATACCTGCCCCTTTCCCAAGTCGTTTGAAGCCACCTGTCAAGGTGGCTAATTATGCTGATATTTTGAAAATGTTTAAATAGGTGAAGATTAACATTCCACTCCTCGACGCCATCAAGTATATTCCATCATGTGCTAAGATTTTGAAGGACTTATGCACGGTGAAGAGAAAACTGAATGTCCACAAGAAAGCATTCCTCACCGAGCAAGTGAGCTCAATATTGAGGACCAACACTCCTCCCAAATTCAAAGACCCCGGTTGTCCAACCATAGCCATCACCATTGGAAATTATTGAGTGGAGCAAGCACTCCTCGATTTGGGGGCAAGTGTGAATCTTCTCCCCTACTCGGTGTACCAACAACTACAGCTTAAGGAGTTGAAGCCCATCTCAATCACGCTTCAATTGGCGGATCGTAGTATCCGTACACCAAGGGGAGTAGTTGAGGATGTCTTAGTTCAAATTGATAAATTTTATTTTCCTGTCGATTTCATTGTGCTTGATACACACCCTGTTGCAAACCTTAGCTCCCAAATTCCCGTAATACTTGGAAGACCCTTCCTTGCTACATCTAATGCCATGATAAATTGTAGTAACGGTCTAATGAAGTTGGCATTTGGGAATATGACATTGGAGCTCAATGTGTTCAACTTGGCCAAGCAACTGGGTGATGATGAGGAAGTAAATGAAGTCTATAGGATTGACATGCTGGTGGAGGAACATTTGGAACTTGTGGGGATGTTAAAGTTCAAGAAAAAAGAGAATGTTAATCTAGAGAAATTTGATAAGTAAGAGGGGTTGGAAAGTTTGAAAGGGGTGGAAAGGTGGATCCCTACTTTTGAGAAACTCGCACACCAAGACAAAAAGATTTTCCCTTCAAACAAGCAAAAGCCCAATTTGGATTTGAAGCCGTTACCTTCCCACTTGAAGTATGCTTATCTTGGGGAAGGTAAAACATTTTCGGTGGTTATTAGCTCAACATTGAATGTGGAACAAGAAAAATAACTCTTTGAGGTATTGAAAAGGCATAAAGGAGCAATTGGATGGACAATTGCTGACATCAAGGGGATAAGTCCTCTCATTTTCACCCACATCATTTATCTTGAGGAGGATGCCAAACCTTCCCGACAACCACAAAGGAGGTTGAATCCCATCATGAAGGAGGTAGTGAGGGATGAGGTGTTGAAACTACTTGACGTGGACATCATTTTTCGATTGCTAATAGTAAGTGGGTTAGCCCCAACACAAGTAGTACCCAGGAAATCTGGAGTCACGGTGGTGGAGAATGATGAGAATGAGCTTATACCGACAAGAGTGATCACCGGGTGGAGAGTTTGCATTGACTACCGGAAGCTTAACCTTTGCACAAGAAAAGACCACTTCCCAATGCCATTCCTCGACCAAGAGTTGGAAAGAGTAGTGGGGCATGTATTCTATTGTTTTTTAGACAGATATTCCGGCTACAATCAAATAGAGATTACATTGGAAGACCAAGAGAAGACCACGTTCACTTGCCCCTACAGTACCTTTGCGTACCGTCGCATGCCTTTTGGGCTATGTAATGCCCCTGAAACCTTTCAACGTTGTATGATGGGGATCTTCAATGACATGGTGGAGAAGATAGTAGAGGTCTTTATGGATGACTTTTCAGTGTTCGGAGAGTCATTTGATGGATGCTTGAGAAATTTAGAGAAAGTTCTAGAGAGATGTGAGGAAAAGAACTTAGTCCTCAATTGGGAGAAGTGTCACTTCATGGTGACGGAGGGAATTGTTCTCGGTCATATAGTTTCGGTAAGGGAAATCAAAGTTGACAAATCAAAGGTGGTGGTCATCTCCAACCTCCCTACGCCAAGAGTCGTCAAAGATATCAGGATGCCAAACCAAGACTTATTAGGTGGATCCTCCTACTCCAGGAGTTCAATCTTATCATTAAAGACAAGAAGGGAGTGGAGAACGTGGTGGCGGACCATTTGTCCCGACTGGTGGTGCAAGAGACTGATGAGAACATTCCTATCCCTAATTCCTTCCCCGATGAGCAATTGTTTTCAATTCATTATGTTTGTCCTTGGTATGCTGATATATATAATTATCTTGCAATAGGACAAATATCATCGCATTGGAACCTAGAGGATCAAAGGAGATTTATGGCAGATGTTAAATACTTTTACTTCGACAACCCGCGTACCTGTTCAATTACTGCCCTGACCAAGTCATGAGAAGATGCGTGCCAGAAAATGAACAGCATGAAATCCTTTCATTCTGCCATTCACAAGCATGTGGTGGTCACTTCTCAGCAAAGAAAACTTCGGCAAAAGTTCTTCAATCAGGTTTTTACTGGCCCTCACTCAACAAAGACTGTGTTTCATTTTGTAAAGAATGTGATAGATGCCAGCATTTGGGTAGTGTGACCCGAAGGAACATGATGCCCCTCTCCCCCGTACTCATTATAGAAATATTTGATTATTGGGGCATCGACTTTATGGGTCCCTTCCCTATGTTGTTTGGCTATCTATACATCCTACTGGCAATGGACTATGTATCCAAGTGGGTGGAGGCGATCCCAACCAAGACCAAAGACTACCGGGTCATGGTCAAGTTTCTCAAGGAGAACATTTTTTTGAGGTTTCGGATGCCTCGTGCAATGATAAGTGATGGTGGATCACATTTCTGCAATAGGCCATTCGCATCTTTAATGTTCAAATATGACGTCACTCATAAAGTATCCACCGCATACCACTCACAAACCAATGGCCAAGCCGAGTTAGCCAATAGGGAGATCAAGAACATTTTGGAGAAAACGGTGAACCCCAATAGGAAAGATTGGTCAAATAGATTGAGCGATGCCCTATGGATGTACCGCACCGCCTACAAGACTATTTTAGGCATGTCTCCCTATCGGCTCTCGTCTATGGAAAGCTTGTCATTTGTCAGTCGAAATGGAACACAAGGCCTATTGGGCCATCAAAACTTTGAACTTCAATCTAAGAATGGCCGGAGAGAAAAGAAAGTTAGAGCTAAATGAGTTGGAAGAGATGCGTATGAAAGCTCAAAAATTTCAAAGGAACGGGCTAAAATCTTTCATGACAAATCCATTGTGAGGAAGTCATTTGAGCCCGGGCAAAAAGTGCTTTTATACAACTCTCGACTCTCCATTTTCCAAGACAAACTTCGATCCCGTTGGGATGGCCCCTATCTTGTCAAGGTGGCCTACCCCAATGGAGCTGTGGATGTCCAAAACCCCAAAAATGGCCATACATTCAAGGTCAATGGCCAAAGACTTAAGCCATTTTTCGGGGGCTTTGAAGAACAAATAGTGGAGGAGAATTTAATGGATCCGGTATACCCGAAAGTTGTGGAGGAAAATTAGTTTTTTTTTCTGCTTTTCAAGGTACAGGCTTTTATTTACTTACTTTATTTTTATTCCATGTTAATTATGTTCTTTTGTTGTATAGTTTTGTTCTTCTTAGTCGCAGATATTGGTGTTTTTGTCAAAGCCCAAGTGCGAGGTGCTCTCTAACCCTACTAATTTTTTTACTGCTCATCATTGAATATTATACATTTTTTTGTTTCATTGAGGACAATGCATGAATCAAGTTGGGGGGGTGAGGTTGCACTATTTGCATCTTACACCAATGTTTGTGGGAATATTCCGCGCGGATATTTGCGCCTGCCGACACTAAAAAAAAAAACCCAGTGGGAATATTCCATGTAGATAGGTAGCTGCCGACACTCAAAAAAAAAATGGGATGCCTTTATAAGGCCTTCAATTTTTTTTCCTTTTTCTCCCATCCACCGGTGATTGGTCTCCCCTTCTTCTTCCCTTTTTCTTCTCTTCTTCTTTTTTTAGTCATTCTTTCTGTTCTCTGTAAAAACAACTCACCCCCTGCAAATTCATGACTATATACGCCGACGACCCAGTCCTTTGTTTAATAATTTGCCTTATATGTTTGTATTTGTTCATGGGTGCTCTTTTTCTGCTCGCACTTAGGGTTAGGGGTTTCCAGCCTAACCCAAATCTCCCTCGAGTTGATTAATTGTTGTGTTTTGTTTGTTGGTTTCGGCAGCTAAACAGATCTCTACACCCACCGCCTTTCACTTTTTCTTCGTCTTCTACTTATTTATGTTGTGCTATTCTCTATAACACGACCCAACTCCCAACAGTCCCATGACCATATTCCCCGAAGACCCAGTCGTTTGTCTCATGATCGGCATTTGTTTACTCTATTTGTACATGACTCTTCTTCTTCTGTCCGCATTTAAAATCAAGGGTTTTTGTCTTAGCGAAAACCCAGATCTGCATAGAGAAGATTAATTTGTGTAGTTTCTTTGTAGGTTTCAGCAGAGGAATCTCTACCTTTCAACCTTATCTCCAAGTTCAACATATCGGTAAATTCGAAACATTGGGGACAATTTTCAGTTTAGGTTGGGGGGGTGAGACCTATAGTTCATATTTTGTGCCCGTAATTTTTTTTTTGTTGTTGCTATTTCTAATCATATTGTGTACCTTGCCTTGTATTTTGTATAAATTAATAATTATGTCAGTGAGTCAGCTTTAATCATCTTTGTGACTGACAAACGTTAAAGAACCAGATAGTGAGTCTTAAAACATAGAAAGCATGGATATTAAACTTTTTTGGTTTAGTCTGGGAGTCTTGCGCACTTTTCCATCTGATGTGCATGCTGTGATCATGAGAAAAGCAAGATTGTAAGAAAGAATGAAATCCGAGAAGAACAAGTGAAACCCCTCTGTGGCAGAAGCACTTTTGCTAAATGCTGGCGTGCCAAACAACTGGGTGCTTGTAAGCAATGTGGTAGGTGTTTTCACATGAAAAAATATAATCAGTGTTTTGAACCAATTTTAGGTCGCGTAACCGATCAATTAAACTGGATAGTGTATGAGCAGAGTAAGGATTTTCCTGACACGCCATCTTATACCAGTCCGGGACTTACACGTTATATGCGAGAAGAAGTTGGAAGGGTCACTAATAATGACATAGACACAAGCGATGACTCGGATTAGATTTTGACTAATAATGACAAAGCTGTGGAAAAACGTGTTTTGGGGATAAAGGTTAATGGTCCGAATTTTTTTTGTGTAAATATTTTTATGTACAAAGTCTTTTTGTTGAAATAAAGATGTGGGCCCAGTAAGGAATGTCCTAAAATGCCAACCTGTAGCGTGGGTAGGGACTTATCCTAAGACGCCATAGTTTTCCAAGTTCAATGAGTGTATTTAGTCTTCTTTCAATTTCATAGATAAATGCGTATATAAATAACTTTGATTTTTATTTGAGTTCGAATGCCAGTAAAAAAAAAAACCTCATTTCCTTGAAAAATGGTATTTTCTCTATGTTTAAATGTCAAATGTACACTGGTATTTGTTATTCTTAAGGTACAGAATGACCAGACTCGAAAATAGAATTGATATATAACCGATATTATTTTGAAAACCTGACATAACCAGTGGAGATAACGAAGAATACTATGGTAAGTTTTGACCCTTGCGATGTTTTTTGAGAGAAAATCAACATTTACTCAAGTAAGCTCTTTCACTTTCAATTGTTGAATAATCTCATTATACTTGCTTTGATTAAATGCAACTAAAGTAATCTATTGACATATCCCACAGGAAATCTTTGCATGCGACACATACATAGGCATATACTTAAGAAAGGATTTTAAGCCATCTTTGAGTTGATTTTGAGCCTTAGCCATTGCTTCTACGAAATTATATCCCTAGTTAGCCATGTTTGAGCCTTCAATGAATGAGTTTTTTTCAAAAAACCCATATGATAACTGAGCCACAAGAAAATACACTTAACATACCTTGCTATCCAATTTTTTTGCACCCTCTTATAAATCGTATGATACAGAAAGACAAGAAAAATAGAAAAGAAGATGGTGACTACTATTCAATGAAGAATCAGTGGAAACAACCGAGAAAGAAAAGAAACAAAAAAATAGGGAATTGCCAAGAAAGTGAAAAATGAGAAAAATGAAAGAAAGAAATATCATTTCTAGGCAAAAGATCGAAAAACAAGAAAGAGGTGTGCTACACTACATTAAAAAGGGGATAACTTTTGAATACCATTGACATCATTTCGTTAGCCATTGACCTCTGGCCACATTACAACCTATACAAAGTCCTAATTGATCTCAAGTCTGATGCATGTGTGTGTTGTCGACCGAAAACTGGGATATGTTAAATAGTATTTCTTTAATTGCATTGATATTCTTCCATGAGATTATGCCAAGAACATGATTAGTCTACTTTCTTAAGACTTTCACTCCCTTTCTGACTGTGCATGTGATTTTTCGATTGGCCATCCTCTGATCACATGCCCTTTGAGAGACAAATCACTATAATCAAAGTGAATTTTTTGCTGAGAGCATTCTAAGAGAGATTTGAGAAATCAAAGCTATCCATAGAAGGTGATAAAGTAGAATGTTTGTTATATAACAATTCTTGCTACTAGAATGATCATTCCTACTACACAGGGAATTCCAAATACCAATGAAACAAGTGTTAATTTTTGTATAGAGTACATACCAATGACAGAGAAGTGTTCGGGAAACAATTCGAAATTAAGGGATGTGTGTCTCAACGATCCTGTTGCTAACTCATTCTTACATATACATATCTTTTTAATTGGAGTTTGTAGGTAGCTTCACTAGAAACCTTCACGAGACAAAACTCGTCCACTGGGGATCACCTAGGGGTTTAACGGCTTGTTGCATATGCTAAATACAATCGTGTTATCTACGAAAGTGGTTTTATTTTGTTATGTTGTTATTTACTACTAGGGACTAGTAATGTTTAGGTTGGGGGGTGTGATTAACCATAATTAAGGCATGATTTAATAGGTAAATTGTGTTAGTTGAATAAAGTTAAACTAGTCAAAATAAATCAAATTAGGGTTAGTGTGTGAATAAAGAATAATGCATTAATTGTTGTTCTTTTCAGGGTTTTGTGCGTCAAAGCTACAAACTACTAGGGAGCCAATTGCATTAAAGCTACAAACTACTGGGGTGCCAATTATCAAAGCTCAAAACAAAGGGGAATCAAAGAATTAAAGGCCACCAAACAAGACTTTCATGTAATTCAAGCCACCAAACAAGACTTTCATGTAATTCAAAGCCACCAAACAAGACTTTCACCCTCCCTTGTTGCCTATAAATGCCACCCCTTAGGACTTGTAAAACATTCATCTTGTGGTAGTGGAAAATCTTCCAAAAGTATTATTGTTCTGTTGCTCATTCATTTTCTTTAAGTATTGCTTTCTTTTATTGTATTAGTGTTTTCTTTTACTTCCATTGTTGAGCTTCCTTCTTCCCTTAGAGGAGTGAAACTCTTCCACTTTTCTAGACCTTACCAAAGCCATGAAGGGTGGAATGTGATTCACTCGTTCTTTGTCGAAGATCAGCTCCTTGTGTAAAGTGTTTTACTTTGTAACTCCTCTACTTGGAGGGATGAGCATCACTCACTTTTCTAGCTTTACCAAAGCCATGAAGAGTGAGTAGTTCTCATCCAATCTTTAGTAAGAGGTGAAGGAAATGTATATTTATTCGAAAGTTATATTTGTACATTTCATTTATATTTAGCTTCAATCTTCATTTCTTGATAATGTCTTCTCATTACATTGTTGTCTTTACGTTAAGCATGAGTAGCTAAATCTCTTAGTTGGCAAAACCAAGGAGAACCTCCACTTGGGTATACCATTTTCAAATCATTCTCCTCCCTTCTTTCAGAGTTCAGTGGTTCGGTTTGACTGGGTTGAGGGTAGATAACTTGGTGAGTCTTTGATATTCCGTGGGCGTAGTCACGATTTATACTTAGATACTCACCAATCTTATCCCTAGTTGCCCACGAATCAATTGTTCATTCATGCTCTATTGGAGGAGGGTTTCGAGTTGAGATGGTATTCCTATTGGAGTGACCTCTTGAATTTGCCAACATTTGTTTCTCATTTTACTAGCATCAAAACAACTTTCAACAATCAAAGATTTTACACCTTCTTTCTCCCAAAATCACCTTCCCCTCGGTTTACTTCCTTCCCCGTGGAAACGACCTTGGAATACCACCAAGTAAAATATGATCCGTGAAAGTCTCCTTGTGCTTATGGAGCATTTTTGTTCACACACACACACATTTGACATTTCATTTATCCCTCTTTTCGTTGGCCTTTCTTTTGACATCATCCCAAGGAAAGTGACACTCCCATTCATCCATATACTATACATGCTAAAAGGTGATGTTTAGAGGTTAGGAAACAACAAGGAATTTTCTCAAGCAACCATCAAACTGCTCTCCATACAAATAGTGGCATCATGCCTTCAAGGCGAAACAACGGTTGCCAAATCCATGTCGTGTGTGGGGTAGTTCTGCTCATGGCTCTTCAACTACCGTGAACCATAAGCTACCACTCTCTCGGATTGCGTCAAAATAGATTCGAGTTCATCCTCGGAGGCATCACAATAGATTGTGTACCTCTACCCCCTATCCAGAACTATCACAATAGGAGCTAAAGTTTGCCTCCTCTTTAACTCTTGGAATGCCCTCTCACATGAGTCATCCCCTTGGAACTTGATGTCTTTCTTGGTCAATCTAGTCATAGGTGCAGCTAGCCATGAGAAGTCCTCAATGAACCTTCGATAATATCCTGCCAATCCCAAGAAACTCCGTATCTCGATGACAGACTTGGGTTTCTCCCAACTCATAATTGCCTCAACCTTCTCCGGATCCACTAACACACCTGAAGCTGACATGTGTCCTAGAATTTTCACAACAGCCAAAATTCACACTTACTGAATTTGGCATACAAATGGTTGTCTCTCAAGGTCTAGAGAACAATTCTCAAATGATCCTCATACTCCTCCTTATACTTAGAGTAGATCAGGATATCATCAAAAAAGACCATGACAAACTGATCAAGATAGGGTTGGAACACCCTGTGCATGAGATCCATGAATGTCGTTGGGGCATTTGTCAAACCGAATGACATAATTGTGAACTAAAAATGCCCATATCGCGTCTTGAACGCCATCTTTGGGATATCGGCCTCCCTAATCCTCAACTAATGGTATCTCATGCACAGATCTATCTTGGAGTAGACCTTTGCCCCTCTTAGTTGTCAAAAAGATCATCAATCCCCGGTAGTGGGTACCTATTCTTGATGGTGACCTAATTCAATTGTTGGTAGTCAAAACATAGCCCAAAGGTCTTGTCTTTCTTCTTGGTAAATAGCACTAGAGCATCCCAAGGTGAGGTACTTGGTCTAATGAAACCCTTATTCAACAATTCTTGCAATTGGACCTTGAGTTCTTGTAACTCTGCAGGTGCCATCCTATGCGATGTTGTAAAAATTCGGGTAAATTTAAACTTTTTATAAAAAAGGGCAAAATGATAATTTGTCACTACAGTACGGGTTATAGAGCTAAAATTTTCTAGAACTCGGATGAGAAAACGGACCTCACTGTTGGATTTTTTTTGCGAAATCTAGTTATCCTGATAAATTTCATCGAATTCTGAGATAGTCATATTTTTCGCATTTTATGAGGCGGTCGAGTCTCGGGTGACCCAAAAACAGAATTTTAGTAAATTTCAAAAGTTGTAAAATATTTAAGGTGAAATAAAATAAAATTATTTTGAACTTGAACCGAGACAAAATTTAATCGTTTCGGTGTGAAAACGGACCCGAGGAAAAAGAGGTTGTGTGGCGCGTTGTGGGCCAAGTGTTTTAAGAGTATAAAAAGGGGAGAAATATCATATTTCTCCCCATTCTTTAGCCGGTTTAAACCTAAGAAAAGAAGAGAGGGAAAGAGCTTGAGTTCTCCACTTCTCTCTACGATCTACGGAGTTCGGGAGCTGTAACGCCCCAAATACCCCCTCGGACGGCATTACATTCTAAAACCTTTCACAATCAGGAGAGCACTAAATAAATCCATAAATAAGAAATTTTTATCCATCAACCATTGATATTTTAACAAAATTCGGGCAGAGTCTCTTTTGTACGGGGAGCTCTACCACAAAATCCAACCTGTGCAATTCTACTATAATGACCACACCGGGTCCAATTAACTACTATATAATCAATCCATCAAATTTACATGTTAACCCAAAATAATATGCCCACAATGGCATGTACATTCCCAAAGAATTAAACTATGATAAGCAGCGGAATTTCAAAAGATAACTAGACTTTACAATCTTTCAAAAAAAACATAGCCTAGTCTAGAACAAAATAGAAGGGCCGCTCTAGGCGTCCACCTCGGGATCTACGCTCCCGTCGATCGGAGTCTCCCAAAGAACGGGCTCCTCGACTCCTGGCTCCTCCTCAAGGATATAGTCTGAAAAATGTTAACAGTAGGGGATGAGCACTAGGCTCTGTAGCAAAATCTTCCCAACTCCAACAAGGTTTATAAAATACAAAACGGGTCGGTCACATTTCATAAATAACATATATGAATTTGAAGTAAAACGGGACATTTTAAATAGATCTCAAGTTTAAGCCATACAGTAGTTAAGGAGAGAAATAAATTAAGTTTAACCATAGCAAACCATTTCCAACATTAAGTCAATTAGGAGGGGCTCCCTCCGATGCATCGTCCCATACCAATGCACCGGCCAAGCCATTCCAGCCAATCATCACATTTATGTTGGTTCATCCCTGTACCATGTATGTTGATTGTTTCTCATGAATCTACCCAACGATTATACCTAGTCCACCCAGTTATAATCACAATCACAAGTACTTAGGGAAGGGGCGTCTACCATCCCAATGGCAGTGACGAGTCCCTCCCCAGGAATGGTATACCAACCCTAGTTCGAACTCCAGGCATACGATAGTGGTCGCATTACCAAATGACAACTCACTACAAGTGCAAGAAACCATCTCCCCCCCTACTGGGTTCAACTGACATTTACACTCTACGACATATCTCGTAGGTAATCCAAGTCCCTCCCAACCACCATACAATGAGTAAACCAACATATTCTCAATCAATTCACATTTTACCAATTAATCGCAAAATACCCAAATTTCACAAGTAAAGCGTCATAGCAAGATGGAATTAAAATGAGCAAAAGATCAATATAAAGATCATTTTCATTGAACAATATCGAACACTAAATTTATAAAGTGAGAACCAAGGCAATATATGGAGAAAACTCAATTTTTCTTAAAACCAAGTTTGGAAGATGAAAAAGAGAAATTTAATGGTTACCAAACCATCCCATTATTCAAACATAGCATTTATTACAAGGAGAATTAAGAATCATACAAATCATATCAAATAAATATGGATGGGAGTGGAAAACATATGTATATACATAAACCCTAGCCTCAATGTAAGAAATTAGGAAGAAATCCCCTACCTCTTGGTTGTAGCTTCAATCTAAGACCCAAGATTCAAAATCTTCCTATTCTCGTTCCTTTTTCTCTTAATTTCGTCCTCCTAGGGTTTCTAGAGATTTGGGTGTGAGTGGTTGAGGAATAGAAGCAAAAGAAATGGGTGGAGAAGAGAAAACTTGAGAAATTCGGTTTTGATCTTTATGAGGTGGGAATCTCTCTTGACCTTGGTGTTTTTCTCTCCCTTTTCTCTTCTCTTAGGGCTCTAAGGTATTTAGAGTGGAAGGGAAATGAAGAATGGGAGAAATAGGGCTTGGAATGGGTGTTTTAAAACCCAAAAATCCCGACTTTTACTGTTCATCATCTGTTTTGGGGGTTTTCCAGACTTACTGTTTTCCTTATTTTTGATCATGATAAACTTTGAATCTGAAAAAGTGCAAAACCTGAAAGTTGTAGATCTAGATGTCTTCTGCATTGTGTCAAAATTTCAGCTCAATCGGACCATTTTAGCAAGAGTTATGACGATTCTACGACAACTGGTCCGGAGTAGGCAATGTACCCGGAGCAGCGCCCCAGCGCCCATTTGGGCGCCCCTTTTCACTTCCAATCCTTCCAACTTTAATCCTAACTTATCCTACATACTTTTCTACATCGACCTAATTAGTTCAAGTTCTTTTATGATTTATTTTGTACATTTTCATACCGAAACTAATCTTTTAACTACTCTTTCCTTGAGTTATACTATTTTATCATTTCAAATGAAATAATTACTGAACACCTATGTCTTTTTTTTTTTTTTTTTTTTTTTTAAACGCATGTGGGGTATTACAGGAGCTCAAATCCACTCGGGCCAAGAACTAAAGTCATTCTCCTCCCCGAGGGCTACGCAACCACAAAAATGATGAGTTTTATCGAAGATCAAAGAATGAGATTTTTTGAAAGCTAGGGCTTTGAACTACAAGTGAGTCCTTGGAGCTTCTCAAGGCTATTCTTTATGCTTCAAGAGGTAGGGTTCTTTCCTACCTAGGTTTATTTACAACCTAGGGTGGTTATACGAAATGGGTATATTGATTGAAATTTATATCATTACCTATGTTGTGTAAATTGATGAAATAAGTATGAAAATTGGGTAAAATAAATTTCACCTTAAATTGGGTTGTGAATTTGACTCAATGTGATCCATGGAAATGAGTGTTATGTGGGCATGCTATGTGTTTATTTTATGCCTTGAGAATTAAGTGTGTTATTAGCATATATTATGTAATAACATGCTTGTGGATTGTGGTTGTAAAGGAAATGTTGATATATGTTCATCAATATATTAGCATTGTGATAAAGTTTGGTGATTATATGCTTTGGATATAAATTGTCATGGAATATGTAGATGTGTGATTAATTTTGCTCATGTGGCATTCATTACATATGGGCATGACATTGATATAGCAATGGTGCATCACATTACAATTGCACGGAGGTATCGCATCCATGGGCATGAGTGTGGGTGTGAGTGTGCATGATTGACATCAAACACCACAGGGGTGGATGATGGGTGGGCTCAAAAAATTTGGATCAAAGATTCGAACGAGTCGCACGGTGGCATGGATAAAAAATTGGGTTGGGTTTAGCAAGAAGGGCTAGACTATCCCTCAGGTGAGAGACCCGGTAATTCAGATACGCACTTTGGTAGGTATAAGAGCCCATAAAGTGTGTCGGTGTACGCAGAACCGTTGGTGGAAGTCCATAAATTTTGTGTCGGTTGGGTGCACTTAGGTTGGGGAATAGTCACGGTAGGAAATTACTCTACTGGGCGTGGCTCATCCTATGTGGGAAAATATTTCAGGTGCTGGACGTACATTGGTAGAAGGCCCTCATATGGGACTCCAAGGGTGAAGAAAGCCGGAATATGGCTTTATTTTTGAGTTTTGTAAAACTTTGGTTAACTTCCATTTTGGGTATGTAATCGTATAAATAGCTTGTAATAGAACTTGTATGAACCATGTATTACATGAAAAACTTTATTATACATGTGTTGGATGGAAATAATATGCTTAGGAATGGTTTGAAATGGAGAAAACAGTGGAAATAGGCTAAATTGGGCAGAGAGTACTGGTACAGTCTGGTCCAGCAAACAGACAGTACCGGTACACAGTATCGGTACTCTTTCCAAAACTTTGAAAATATTTTTGGAAGTCAGACAGTACCAGTACTGCTAGGGCCAGTGAGCAAACAATACCGGTACTCTCTCCAAAATTTTGAAAATTTGAAACTAAAGTGCAATGTTTTTGGGCTTTGATTTCCTTAGTACCAATGATACAAATGGACATTAAATGAGATGCATTGGGGCATATTGAGTCTTAGTTGAATTAAATGATAAAATACACATGGGTTACACGTGTGGGTTGAAATCTCGGATAAAGGGATACTATTGATGTGATGTCAGATTGTGCAGCACTCATGAGTATTTTTGCTGGTTGACGGGTGGTCAACGGTTAATTAATGACCCCCGATTTTAGGGGCGTCACAGACGTCATAGAAAATAGTGGATGCACCGGGTTGTAATTTAATGGTGAAGTCTACATCTTGAAGTGGAGGTAATCCCAGTAACTCATGCGAAAAAACGTCTGCACACTCACAAACTACCCGAGGTAGTCCTAACTCTTGTTTTGCCTCGTCCTCAAGTGTAAGGCTCACAAGCCATCCCATCAATTACTCGTGCCAACAAGAGTCATACATGGCTTGGGGTAAAAGCATCGTGCTTTTTCTCCATGAAACTTGAAACAAACACCCTCTAGTGTATAGGCAGTGAACCTCTTTCGATCACAATCGATGACAACTCGGTGTTCCACCAACCAATCCATCCTAAGGATGACATCAAACTACGACATGTCCATGACTCTAAGGTCCACAAGATCTTTACCTCACATCCCTGACTTATCTGATCAAGATGAACCCTATCTCCTAGGTGAGAACTCACATAGGTTATGGAAACAAAGAGGACCCAAGCAAGGAGTGTAGCCCCAGAGATTTAATCAGAGGAAGTTAAAGGAAAAATTTTCCTTGGAGCCATTATTGAAATAATCCAAGATCAAGGCAAGAATCAACAATAGATTGGAGAAATTTGAGGAATTAGAAGCTTCCCTAGGGATTTTTTTTGGCAACTATAGAGAGGTTTGAGGGAAAGGGTCTTAAGGGTTCAAGAGAATGAAATAATTTTAACCGGTGGCAAACCCTTTTATTTTTTTTTTTGACAGTATAGGAACCTACCGGTAGGAAACAATATTCGACCTACTGTAGCTTAATACAGAATTTTAAAGGTTTTTTTCTATTTATTTTTATTTTTGTTTCAAAACTAATTAAAACAATGCTAATTAAAACCCAAACTTCTAAAATTCAAAATGTGTCCAATTGAAGTCTTTGATCATATTCCCCAATGCCACTAATTCTAAGTATATGTAATATAGTTTGTGACACAAAATAACTAATAAAATGAGAAGGAATTTAAAGCATAATAACCAATCTAATAAAATATAAATTAAATGCGAAACTAGAAATACAAAACCACTTTCGTAGGCAACATGAATGCATTTAACCTGTGCACTAAACCTTTAAACCCCTAGGTTATCCCTGGTGGATGAGTGTTGTCTTGTGAAGGTTTTTCGAGAAGATACCTACAAACTTCAATTTGTCTATCTGAATTTAAATTGTTGTCTACTAATCACCATGAAATCAAATAAGTACCTGTAACGCCCCAAAATCCACCATGGGAGGCATTACTATCTATAACCATTCGCATCATGAGAGCAACTAACAAAATCCATAAATAAATGAATTTTCATTCATCATCCGTAATAATTAAAACATCATCCAAAATAATTATGCCACACTATGGTGATTACATCCCAAAAATCAACTATTATCTTGCAGCAGAATAAAGAAAATATTAACCTTGACATTATCTCAAAATGTGCCCCCAATCTAGAACATAAGGGAAATAGCTCTAAACTTCCACCTCGGAATCCCCGTTCCCATCAATCGGGGCTTCCCAATCCACTTGCTCATCAACTCTGATCTCTTCCTATAATCCATAATCTGAAAAAAATATTATTTGTAGGGGGTGAGCACTAAGCTCTGCAGGAAAATCCTCCCAAACAATGATAGTTCATCCAATCTCAAGTTTAAGTAGTACCAATAAATTAAATGACGAAGTAAAACCAACTTTCAACAATGAACCATTTCCAACAATTTTGTATCATTATCCCCAATTGTATCTCAGGTAGGAAGTAAGACTTCGCATGAATACACATATTGAGAATATCCTGGCCTCCACATACACCCAATTCTCGCAAGGATATACAACTTTAGGAAGGGTGTATACCAATGCATTGGCAGTGACGATCCAACTCAAGAATAATATACTAACTCTCAGCCTCGAAACCACGTAAGCGAATAGTGATTTGGTACTTGCAAGACACCAACCCCACTATGAGTGGTAGGGAACCTTCAAACCCACTTGGAGTAAGAAACACATCTACCCATTCTACAATGCACAGTCAACAGTCACTCATGTTTATCCAAACATCCACGCAAGAGATACAATACTCAACCAATTTCTCAAATCACAAGTAAATCAAGAACCCCAAATTTCACATGTATTTTTCCAACATAACAACTCAAGAAAATAAACAAGAGATCAAAAGATATAATTTTATTGTTCCAAATAAAGCACTAGAGTTTTTGAATCAAGAACAATGTAATATCAAGGGAAAATCTCTATTTCTAGAAAAACAAGGGTTTTGAGATCAAAAACAAGGATTTTGCGGCTATCAAACCATAACTTCATTCAAAACATGATATGATTTGCAAGAACATCAAGAAACAAAGATTCCATAGCAAATATCTATGATTGAGAATCAAAACATATATATATATACCCTAGCTTCAATGAACAAGATTAGGAAGAAATCCCTACCTTGCTTCCTTAGTGTTGTGTGAAAAACAAGAGGTTTTGATCTGATCCAATTTGAAAATCCCCTTTAATCTTGTGTTTTTTCCCTTCTTTCTTACTCTTCAAGGCTCTTTAAGGTTAGAATTGATGAAATGGGGCTAAGGGAGGTGTCCTTATATATTTATAATGTAGAAATTTGGATAGAACACCCAAAACAGGTCAGGGACATGAAACCCTCCATTCGGTGCTTCCGGACACTTGTTTTTTACTGTCCGGACGCATGTTTCTTCGCCTAACTTTTATGCCAAATGCGTCCAGACACGTATCATTCCCGTCCGAACAAGGGTGACAATATACCCTCAACTTCCAGATCAATTTTGACCTATTTATAAGTCGATTTAGAAATTGTTGTAAAATATACTTTTGTAGCCCTTGCAGTTTAGTTTGTATTGTCCAAAAATCAGATCAATTGGAGTTAGGAGTAAATATTTATGGCTAAAATACTAGGATAGTGTCAAATTCATTCCTACCCAAATTTTTTTGGAGATGCATTTTAATTTTGAGATACTTCCTAACTTCTAATACACCCCATATTGCCTTTTCCAAAGTTCCTCAACCTTCCAAATTCAATGGAAACCTTATTTTCACCTAAAAATATTTACAAAATTACTTAGTCATACTTTTCAATCCTAACATCTCCAAATCTCCATTTATCTCAATGTAAATACACGTAAAACTTAAACTTTATAGTCAATCTTTCAACTATGATTCAGGATTTCTACAATATTTTCATTCATCTTAGGACAAATATTAAGATGATATTATTTTTATTTAATTCTGGTATGGGCACTTACAATCCACTCCTCTAAAGGAAGTTTCATCCTCAAAAATTAATTTTCGAGTTAGTCTATATAATACTCATTTAGCCATAATATCTCAACTTCTATTCATCCTTTAATCATCCAATCCAAGATCAAAATAGAATATCATATCCCAAATTTTAAATCCATCCCTTAAATGTATATCGTCATTGTAGTTAGTGAAGTGCTCAAGTTTATCTTCCTTCATTAGAATTCATTATCATCTTTATTCTTAATAATTTTATATGATTGTTTCAAGTAATTTATTATCATGCATAATTACCAGATCATAATACTTAATTGTCTACTTATCAAATATCACTTCTCTTTTGAATTTCACCAGTCATTTCAATAAACCTCATATTTGCTTCTTACGTGTAGCTTGTCCATAAACATATCAAAATAACTCAAATACAATTATGCTAATAGGGTTACTCATCTTTCCTATACTAACATTATGGTATAACACAAAACTTACTAATGACATTATAGTAAGGTTTATCTCGATTCCTGAAATAGATACAATATTCCTAATGACTTTGTTTCTTACTAGCCAAAAAGAATTCACAATCTTTGAAATCTAACAATAATTTCAATTTACAACTACACACTCTCACATAAGTCAATATTCTAGGATCAACTCTTAGGTTGCACATCCATTTGCAATTTTTCAATATACTCCTTACTTTCACCATTGTAGTCATCACTCAATTAGTTCGCTGCGCACTCTGATATAAATTATAATTCACCAATTCACAAATCAAAACTAGCTACGAGATAAGAATTCTTATGAGTTTGAAAGTTCTGAGAAGATATGTCAGATTCCACCAAAGTGTATAGTTGAAACGTAACCAGACTTGTCCTCCAATTATTGCTTCTAAAATGTGTACACTAACGATCTATCTTATCAATTAATAGGAAATCTTAGTAATTAACCAATTATACTACTTAGGCTAAGGGTCAAGTTATATCTCCAAGATATTTGCTCTCAGTCCCCAATCTTGAGCTCAAGTTAATAATCCTTACAATCCACTTCATAACTCACTTGTATCCAGATTCATACTTTTATAACAATTTTAATATCTCTACATGTTCTACAACTCGATTGGGGCCAAATATTTTTTTTCTATCTCCCAAGTATTCATTCTCAATCTCTAACCTTGGACTAGAATTAATAACCATGTAATCAACTCATAGTGACTTTCATTAACATCACAACTCTTTTCACTATACCTATACTTTCGAGGCCATATGACACAATCCAGTACAATATATATCTAGTAATATACCAAAATGTAAAGATAGACTGCCAAGGATCCCAAAATTTATCTAAATTAACTATTACCAAATTTCTTGTGATATAATCAAAACCAAAACTAGACTCCTAGTAATTCAAATAATATTCTTCAATTTAACTACATTACTTATCATAACCTTAACAATTATTCATAATCCCCGAGGTAATAAAGATTTGCAAATTAGTAGCATAATCTTAGTCATTTATCCCAAAAATTATATAAAGTTTCTACATTCATATTGAAGTCAATCTTTATAGGTATCATCATTGATTCCTCCAATTACTTCTTTCCAATTATCACCACTAAATGTAAAGTT
Source organism: Ilex paraguariensis (assembly GCA_963454935.2). Lineage (NCBI taxonomy): Eukaryota > Viridiplantae > Streptophyta > Magnoliopsida > Aquifoliales > Aquifoliaceae > Ilex > Ilex paraguariensis. Next base: position 41,816 of record CAUOFW020008580.1, read on the forward strand.
CGAATATTCAATACTCATACCAACAACCCTCAAGTATAATTAATCAACTTTGTCTTAATAATGTACTAAGGGAGATAAGAAAAAGAACTCTATATCCCTCAACACAACTCCAATAACATTAAAAGATCTAACAGAACAATAGAAGTTCATATCAAATTTTAGATATCATCTTTATTTCAATAATTGTTTGCTATATCTGATCTCGAGCTTTTAAACCTCTATAATCTTTAATCCTACAATATCTAGGGTCAAAGATAACTACTACAACTTAGTCAGACTTCTTAGATTTCCTTTTTCCATGTCTATAAATTTGTTTCCATAACTCGACCTCAAATTTCCAATCAAAATTTGAAAATACAAGTCAACTAATAACTCCCACACTCAACTAAAAGATTCTTGATTGTTAATACTTTAGAGAGTTTAAGTGTAGTAAACTAAGGCCACCACGAAATAAGGTTACCTAAGTATATCATTCTCAATAAGTATCCTATTTATGACTATTCTAAATCATTAATACTTCCAAACTAAATTTAATCAATACTCAATATTGGGAACTTCAAGTATGTAGCTATGAAACAATCTCCTATCCATTCAAGTCCTATAACCACAATTTCAATCATAATTCCCAAAATAGGCTCCTATTCAAGGATACTTCATCATATCCCTTCCAATTTTTATAACTTTTGAGTAACACACATAACTTTTCATAACCTTGTTATTCAAAGCTTAGTCCATCTTAAAAACATCTAAGTTGATCTTACCTCCACCCATCCTAATTGGGCTATCACATTTCCTTTACTTGCAAAAATATAAGTAGCACTAATAGTATAATAGAATACTTAGAGTTGACACGACACCAAATCATAGTCACATTTTTTATTATTATCCATCAACACACTTCAATCAACATGGGGGTGTCTATGAATCAAAGCCTAAATAATGATGGAAGCTCACTTAAGGATAAGCCCTTCAGAGTCTAAGAAGAAAAACATGACACTTTTCTATCCAAGGAATAACACAGTGCATATTTTTCCATCAACTTCGGAGAATAAAATATTTTAACTTAGGTATTTCTAGCACGTGTAACTTATATGGTTGAAAAGATATACGAGTTAAGTTTCTAAAAAAAAATAGTACACAATTTGGACTTTCCAACAAAGAGTAATTAGTGAAAGGTAGTCTACTTGGTTAATGGTTTTGCGACAGTTGTCCAATTTCAGTTTGGGAGTCTTTGACAAATCCTATCTCATACTCATCTCCAATATAGACAATATCACTTGCATAAAGATCCATGCCTAGCATCATTTACTAACCACAAGCTAAATTACTATCTGTCTCCCAGAATAGTCTATAACGACATGATATAAAACTAGCATATCCATCCCACAAAATTTGTCAACTTCTCCAAGCTAGCTAATCCATGAATTCAAACAAATAATTAATTCCTAACCTAACTAAAAAATAAATCACACTTATCTTACACACATATAACTTCAAACAAACTCAAGCCTAGAGTTTCAACCTCACCTAACACTCTAGTGATAGTCCACAACTTATAGCTCCCATGTAAGACCTAATTCCTAAGCTCTGATAACAAACCTATAACGCCCAAAAATTCACCCTGGAAGGCATTACTATCTATAACCATTCTTATAATGAGAGCAACTAACAAAATTCATAAATAAAAGAATTTCCATTCATCATCCATAATAATTAAAACATCATCTAAAATAATTATGCTACACTATGGCGATTACATCCCAAAAATCAACTATTATCTTATAGCAGAATAAAGAAAATATTAACTTTAACATTATCTCAAAATGTGCCCCCCCAATCTAGGACATAAGGGAAATAGCTATAAACGTCCACCTCGGGATTTCCATTCCCATCAATCTGGGCTTTCCAATCCACTTGCTCATAAACTCTGAGCTCTTTCTCTAAACCATAATCTGAAAATGATGTTGTTTGTAGGGGGTGAGCACTAAGCTCTGTAGAAAAATTCTCCTAAGGTCGAATAAGGTCTTGACAATATATAAAACAAGCAGATCTTATTTCACAAATATAATATATAACTTTTGAAAGAAAATAGTGACAGTTCATCTGTTCACAAGTTTATGTAGTATCAATAAATTAAATGAAGAAGTAAAATCTTCAACAATGACCCATTTCTAACATTTTATATCATTCCCGATAATTTTGTATCATTATCCCCAATTGTATCTCAGGTAGGAAGTAAAACTTCGCATGAATACACACATTGAGAATATCCTGGCCCCCCCACACACCCAATCCTTGCAAAGATATACAACTTTAGGAAGGGCGTATACCAATGCATCAGTAGTGACAATCCAACTCAGAAATAGTATACTAACCCTCAGCCTCGAAACCAAGTGAGCGAATAGTGATTTGTTCATCGCAAGACACTAACCCCACTACGAGTGGTAGGGAACCTTCAAACCACTCGGGGTAAGAAACACATCTACCCATTCTACAATACCCAGTCAACGGTCACCCATATTCATAAAAACATCCACACAAGAGATACAATACTCAATCAATTTCTCAAATCACAAGTAAATCAAGAACCCCAAATTCCACATGTATTTTTCCAACATAACAACTAAAGAAATAAGAAAGAGATCATCAAAATATATAATTTTATTGTTCCAAATATAGCACTAGAGTTTTTGAATCAAGAATAGTGGAATATCAAGGGAAAAATCTCTATTTCTTGAAAAATAAGGATTTTGTGGCTATCAAACCATAACTTCATTCAAAACATGATATGATTTGCAAGAACATCAAGAAACAAGAATTCCATAGCAAATATCTATGTTTGAGAGTTAATATATATATATATATATATATATAAACTCTAGCCTCAATGGACAAGATTAGGAAGAAACCCCTACCTTGTTTCCTTAGTGTTGTGTGGAAAACTAGAGGTTTTGATCCGATCCAATATGAAAGTCCCCTTCAATCTTGTGTTTCTTCCCTTCTTTCTTACTCTCCAAGGGAATGTAAACTTGTGTGAACTTAAATTTCATTTGAAAGGGTTCTAGAGTTTGAATCAGTACAAGTAATACAATCAATATGTTCATTTTAAACATTAGGATGAACTGCACTCAGAAATCCTAATTCGGTTTGGATCCAAGTCAATATTTAAAACACTTAATCATATATTTCAAAACATGCTAAAGCATCATAAATAACATGTAGAATAAGTTAGAAACATGTTTGAAAGCATCGCCTATTCCAAAATTAAGAAACCCTACCTCACGCGGTATTTCGATCTGAAATAGCCAAAATAGAGACGATGTTATTTTTTGATGAAATTTCATACACATACCAAATTTAACTAGTTAAAAGTGAATATAAAATTTATTTTTAAAAAATCACCAAAAAACTGGGTCATATCAACCTCGAAAGGCATTTTGCACCACCTATTAATCTATCAAATTGACCTAAAATTTTATCGGGACCTCCGGATAGAATGTTACAGAAGTTTTTCCACTAACCAGAGCCTCATTGGAGGTAGGAAGAGCCATCAATGTCCACTGGGGTCCCTCCCCCACTTCATCTTCTTCCTTTGGCCACTTTGACCAAAACCCTAGGTCCCTTTTTTTTGTTCTAAGTACCCCAATTATCTCCTTTGTTTCTCACTTCACAATACACCTTTTGCTCTATTTCCAAAGCTCACACACTCACCACATTGCCTTCTTTTGATTCCCATAGATTTCAAACTTTAGATTAAGCTTAAACCCATCCAAAACTTTGGCCAAAGTCCAAGAAAATAGGGGTTTTAACCCATAACAAAACATGTTACTCCCATTTTCACCCCTAAATGCCCTCTAAACCCATTTTTTAGTCAACCAATGGATTATAAGTATTGGATTATGTTGTTGATACATGTAATTGTAGTGAGTGTGACGTACATGTGTAGGTCGTAACAAGTTTATGACTAAGTCGTATCATAGTTATGTATAGTAAATTGATCTTTTGAGCTTAATAGCAAACATTTATTATGTTTATGGACTTGGTATCAAAGTTTAATCATTATTTGGAGACTATATCATTTAGTGGCTGTGAAGGTTATTAGAGTTCTTAATATTATTTAGAAAATGGGTCGGGGTTTCGCATTTTCTCTCTCGTAACTCCACATAACCCTTGTGAATTTTTAAGCAATTTTAAAAAAAAAAATAGTCTTAGAGTTTTCTTCCTCACATACAAAATTAATCAAAAAAATTTGTAATGGATCAAATCACATAGAAGTTTCAAACTTCTCCTCCACACACTTATCCACTATGTCTATGTCACAAAAAATCTCCCCCGCCCTTCAATTGCTTCACTTCATGAAAAATGTTAAATTCAGCTATCAAATTATCAAAAGAGCATTTCATCATACCACTCCTATAGTTTATTGATGCATTTGATGTTTCAAGGAATGGGTGTCCTACGATTATGAGAATCTGTGTAGCGAGACAACTACAGTGTCTAGTATTATAAAATCAATGGGGAAGTTAAACCTATCTACCTAAACCAACACATCCTTCACTATAGCTCTCCGTATTTTCACACTCCAATTTGCCAACTAGAGTTTAATTCAAGTGGGTTTCAATTCTGTCAAACCTAACTGCTAGTAAACCAAGAAAGGCAGTAGATTCACACTCGCACCCAAGTCTAAAAGTGCTTGTTCAACTCTGTAGTCTCCAATGGTAACTGCAATGGTAGGATAGGTAGGATCCTTGTAATTGCGTGAGGTGTTGGTTTGGAGAATAGCACTTACCTGTTCCATTAGGAATGCCTTTTTCTGAACATGCAAATTCCTCTTGACGGTGCACAACTCTTTTAAGAACTTTACATAAGATGGCACCATTCGAATTGCATTAAGAAGAAGCATGTTAATTTTCACATGCTTGAATAAATCAACTATCTCCCCATTAATAGCTTGCTATGCAGGCAATTTCAAACAGTGAGGGTAGGGGGCAAGAATGGGACATACAATCTCATCAAACCTAGTAATCTTGGGCAACTCAAGTGATTCACCATCCTTGGGAGTGCCCTAAGTCTCTTTTTCTATAGGCTTAGAGACCCTAGAATGGATGTTTTTATCTACCTCTTTACCACTCCGAAGAGTGGTGATGAACTTGAGCTAGTTGTTGTTACTTATGACATTAGAAATCTTAATCCCATGTTAACCTTGGGCACTCTCTTGGGTTTGTGCTGGAAATTTTCCATTTTCCTACTGCATCATTCCCATGGTGTTGGTCAACTAGCTCATTTGATACCTACTATCATTTAGAACTTGATTGGTTTGGTTATTTATGGTCATCTAGCCTTGAATAAATTGCTAGAGAACATATTCAATGTTACTCTTGTGAGGAGGTTGGTATGGTGGTACACTGGTTTGTCCCTGAGGAGCAAACTCTTGTGTAAGCGGGTTCTAAACAAACCCTTGTTATGGTGGGTACATAGACTAGGGACCTTTATATTGGACTGAACTGGACATTGGTTAACTTGAAGGGACATAAGATGTAGAGGTGGAGGGTTGAACAGAGGTGTCTTTTCTCCAATTGAAATTTGGGTGGCTATGTAATTCCGAATTATAAGTATCAGAGTAGGGAGAGTTTTGATGCCTTGGATGGTTAAAGGCATTCACTTGCTTGTGGAGGACCCTCTTTACAAACTGGTAAGGTTGGGCAATCCTTTACATAATGCTCAACCAACTCGCATAAAGAAGAAGGGCTCCTCCTGAGGCACACTTGCCACCTCCCTCACCTCTAGATTTTTTACTTTTCTTGACAAATGAGCAATTTTAGCTAGCAACTCATTTTGATCTCACAAAGCATATTTTCCACCCTCAACCGACTAGGATAGAATAGATTGCTTTTATCATTCAGTGGGATTAGAAATATCCCAAGATTGGGCATTTTCTACTAAACTGTCGAAGTAATCTAATACTCCCTCAGGCTCTTTACTCAAAAACTCGCCATTACATATCATGTCTATGAATTGGAGATGGGTTGGCGTAATTCCTTCATAGAAGAAACTCACCAGTTGCATTGGTTCAAAACCATGATGTGGCATAGAATTCAAGAGATCTTTAAACATTTTCTAGCAATTATAGAATTTTTCATTGGATTGTTTAGAAAAAAATTTATATTTGCTCTTAAAAGGAGTTGTTCTATGAACTGGGAAAAATTTCTTAACAAAATCTTTTTGTAAATTAGCTCAAGTAACCATAGTTAGAGGCTTAAGAGAGTTGAGCCAAGTCTTTGCATTGTCTTTCAATGAGAATGGGAATAATTTCATTCTCACAACTACTACTCACACATTCTGCTCAAGGAATGTGCTAACTACCTCCTCAACTCCTTGATATGGAGGTAGGGGTTTTCCCTCTCCACATCATGGAATTGGAAAAACTGTTAGAGCATTCCTGATTTTACAATAAAGTTATGTGCTTGCATGGGCAAAACTAAGCAGGAGGGTGTAGAAGAGTGAGTAGGTTGAAGATACTCTCTCATTGTCCTCATAGGAGGAATGGGTAGGAGATTAATTCCAACATTCCCATTATTATGCCTAGGGGAAACTAGGGGAAAGTTATTTACCTAGTTTCCCACATTCTATGGATCTCATTGTTTACACCTTCCATTTTTCAACAATGTGTTGTGTCAAGTATTATAAGTCTATTGTGAAATGTGTCTCGTGCGAAGATGCAAAAGAAAAACTATCAACAAAAATAAAAAGAACAATAAAGCAAAGTAAAATTCAGTGGAGAACGTATCTGAGTTCGTGATGTGAATCACAAGACTTACCTCGACGATCTCTGAATCACCTCTTGAATCAAGGTCGTCATCCCAACAACGGCGCCTAAAATGCTTGCTCCATAGAGTGGTATCAAATTAATAAGTAATTCCCCATTGTAAGAAAGGGTATCGTGTTTGTAACTCGGTCAATTACTGAGGTCGTCTCCTCAGGGAAAACGATTGGTTCAAGGGGTGATAAGAAAAAGAAAATAAAAACCTTGAATTTTGAAAGTTGGTTTGAAGAAAGTTTCAACTATGAATTAAAAATTAAAGAAAAAAATCGGTTAATCAATAGAGTTTGTCTCACCGTGAACAAGTATTATAACTTAAATTCAATAACTCATTTCATATTGTACTCAAATGCACTCATATGTTAGATATTCACTAAACACCCAATTATAAATATCAAACGTGTATTGAAGTCAATTGATTTGATTTTAAAAGAATTAAACTTGATTCGTGCGTAAAATTAACAATTTTTTCTATGTTTTTTTGGACTAATTGTGCTTTGATGGAGTTTAAGTAATGACATTTTAGGTTCTCAGGTGAACAAAGGCTCAAGAACAACAAAAATCACACTTGAATGTAACACCAACAAAATAGGGAACAAAATTTCAGGAGGTGTGAACAAAGTAAGAACGTTTGAACGTCAACCCACGTTCGAACGTCCTTTGAAACCCTGCCAAGATTAGCTGCTGAGATATGACGTGTTGCAGTCAACAAAGGGAAAATGCTGAGGTACTTGAGTACCACGTTCGAACGCCCTCTGGAATCCTGAAAAGACTACACCATTGGAACCTGGCATGTTGCAGTAAGAAAGAAGAACCAGAAGTACTTGAGTACAACGTTCGAATGTCACTCCACGTTCGAACGTTGTCTTGAGTGACTGAGGACCAAGTTGTTGAGTGTAAAGTCAAGGTTGTTCAAGACGTATGGAAGTGACCAAGTCAGTAATCACAGGTCACTTGAGTGGAAGAAATCAGACGCCATCTGGGATTTTTGAACGCCCTCAAAGCAAAGACACAGACAACATTCGAGCATCATCCAACGTTTGAACGTCTTAGAAGAAAAGACAGACTTAACGTTCGAACACCAGATCATGTTTGAACGTCCCTCTGCAGACTACCTGCAAAATAGTTGATTCCCATGGGCGACAAACACTATTCACTCATCCTCTCTTACCTCCTACCCCCCTCCCCTTCCTTGCCTATAAATACTCCCATGTTGGGAGCTTAAAAACATCCTTCCTCTTGTAAAGAAAGGAGGGAGCAATCTTTATTCTTGTAAAGTAAGAGTGTTTTAGTAATCTAGTTCTTGAACATTTCATGTTTATGCTTTCATTTTCCATTTATATCAACCATGATGGAGGCTTAGACTCCCCTTGTAGTTGAAGTCTTTCATTTACTTATGCTAAGTCTTTACATTAATGTTGTGACAACCATAATGGAGGCTTAGACTCCCCTTGTAGTTGTACTTGCTTTTATTTACAAAGTATCAAGAGAGATAGTTCATCTTTTGGTTGTGGTGGAAACCCTCCAAAAGCAACTAGCTTTCTTCTACTCTTATTGTTCATGTATTTCACTTCCATTGCTTGAGCATCCTTCTTTCTTAGAAGAGTGAAACTCTTCCATTTTTCTAGAGCTTTACCAAAGCCGTGAAGGGTGAAAAGTGATTCACTTATTCTTCATTGAAGAAAAGCTCTTTGTTTAGTTTGCTTTACTTAGCAGCGTCTTTACTTAGAGGGATGAGTAGCACTCACTTTTCTAGCTTTGCCAAGGCCATGAAAAGTGAGTAGTTCCTCATTCACTCTTTAGTAAGAGGTGATGAATATGTAAAGAGTATTCGAAAGTTATGTTTGTGCAACTTCTTCATGCTTTAATGGTTTATACTCCACATGTTCATTGGGTGAATGTACCTAGCAAAGATTGAGGTCCTTTGTATAACCAAGGCTTCATCTATGATACGGATGACTCCTGCACAGAAAGATCTGTTGGTTCAATGCAAGTACACTGGCAAGCTCTTCATGACAACCTTTCAATACCCACTATCATTGCACTTTATTCAAAGAATGGATCATTAATGACATGGTTGGATGCCTTGTAGAAAGACTTGCTTGTTTGTAGACGGGTTAAGTCTCGGCACAAACAATTCTTGTAAACTTCTAGAAAGGCATCGAAATCATGTGCTTAATTCTCACAATCCATCTTTATCTTCCGATTAACTTGCTGTTGACACGGGAGTTAATTGAGTTATAAAGTACAAACATAACAAAATGGATACTCTATTACATGTCTTGATCCTCAAGCTAAAGGGTGGCTATTACATTTTGAGAATCTTATATTTTGTCTAGAAAACTCTTGAAAAGAATCTTCTATTCTATTCAAGAAAACTCCACCACTCTAAACACTCGAAATTTCCAAGTCACTTGGTCTCTATTATTGCTTACCTCAAAACACCAATCATAGTTCCCTGTGGATTCGATAACGGACTTTACCAGATTATTACTACAACTTGACCGCCTACACTTGGGTGTACATATTTTGGACCAAGTCAATTTTTTGGCGCCGTTGCTGGGGAACCATAAAAGGTGTTTTATGGTAAAAGGTAAATAGACCTCATTTTTGTGTATAAATTTGCTTTACTGTATATAAAGTTGTGTTAATTACTTTTATGTCTGAAAACGCTCCTCACTATCAAAATTTGCCAGCTGAATCTTCTGGATCTGTAAATCAATCTGAACCAGTTTCACCAAAATCAGTAGCAGACTCTTGTGAAAGTAAAATGGCAAATGGTGTGAGACAAGAGGAAATTCTTGTAAGGGAAGGGGAAGTACCTAACATTCAAACTTTGAGGGATTCTTGAATCCCACAAGGAATAGTGTCCCCTCTTGTTTTATTTTTCTTGAAGATGCACCCACTTTTACTGTAAAGACGGGGATAGTTCAACTATTCCCTCAGTTTCGTGGACTCGAAACAGAAAACCCATATATGCATATAAAAGATTTTGAGGAAGTATGTGAAACTTTTTAAGACAATTTGGAACTGGCCAAGATGAAACTTTTCCCTTTTTCCTTAAGGGATAAAGCTAAATAATGACTAAATTCTTTAAAAGCTCTTTTAATACCTGACTGACGGGCATTACAAAATGAATTTTTCAGAAAGTTTTTTCCTCTACACCGCACTAATGCATTGAAAAGGTAAATCATGAATTTTTCGGTCAAAGAAGTAGAAACTTTTTACCAAAGTTGGAAGAGATTCAAGGATCTACTCCAGTCTTGCCCACACCATGCTTTTGAGAATTGGACCTTGGTAGGATTTTTTTATGACTCCCTGCCCAGTAGACTACACCAGTTTGTCGAAATGATGGCTCAAGGAGAGTTTATGGAAAAAAGTTCAGAGGAGGCATTCAATTTCTTTGATACCATATCTGACAATTCTTAGATGTGGGACTCCGCCTCTCCCATAACTATTGAAGCCAAACCATCTACTTACCAAGGGGGTAAGTATGTCTTGAAAGATGATGATGACCTTAGAGCAAAAATGTCCACCCTATCTCGAAAGCTTGAAGCTTTAAAGATGAAAAAATTTCATCAAGTTGATGTTAGCTCTCCCACAGAACAAGTGTGTGGGATCTGTGCGCTAATAGGACACCCTACTGGGGAGTGTCCTATAATTCCAGCATTCAAAGAGGTTCTGTTGGAACAAACAAATGTTGTCTCTAATTTCAACAAGCCTTGCTCCAACCCATACTATGAAACATACAATCTAGGGTGGCAGAACCACCCAAACTTCAGTTGGAGGAACACACAACCAACTCCAATGAACCAACAAGGTTCACACCCACCACCTTAAGGACCTCCCGCATACCAACCATACCAATCACCACAAAAGAGGAACCTTGAGGACACACTGAACCAGTTCATGCAAAGCCAAATGAACTACAACCATAGTTCCACTCAGGCTTTCACTGACTTCAAAACACAGACCACTCAATCTTTCAAGGATCTTAAAAGTCACATCCAAAAGTTGACCCAATCCATGACCACACATGAGAAGGGCAAGTTTCCTGCCCAACCAAAACCACCACAAGGCCAATTTCAGGTGGAAAATCCTTCTACCATGGAAAATCCACAAGGTCAAGCCCAAGTGGTCACTACACTAAGAAGTGGCAAGGTGATTAACAAGACCATCCGAGACAAGCTACTTCTAAAGCCAAAATTCATCTCAGTCAACTCACCAATTGAGCTTGAATCAAATGAGCCTAAACTTGTGAGAGAAGAGGAACCCGAGCCCATGATTGAACAAGAACCAAAACCATCATAGGAAGAAGAATCCTCATGTTCTATTCTTGCTCCTTTTTCTCATAGACTTAAAATTGCACAGAAGTTGAATAATCAGCCAGAAATTTACGAGCTCTTCAAGCAAGTAAAAATCAACATCCCACTTCTAGATGAAATCAAACAGGTTCCATCTTATACCCAGTTTCAGAAAGACTTGTGCACAGTCAAGAGAAGCCAAACTTTTCAAAAAAGAGCCTTCCTGACAGAACATGCTAGTGCTTTGCTTCAACACAAAACTCCTCCAAAATACAAAGATCCAGAGTGTCCAACTGTGTCGTGTGTCGTTGGAATTTTTAGAATCGAACAAGCACTATTAGACCTTGGACTAAGTGCCAATTTTCTCCCATTCTCTGTTTACCAACAGTTGGGTCTGGGGAAACTCAAACCCACAAGTGTCACACTTCAGTTGGCAGACAAGTCTGTCAAAATTCCTAGGGGTATTGTTGAAGATGTACTTGTTCAAGTAGACAACTTTGTATTCCCTGTTGACTTCATCGTCTTAGATACTCAGCCAGCATAATATTCAGAGAATCCAATTCTTGTTATTCTTGGTCGACCCTTCCTAGCAACTTCAAATGCACTAATCAATTGCAAGAATGAGGTCATGAAATTAACCTTTGGAAATATGACACTTGAGCTGAATATTTTCAATATTGCCAAACACCCAGGAGAGGACAGAGAAGAAAGAGAAATAAATTCCATTGAGTCTTTTGTCCAAGACCATCTCAACAACACATTATGTGAAAATTCTACTGAACTTTCTTTGTCAGAATCCATCACATCTGAAACCATTGATGATGATCCAAAGAATTGCCCAATTCATGTTGTTAATACATGGGCCCCCAAATTCGAGGAATTTTCACCAAGTGGCACAAAGCCACTCTCATCAAGTGATAAGTCACCGAAGCCTGAATTGAAACCTCTCCCATCTGACCTCAAATATGCATTCCTAGGAAAGGAGGAGTCATTCCCAGTGGAAATTTTGTCTAAGCTCACAGACTTGCAAGAGTCTAAACTAATTGAAGTTCTTAAAAGCCACAAAAGCACCATTGGGTGGACCATCGTTGAGTTGAAAGGTATAAGCTCGTTAATCTGTAATCATACTATATACCTTGAAGAGGACTCAAAACCCTCTCATCAAATGCAACGACGACTGAACCCTCATACGAAGGAAGTCGTAAAGGCAGAGGTGTTAAAGCTCTTAGATTCCAGAATAATCTTCCCCATCTTCGATAGCAAATGGGTTACTCCAACCCAAGTTGTGCCTAAAAAGTCTGAAGTCACAGTGGTTAAAAATGATGCAAATGAACTAGTACCAACTAGAGTCATCACAGGATGGAGGATGTGTATTGATTACCGAAAACTCAATTTGGTGACTATAAAAGACCACTTCCCTCTTCCTTTTCTTGACCAAGTTTTAGAGAGAATTTCAGGCCATGAATTTTACTATTTTTTGGATGGGTATTCCGGATACAATCAAATTGAGATAGCACTCAATGATAAAGAGAAAACCACATTCACATGCCCCTTCGGCACTTTTGCATTCAAAAGGATGTCATTCGGGCTTTGTAACTCTCCTGCAATATTCCAAAGATGCATGATGAGTCTGTTCAGTGACATGGTCGAGAAATTTTTGGAAGTATTCATGGATGACTTCTCTGTGTATGGTGACTCATTTGATTTGTGTTTGGCCAACATAGAAAAAATATTGGTAAGATGTCAAGAAGCAAATCTGGTGCTCAATTGGGAGAAATGTCATTTCATGGCAACACAAGGCATTGTCTTAGTTCACATTGTGTCGTCTGAGGGCATGAAATTTGACAAGGCCAAAATAGATTTGATTGGGAATTTGCCAGCGCCCAAGACTGTAAAAGATGTCCGATCATTTCTGGGATATGTAGGGTTTTACAGGAGATTCATAAAAGATTTCAGTACCATAGCTAAACCCATGTGTCATTGTAACACCCCGTATTTTCTTTTATATATGTATATAAATATATAGTAAATAATTATGGTAAAAATTTGGATATGTGTAGTGATGTGTGTTTGAATTTGGTAGATTGAAAAAGTAGAGATTTGAAATGTTAGTGGAAATAACAGTTGAAATTTGGTTTTAATAAGTGAAAATATGAAATTTTAGGTCCTAGAACTTGAATTAAATAGTTTTGGTGTAGAAATATGTGTTGGAGAGGTTTGGGATGGATTTGGTTGGCTTAGGAATGGATTGGAAATGGAAAAGGGATGAAATAGGACGTGAACAGTGCACTAACTACAACTTCAAGCCCGATTTACACCTTGATGCAGTCAATAACTCTCCAACTTCCAAACATGAAAGTTTTAGAACTCTTTCTTATCATTCCATATCATCTTAAATCATCTCAATCGGAGGTTGGATGAGAGAGTTATGCCCAGATAACGAAGCGATGTCAAAACAGTCCAATTAGCTTCGTTTTGCATTTAACGTCTCCATTTGCATCCTAAATCAAAATATAAGAATAATGTGTACATTTAGGCTTCAAATAAGTATAAAAGGCTTTAAGAAGCACCCTTTATCACCTTTTATTTGCAAACAACGCAAAACTTCATTAATAGTCGGTTCGGATGGGTAAAATAGAAACTTTAGTGTTTTGGGTGTACGTTGACTTTGGTTTTGAGATAAATCATAAAAATAAATTTTTTTAGGTTAAAATAACATTAAAAATGAATCCAAAACGTCAGAAAACCTTAGGGTAGTCATATGGATCAAATTGGAGATTCTTAGTGGTAAACCCGTAATTTTGAAGAAAACCAAAACAGGCTGTGAACAGTGAATTTTGGGATTGAGGTATTTTAAACCCCATTTTCATCCCATTTGCCCTCATTTCTTTCACTCCACTCTCACCCCACACCTCTTGGAACCCTAGAAAGCATTAGAGAGGAAGAAAGGAAGGAAAAAACAAGAGATTTAAGGGTAGATTCAAGATCAAAGCTCAAGTTCTTCCTACAAACTAAGGATTGAAGGTAGGAGTTTTCTCTCATTCACTTACATTGAGGTTAGGGTATTTATATATGATATTTTGGCTATCAATGGTATATATATATGCTATGGAATCATCCTCTCTTAGGATTTTTGCAAGGATTACATGTTTTGAACAAAGTAAAGTTTAATACCCATAAAATCTCCTTTCTAGTTTTAAAATCCTAATTTTTGGAGAGTGGTGTATTTTCTTCCTAAATGCTTTCTTTATTATGGATTTCTTAACCTTAGTGCTTTGTGTTGGGTAGAAAAATGATGTTATTGTGATCTCATGTATTTTCTTAGTTGGTTGTGAAATTGTTACATGATATATTTTGAGGATTTTGGATAGATGCTTGTAAATTGAGATAAATGTTGGAATTGTATGCTTGGTTGGGTTTTTTGTGATGCACATGAATGAGAGGTTCCTTGTAAAGATGCTCACCCCTTCCCAAGAGGTTCTCGATAAGGATGCTTAAAAAATAATGTAGTGATTGGTGAGATGTTCCATGTAAGGATGCTCATCCATTCTCAAGAGGTTCCCGGTAAGGATGCTTGAGAATCAAAGGTGACCTAAAGGGGGGTGGAGGTTACCACAAAGTATGCCACCTACCGAAAGAATTGTTGGGAATTGGTTATGGCAATTAATGGTTATTATTTGTATGTGGTGCTCGTTTATTCATTTAAGTAATGTTTTTAAATAAACTTGAGATCCTTTTTAAATGTCACTGCTTTATTTCAAATTATGTATCTATGTTATGTTAAAATTGAGATCGAATGTTTTAAATATTTTTTTAAACCTTGTATGGGTTTGGGAGAATTTTTCTACAGAGCTTCGTGCTCACCCACTATCGTTAACATTTTTTAGATTACCTGTTTGAGGAGGATGTAAGGGTCGAGGAGCCCACTACTTGGGAGACTCCACTGGACGGGAGTGTGGATCCCGAGGTGGACGCATAGAGCGACCTCCTTTCCTTTTGTACTAGACTAGGACATTCTTTTGGAACATTGTGTAGTCTAGCTTCTTTTGTTTATTCCGCTGTGCTTCTTTAATTAATTTTTGAGATGTAATAGCAATGACTTGGGCTTATTCTTTTGGATAATGTTGTAAATATTCGTGGATGACAAATGAAGTCTTGTTTCTTAAGGGATTATATTAGTGCTCTCATGATATTAATGATTTTAGAATGTAATGCCGTCTAGGGTGTGTTTTGGGGTGTTACAAAGTTGGTATAAATGCTTAGGCTTTAGGTCTTACATGGGAGCTGTAGGTTATGTAATCACCTCTAGAGCTTTAGGATTAGGGTGAATCAAATCTTTGAGTGAAATTTTATACACGTTCTATGCCTTAGCTTAACCTTATATTTAGGATGTCCTGTACATTCATGAACTAAGTTGTGAATTGATGTGCAGGATGAACGGCGAACAAGGATGGGGACACGGACGTGGGCGTGGTCGTGGAGGTCAAACGAATCCACCACCACCACCACCACCACCTCTAGATGCCATGCAAGGCATTTACCAATGCTTGAGGGAGCTCACCACTTTGGTACTAAACAAAAATGGTAACAACAACCACAATGGTGGAGCTCATCCTCTCGCTCAAGTACCGGCAATGGGAACGGAGACCGAAGGATGATAGCTCTTCGGGAATTCTTATGACAACGACCACCCAATTTCTAAGGGAGCTCCAATCCTTTGGAGGCGGATAGATGGATCCCCCGAGTGAAGAAGATCTGTGAGGGCATGGGAGTTGCCGAGGAGTTGAGAGTTGGTTTGGCAACCTACCTGTTTGAGGGGGAGGTCGACTATTGGTGGGATGCCATAAAGAGAAGAAGGGACACCGACACACTCACTTGGGAAGAGTTTGATCAAAATTTTCAAGATAAGTACTTCCCTGAATCGGTCAGGGACCGAATGAAGGCGGATTTTCTTGCACTACGATAGGGTAGTATGATCGTGGCTGAGTATGTGAGGCGGTTCGACGAGCTCTCCTGTTATGCTACGGGATTTATATCTACTAAGGCCGACAGGGCCAACCGCTTCGAGCAGGGTCTGAGATCAATCATTAGGGAGAAGTTGGTGGCTCTCAGGATCCATGATTTTGGGGACTTAGTGGACAGAGCTGCACTGGTAAAGAGAGACATAGAGGATAGCCAGCGACGATAGGGCTTCTCGAGAGGAGGTTCGATCCAGACGGGTGCTAGCACTAGTGTGGCACAAAGATCGACATCATACTGTCGCCCAAACCAGACAGGTGGACAGCGACTTTTGACAGCCCGAGGAGAGGGAGACACTCAGACTAGAACCGGTATTACCCCATGATCCTACTTTGTCTGCGGAGGTGTTGGACATATTCGGATGCATTGCCCAGTTTTTCCACCTCAGGGGCCTATCCAAACCGCCAGAAAGGTACCAGTAGCCCAACCACCACCACCAAGGCCTGCACCGCAGTGACAAATACAAGCTCAAGCCCTCGGCGGTGCCAACCAAGGGCGAGTATTTACTTTGACTCAGCCGGAGGAGGACATTACCAATGCTGTTGTGGAAAGTATCGTCCTTATTTACAATTCTTGGGCCCTAATATTATTTGAACCCGGTGCAACACACTTATTTGTACGCACGACATATGCACTTGATTTGAGATTGAGTTTCATGAAGCTAAAGCATGTTATGAACATTAGCTTGCCCACGGGAGAATGGTTAGATACTAGCCGAGTTTGCAAGGGTTGCGTGCTTCGCATTAGGGAGCACAAATTGATTGTGAATTTGATTGCTTTAGAGATAAAGGGGTATGATGTGATTTTTGAGATGAACTTGTTGTCCGCTTTTCGGGCGGTAATTGATTGTTTACGCAAGCGGATTATATTTCAGTTATCGAGAGGAGTCGTTTTCAATTTTGTGAATAATTGAGATTCTTCCCATCCATTTCCTACTATGGGTAGTAGATTCTTAAAAATGAAATCGGGAATTCATTTGAGTTTCTTAGCTAGCTTGATGGGAGATGACAGGGATAAAATCCATACGGATGTGGTGTTAATTATATCGGAGTTTTCAGATGTTTTTCCTAAGGAATTACCCGGATTACTGCCACATAGAAAAATTGAGTTCAAGATCGATCTCTATCCGGGAATCGAACCCATATCCATTGCTCCCTACCAGATGGCACTTTTGGAGTTGAAGGAGCTAAGGAAGCAGTTGGATCACTTGTTGGCGATTGGGTTTATCCGTCTAAGCACTTCACCTTGGGGAGCCCCACTCCTCTTTGTGAAGAAAATGGATGAGACTCTATGGTTGTGCACATATTACTAGAGGTTGAATCGGGTTATCGTGAAGAATAAGTATCTGTTGTCGAGAATTGATGACTTATTTGATCAGTTGAAGGGTTCGAAGTATTACTCCAAGATTGATCTTCGCACAGGGTATCATCAGCTGCAGATTAAGGAGGAGGATATTCCTAAGACTGCTTTTCATACCCTTTATGGTCATTTCGAGTATACGGTGATGTCGTTCGGATTGACTAATGCCCCGCAGCCTTCATGGATTTGATGCACAGAGTCTTCCGGCCTTACCTCGATCAATTTGTCATTGTGTTTATTGATGATATATTGATTTACTCACAGACTCAAGAGGAACATGCTCGTCATCTCTCTATTGTGCTACAAACATTGAGAGAACATAAGTTATATGCGAAGATGAGCAAGTGTGAGTTTTGGATAAAGGAAGTGACGTTCCTTGGCCAAGTTGTGTCCGAGCAAGGAGTAGCAGTTGATCACGCAAAGATTGAGGCCGTGATGAAATGGGAACCACCGAAGAATGTAACGGAAGTACGGAGTTTCTTGTGATTAGCCGGCTATTATCATAGGTTTGTGGAAGGGTTCTCCAAGCTTGCGATGCCGATGACTCGCCTTACAAATAAGGGGGAAAAATTTTTGTGGACTCAAACGTGTGAACTAGCTTTTCTCACCTTAAAGGTGAAGTTGACGATGACACCTATCCTCATTATTTCGAGCAGTGGGGAAGGCTACGATGTCTACACCGATGCTTCACTATGAGGCTTGGGATGCGTTCTAAAGCAAGGAGAGAAGGTAGTGGCTTATAGCTCGAGGCAACTCAAGGTGCATGAGCAGAATTATCCCACACACGACTTGGAGCTGGCTGCGGTGGTGTTTGCTCTTAAGTTGTGGAGATGTTATTTATACGAGAAGAAATTTCAAGTGTTCTCGGACCATAAAAGCCTCAAGTATATCTTCACACAGAAAGACTTGAATTTTTGGCAAAGAAGGTGGATTGAGTACTTGGAATATTATGAGTTCACGCTCAACTACCATTCGGGAAAGGCCAATGTATTTGCCGACGCTCTTAGCAGGAAGTCTCGGGGTGAAATCAATTTTCTTACGGTAAATAGGTGGAAAATAATTGATGCATTGGAGGAGTACGATCTATGGGTGGATGGACCGGAGTATCAACCATATCTATTCAACCTTGTAGCTCAACTGACACTTCGACGATGGGTAGTGGAGTTGTAATGCCTAGATTCGAAATTCGATTGGATTAGAGCCCGATTGGAGAATGGAGAACCGATTGAAGGATGGTCTTGGAAGAATGAAGAGTTGAGATATGGGGAGAAGCTATATGTTCCCGATGATTCGTCCCTAAAGGAGGAGATACTGGGAGAGTGTCATCGTTCCAAGTTTGCTATCCACCCCGGTAGCACAGAGATGTATAGGGACATGGAACGTCAATACTGGTGGAGGAGAATGAAGCGAGATGTGGCCAAGTATGTGGCAAAATGTGCAGTGTGCCAGTAGGTGAAGATTGAGCATCAAAGGCCAGGAGAAGTCCTACAGTCTTTGCCTATTCTAGAGTGGAAGTGGGATCACATCACCATGGACTTCGTGTCGGGTTTACCATGGACGTCGCGCGGGCATAATGCAGTGTGGGTCATTGTGGATAGACTCACCAAGTCCGCTCACTTTTTAGGTATGAAGACCACAGATACATTCGAGACTTTGAGCCAACTGTATATCCGTGAGATAGTGAGGTTACACGGCGTTCCGCTCTCGATTATGTTGGATCGTGACTCTAGGTTTCAGGCGAGATTCTAGTAGAGTCTACAACAAGTGATGGGGACGGAGTTACACTTCTGTACGGCTTTTCATCCCCAAACGGATGGCCAATCTGAGAGAGTGATACAGATTGTGGAGGATATGTTACGCGCTTGCGCGTTGGACTTCAAGGGGAGTTGGAGCGACCACTTACTGTTGGTGGAGTTTGCTTACAACAACAGCTATCAGGAAAGTATTAGGATGACACTGTATGAAGCATTGTATAGAAGACCATGCCGATCACCGACGTGTTGGTTAGAAGCCGGCGAGAGTAGTTTGTTTGGACTGGACATTGTTTGAGAAACTACAGAGAAGATTTAACTCATACGAAAGAGGCTACAGACGACGCAAAGTAGACAGAAGATCTATGCGGACCACAAAAGAAGACCCTTAGAATTCAAGGTGGGAGATTACGTATTTCTCAAGGTGTCACCCAAGAAGGGCGTGTTTCAATTCGGCAAGAAGGGGAAGTTAGCGCCAAGATATACCGGACCGTTTGAGGTAATCAAAGCGGTAGGCAAGACGGCATATCAACTTCGACTACCAGCCCAGCTATTCGGAGTACATGATGTGTTCCACGTGTCCATGTCGAGATGGTGTCACTCCTATGCAACTCCAGTCGTGAACTTGGAGGAGATTGAAATTTAAGATGGAGCAACCTACGAAGAACAACCGGTAGAAATTCTCAACGCCCAGGAAAAAGTGCTTCGCAACAAAGTTATCAGATTGGTGATGGTTTTGTGGCAACACCATGGAGTGGAGGAAGCTACATGGGAACTGGAGCAAGAAATGCGGGAGAAGTATCCATATTTGTTCGTTACTTGAGGTAAGTTTCAAGGACGAAACTTTCTTTAAGAGGGGTGGATTGTAACACCCCGTATTTTCTTTTATATATGTATATAGATATATAGTAAATAATTGTGATAAAAATGTGGATATGTGTAGTGATGTGTGTTTGAATTTGGTAAATTAAAAAGTAGAGATTTAAAATGTTAGTGGAAATAATAGTTGAAATTTTGTTTTAATAAATGAAAATATGAAATTTTAGGTCCTATAACTTGTATTAAATAGGTTTTGTGTAGAAATATGTGTTGGAGAGGTTCGGGATGGATTTGGTTAGCTTAGGAATGAATTGAAAATGGAAAAGGGATGAAACAGGACGTGAACAGTGCACTGGCTGCAACTTCAAGCCTGATTTAGACCTTGATGCAGTCAATATCTCTCAAAACTGAAAACATGACAGTTTTAGAGCTCTTTCTTATCATTCCATAGCATTTTGAATCATCTCAATTGGAGCTCGGATGAGAGAGTTATGCCCAGATAACGAAGCGATGTCAAAACAGTCCAATTAGCTTTGTTTTGCATTTAACGTCTCTATTTGCATCCTAAATCAAAATATAAGAATAATGAGTACATTTAGGCTTCAAATAAGTATAAAAGGCTTTAAGAAGCACCTTTTATCACCTTTTATTTGCAAACAACGCAAAACTTCATTAATAGTTGGTTCGGATGGGTAAAATAGAAATTTTAGTGTTTCGGGTGTACGTTGACTTTGGTTTTGAGATAAATCATAAAAATAAAAGTTTTTAGGTTAGAATAACAAGAAAAATGAATCCAGAGCATCGAAAAACCTTAGGGTAGTCATATGGATCAAATTGAAGATTCTTAGTGGCAAAACCGTAATTTTGAAAAAAATCACAACAGGCTGTGAACAGTGAATTCGGGGCTGAGGTGTTTTAAACCCCATTTTTCATCCCATTTGACCTCATTTCTTTCACTCCACTCTCACCCCACACCTCTTGGAACCCTAGAGAGCATTAGAGAGGAAGAAAGGAAAGGAAAAACAAGAGATTTAAGGGTAAGATTCAAATATCAAAGCTCAAGTTTTTCCTACAAACTAAGGATTCAAGGTAGGGGTTTTCTCTCATTCACTTACATTGAGGCTAGGGTATTTATATATGTATATTTTGACTATCAATGGTATATATATATGCTATGGAATCATCCTCTTTTAGGCTTTTTGCAAGAATTACATGTTTTGAACAAAGTAGGGTTTAATACCCATGGAATCTCCTTTCTAGTTTTAAATCCTAATTTTTGGAGAGTGATGTATTTCCTTCTTAAATGCTTTCTTTATTTTGGATTTTGAACCTTAGTGCTTTGTGTTTGGTTGAAAAATGATGTTATTGTGATCTCATGTATTTTCTTAGTTGGTTGTGAAATTGTTACATGATATATTTTGGGGATTTTGGATAGATGCTTGCAAATTGAGATAAATATTGGAATTGTATGCTTGGTTGGGTTGTTTGTGATGTATATGAATGAGAGGTTCCTTGTAAGGATGCTCACCCCTTCCCAAGAGGTTCCCGGTAAGGATGTTTGAGAAACAATATAGTGATTGGTGAGAGGTTCCATGTAAGGATACTCATCCATTCTTAAGAGGTTCCCGGTAAGGATGCTTGACAATCAAAGGTGACCTAAAGGGGGGTGGAGGTTACCACAAAGTATGCCACCTACTGAAAGAATTGTTGGGAATTGGTTATGACAATTAATGATTATTATTTTTATGTGATGCTCGTTTATTCATTTAAGTAATATTTTTAAATAAACTTGCGATCCTTTTTAAATGTCACTGCT
The DNA here is from genome assembly GCA_963454935.2 of Ilex paraguariensis. Taxonomy (NCBI): domain Eukaryota; kingdom Viridiplantae; phylum Streptophyta; class Magnoliopsida; order Aquifoliales; family Aquifoliaceae; genus Ilex; species Ilex paraguariensis. The sequence continues at coordinate 63,704 of CAUOFW020008580.1, forward strand.
TTATTTCAAATTATGTATCTATGTTATGTTAAAATTGAGACCGACCGTTTTAAATGTTTTTCTAAACCTTGTATGAGTTTGGGAGAATTTTTCTACAGAGCTTCGTGTTCAACCCCTTTGACTAACATTTTTCAGATTACCCGCTTGAGGAGGAGGACGTAAGGGTCGAGGAGCCCACTACTTAGGAGACTCCACTGGACGGGAGTATGGATCTCGTGGTGGACGCATATAGCGACCTCCTTTCCTTTTGTACTAGACTAGAACATTCTTTTGGAACATTGTGTAATCTAGCTTCTTTTGTTTATTTCGCTGCTCTTCTTTAATTAATTTTTGAGATGTAGTAGCCATGACTTGGGCTTATTCTTTTGGATAATGTTGGAAATATTCATGGATGACAAATGAAGTCTTGTTTGTTAAGGGATTATATTAGTGCTCTCATGATATGAATGGTTTTAGAATGTAATGCTGTCTAGGGTATGTTTTAGGGTGTTACAGTCATTTCCTGAGTCAGGACGTAATCTTTGATTGGAGTGAAGCGTGCCAAAAAGCTTTTGACAGGCTTAAAGGCATGTTAATTTCTGCCCCAATAATGCAACCCCCTGACTGGACTTTACCCTTTGAGCTAATGTGTGATGCAAGTGACTATGTTGTAGGTGCAGTGTTGGGTCAACAAAAGATAAGAAATCATATGTGATTTACTATACAAGTAAAACTTTGAATGCTGTTGAAATGAACTAGTCGACAACTGAAAAAGAATTACTTGTCGTAGTCTTTGCTTTGGAAAAATTTCGTTCTTATCTTGTTGGTTCTTCTGTTACTGTGTTCACTGACCATGCAGCATTAAAATTTTTGCTTACAAAGAAGAATGCTAAACCTAGGCTCTTGCGATGGATACTCTTATTTTAAGAGTTTGACTTGGTTATTAAGGACAAAAAGGGTGTTGAGAATGTGGTAGCAGACCATCTTTCCAGGTTAACTCACGAATTTCAAGAGGATGGAATGCCAATCAATGAAAACTTTCCCGATGAACAACTGTTCATAATTGATGAGACCCCATGGTATGCTGATATTGCTAATTTTCTTGCTATTGGAACACTTCATCTATCCTTTTCCCCCACAAACAAAAAGAAATTTTTGAGAGAGGTTCGCAATTTCTTTTGGGAAGATCAGTACGTATTTAAGTACTGTAAGGATCAAATCATAAGATGTTGCATCTTTGCTCAAGAAAGCAAACAGGTAATAGCATTTTGTCATTCCGAAGCGTGTGGTGGCCATTTTTCATCCACAAAAACCGCTGCGAAAATCTTGCAGTGCAGATTTTATTGGCCCACACTTTTCAAAGATGTCCATGTCTTTTGTTCAATTTGAGATAGATGTCAAAGGTTGGGAAATATTTCAAAAAGAAACGTGATGCCTCTAAACCCCATTCTGATAATTGAAGTTTTTGACAGTTGGAGCATTGATTTTATGAGACCATTTCCCCCTTCCTTTGGTTATCTATACATTTTGCTGTAGACTATGTATCCAAATGGGTTGAGGCAATTCCATGTCATAATAATGATCATCAAACGGTGATCAAGTTTTTAAAAGAAAATATTTTATCCCGATTTGGAATCCCAAAATCCATCATAAGTGAGGGAGGTGCTCTTTTTTGTAATCGACCTTTCTGGAATTTGATGAAAAAATACTTGATTTTTTACAAAATTACAACTCCATACCATCCACAAACTAGTGGACAGGCTAAATTAACTATTTAGGAGATCAAATTAATTTTAGAAAAAATGGTAAATCCAGATCGCAAAGATTGATGCACTCTGGGCATATCGTACTGCTTTTAAAATAATTTTGGGCATGTCTCCTTACTGATTAGTCTATGGAAAGCCTTGTCACCTACCTGTGGAATTGGAACATAGGGCATATTGGGCTATTAAGGCAGTGAACTTTGACATGGACAAAGCTGGACTAGCAAGAAAACTTCAGATTAATGAATTGGAGGAATTAAGAAATGAAGCATATGAAAATGCTAAGATTGCAAAATCCAGGATAAAAATTTTTCATGATAAGAACATAGTGCGAAAGTCTTTTGAACCTGATCAAAAAGTTCTACTTTTCAATTCAAGACTCCACCTTTTTCCTGAAAAGTTGAAATCAAGATGGATTGGACCTTACATTGTCAAAAAAATGTTTGAACATGGGGCAGTGGAAGTGGAGAACCCATCAAACGGTAATATCTTTACTGTCAATGGTCAAAGATTGAAACCCTTTGTGGAGGACCTTGTCAAAAATGTGGAGACTATTCTTTTGATGGATCCAGAACAGCGCTTGCTAACACAATAAAGGTCCGGGTCAGGGAGAACCTGCTCCAACACGAACCACACCACCGCCTTTATAAGGCCCCACCCCGTTTTCCTCCCTTTCCATGTAACTCAATCCCTTTCCCCTTTCTTTTCCTTTCTTTCTTCTTCTCCTTCAGTTTTTCTTCTTCTTCTCCCTTGTTACGATACTTTGGAATCATGACACATCTCCCAACAACACCATGACCATACTATCGGAAGATCCCATCCTTTGTCTCATAATCTGCGTGTGTTTACTTTATTTGTACATTACTATGCTTCTTCTTTTCGCACTCAGAATCAAGGGTTATCACCCTAACCCAGATTTGCAACGAGATGGTTGATTTGTGTATTTTGCTTGTAGGTTTCGGCTAATGAACCAGATCTCTACCATTCAAAGCTCGCCTGATCGGTAAATTTGAAACATTGGGGACAATGTTCAGTTTAGGTTGGGGGAAGAGAACTATAGTTTATATGAGCTTGATCCTGTTAGAAAATTTTTAAATTTATGTTGTTGTTGCTGTTCTTGACCAGATTGTGTACCATAGTTTGATTACCATGTTTTGCTGTTCTTGACCAGATTGTGTACCATAGTTTGATTACCATGTTTTATATTTTGATGATTATGTTTGTGGGTCATCTCTGAAAGTCTTTGTGATTGACAGACGTTAAAGAACCAGATAGTGAGTTTTAATAGTATAAAAAGCATGGATGTTAAACTTTTTTGGTTTAGTTTAGGATTTCTACGCACATTTCCTTTTGATGTGCACACTGTGATCATGAGACAAGCAAGATTGGTAAGAAAGAATGAGATCCGAGAACAACAAGCGAAACCCCTGTGCGACCGAAGCACCTGTGCCAAACGTTGTCGTGCCAAAAGACTGGGTGCCTGTAAATAGTGTGGTAGATACTTTCACAAGAAGAGATATAATCAGTGTTCTGAACCAATTTTCAATTGAGCACTTGATTGATTAGACTAGATAGTGAATTGGCAGAGTAAGGATTATCCTAACACGCCATCCTATTCTGGAACATTGCTTAATCGATTTGTGAGACAAGAAATTAGGAGAGTTACTGGCTGTTCAGATGGCACATGGACAGATGAAGACTCGGAGTAGAATAGTTGGGATGAAATCCAAGGGTCCGAATTTCTGTAAATATATATATATATATATATATATATATTTTCTTTTGTTTTGTACAAACTCTTTTGACTAAAATGAAAACATGGGCCCCTTAAGGAACGTCCCAAAATACCAACCTAGAGTGTGGGTAGGGATTTGTCCTGAGACGCCATGAACTTTTGGTTCAAATTTGAATATTTTGCCCTCTTTTGTTTTGCGTAAAATAGTGTAGAAATATTTTGAATTTTTTTTTGAGTTTTGATTCTACGTTTGAACGCCAAGTGACGTTTGAACGTAGACTGCTTATAGTACTTAGCCTCTGATGAAGTCTCTAATGGAAACAAAAGTACTAGGAGCTCATCTCGTCCGAACGCCAATAGCCCGTTCAAACGAGAATAACGTTCGAACGCCAATAGCAGGTTCGAACAACAGAAGCGTACAGTACTTTGGTCTCTGACAAAACTCAAAAGTATTGGGAGTTCACAACGTTCTAACGTCATTAACGTTCGAACGATATTTTAAAATCCTTTATACAACGTTCGAACATAAATAACGTTTGAATGTTCTTCCTTAGACTAAAAATACCTGAGTCGTCTTCCTTAGTTCAAAATTTCCAAAAAACTCAAAAATCCTCTAAACCCTAGGATCCCTTTTTCACTTCCCAGCCCTCAATACTCCACTCATTCCTCATTTTCATCACAAATCAGCCACCCAAAAGTTTTTCCACATCAAAAATCCCCAATTTTCACTAGATAACCAAAATTTTTCACCACCTCTTAAGCTCAAAATCGAGAATAGCACAATGCCTAGGGTTAAGCTCCCTACCAGGCGCACTCCACCGGTAAATCAAGAACCAAACTCTGTAGAAGAAGTTATTCAAGAAGGAGAAGGGAAGCAAAGAAGAAAGAGATACGATCGCACCAGATTTTCCAGTGCCCTTAAGGCTGAGAGGTATGAAAACTTCTTTCAAAATCATGCTATGGTTTGTGAACGAGATGTAGTAATTGCTGATTTTGCTGAGTTGGGTTTGTTGGAAGTGATGGAGAAGAGGGAATGGGTGTGGCATTTGAGAAACGACAAAGACGTCGTTGTTGACTTGGTAAGGGAGTTCTACTCCAACGTCGAGATCATCAATGGCACAATCCGAATGTATGTTTGAGGCACCCACATCGATGTGGATGAGGCATGTCTATTGGAGGTAAGAAAAGACATGCCTCGGGTATAAAACCCAATGTATCCGCCCAAGAAAAATGTGGCGTTGAATGCGGTTGGAAGAGAGTTGACAAGGCAGATTGATTTTTCATGGGGAGGGAAAAAAATTTTGAAACAAGGAGAGCTTACTAACAAGTATAAGATGCTTAATTTGATTGCGGTGGCAAACCTAGCGCCACTAGGAAGAAAAAAATGAGATTTTACCCGAGATGGCACGATTGCTCTATGCACTAGGGCAAGGGCATAACATTGACCTCCCATCGATGGTTTTGAATGAGATGAAGAAGGGGTGTGACGCAAAGAGAAGTGCACTCCCATTTGGCACACTTGTGACAGAAATTTGCACCGATAATGGAGTGAGGGTGAGGCCGAAAATGAACTTCCAAAAGCCAATGGGGCCACTGAACAAAGGGTCGTTCAAAAGAAGCTTAGGACATAGTGGTGCCTTGGTGGCTAGGCAAGAAGTGCCCCCTCCTCAAGGAATCGATGAGGTGCAAGAGAAGTTGGAAGCTGACGAAGAAAGAGAGATGGAGACAGAGAGAGAGTAACCAGATCAAGTAGGGCCCAACACGACCACCCGACGATCTCTATGGGACACCATGCGTAGCATTGAGGCTAAGCAGGATGAGATCCTGAGGCTTTTGAGGGGTGGAGCTGGTGGTGTTAGTGGAGCTGGAGAAGAGGATTGATTATTTCTATTCTTGTGGAGGAGTAGTTGATTTCTGTTCTGAATTGGTTGTTGTTTGTTGATTCTTCTTTGAATAGTTTTTAGGAGATTTCTATACTGTTATAAAGGAGTTTATTTTGATAATTCTTGTGAATGTTTTGTGATTATTGTGGAACCCTGTATATGTCTTTTTGAAGTTGATTGTGGATAATTAAAGTCATGTTTTGAATGGATGAACTGCATCATTGATATTATTGTAAAACAAGTATCCTTTATGCAATGAATGATTCAGTTTATCACTTTTATTTGTTTAAAATGCATATATAGGATTAGAACTCTAATTTTTGTTAATAAACGAAACACATGTGGATGTTAAGATTACTTGCGAAAATGACTAAGCACATGATCGGTTTGGCACCTCAACTTAACAACCATTGGAACATCAATGCTATCTCTATGCTTAAATTTTCAAATGTACATAAGTATTTATTATTCTTGAAGTACAAGGTGATCAAACTGGAAAATGGAATCGTTATATAACTAACATTTCTTGAAACACCCGACATAATCAGTGGAAATGACAAAGAAAATCATGGTAAGTCTTGAGCTTTACGTTGCCTTTTTGAGAGGATATCAACAATTACTCAAGGTAAACTCTTTCACCTCTAATCTCTTTCAATAATCTCATTAAACTTGCTTTGATTGATGCAACTGAAGCGATCTATTTTCATAACCCACGGGGAACTTTTGCATAGATACATATGCACATACTTGGGAAAGGATCTTAGGCCATCTTTGGATCGACTTTGAGCCTTAGCTAATTCTTTTACAAAAGTGTATCCCTAGTCAGCCATGCTTGAGCCTTAAAATGAATGAATTCTTTTTCACCCGTGTAATAACCAAAGCCACAAAAGCATATATTCATCAAACCTTGCTATCTAATGTCTTGCATCCTCTTGCAGATCAATATGATATAGAAAGGCATGAAAAATAGAGAAGAAAAAGGTGGCTACTGTTCGATAAAAGGAAACTTGGTGGAATCATTTCATGTTAATTAAAAAAAAAAAAAAGATACTGTGAGACAGGGAATTGCCAAGAAAGTGAAAAATGGGAAAAATAAAAGAAATCCCTTTCCTAGGCAAAATGTCGAGAAACTAGAAGGAGGTGTGAAACATTGCGTAAGATAGCCTTTGATCACCATTGATGTTATTTCATTAGCTACTGACCTCTGGTCCCATTACAACCTGCAAAAAGCCCTAGGTGATCTCAAGTATAATGTATATGTGTATTGTCTACTACAAATGGGGTGTGTTAACTAGAATTTCTTTATGTACATCAATATTTTTTCATGAGATTATGCCAAGGTTAAGTCTGTTTTCCTCAGAACTTCACTCTTATACTAATGATGCATGAGATTTTTCGACTGGCCATCTTCTGATCACATGCCACCTTTGAGAGATATATCACTATACTCGGAGCGATTTGTTTTGCTGAGAGAATTCCTAGAGAGACTTGTGTAATCAAAACTATCCATGGAAGGTGGAAAAAGGGATTGATTGTTATATACCAATTCTTGTTTCCAGTATGACCATCCTACTACTCAGAGAATCACAAATGCTAATATGACAGGTGCTAATTTTTGCATAGAGTGAGTACCAATGGAAGAGAAATGTAGGTGATAAGTCACGATTGAGGGTTGAGTGTCCCAACGACCATGATGCTAATTCATTTTTTTAGTCAGTAATCTTACACACACATTTGTTTGACTGAAGTTTGTGGGTAGCTTCACTGAAAACCCTCACGAGACATCACTCATCCACTAGGGTAAACCTAGCGGTTCAACAACTTGTTGCATAAGTTAAATACAACCGAAAGACCTACGAAAAAGGCATTAGGAATAGATTTACCTTTCATTGACATTTTATTACTAGAGACTAGCAATATTTAGGTTGGGGGGTGTGATTCGAGCGTAAAGTTAACAATTTTTTCTATGTTTTTTTTGGAATAATTGTGCTTTGATGGAGTTTAAGTAATGACATTTCAGGTTCTAAGGTGAACAAAGGCTCAAGAACAACACAAATCACACTTGAATGTAACACCAGCACAATAGGGAACAAAATTTCAGGAGCTATGAATAAAGCAAGAATGTTCGAATGTCAACCCACGTTCGAACGTCCTCTGAAACCCTGCCAAGACTAGCTGCTGAGATATGGCGTGTTGCAATCAACAAAGGGAATATGCTGAGGTACTTGAGTACCACGTTCGAACGCCAAAGCACGTTTGAACGTCCTCTGGAATCCTAAAAAGATACACCATTGGAACTTGGCATGTTGTAGTAAGAAAGAAGAACCAGAAGTACTTGAGTACAATATTTGAACGTCACTCGACGTTCGAATATTGTCCTAAATGACTGAGGACCAAGTTGCTGAGTGTAAATTCAAGGTTGTTCATGACGTATGGAAGTGACCAAGTCAGTGATCATAGGTCACTTGAGTGGAAGAAATCAGACGCCATCTGGCGTTCGAACGCCGTCAAAGCGAAGACACAGACATCATTCGAACGTCCTAGAAAAAAAGATAGACTTAACGTTCGAATGCCAAATCACGTTCGAACATCCCTCTGCAGACTGCCTGCAGAATAGTTGATTCCTATGGGCGGCAAATACTATTCACTCATCCTCTCTTATCTCCTACCCCCTCCCCTTTCTTGCCTATAAATACTCCCATGTTGGGAGCTTAAAAGCATTCTTCCTCTTGTAGAGAAAGGAGGGAACAATCTTTATTCTTGTAAAGTTAGAGTGTTTTGTAATCTAGTTCTTGAACATTTCATGTTTATGCTTTCATTTTCCATTTATATCAACCATGATGGAGACTTAGACTCCCCTTGTAGTTGAAGTCTTTCATTTACTTATGCTAAGTCTTTACATTAATGTTGTGACAACCATGATGGAGGCTTAGACTCCCCTGTAGTTGTACTTGCTTTTATTTACAAAGTATCAAGAGAGGTAGTTTATCTTTTGGTTGTGGTGGAAACCCTCCAAAAACAACTAGCTTTCTTCTACTCTTAGTTCATGTATTTTACTTCCATTGCTTGAGCATCCTTTTTTCTTAGAAGAGTGAAACTCTTCCACTTTTCTAGAGCTTTACGAAAGCCGTGAAGGGTGGAAAGTGATTCACTTATTCTTCATTGAAGAAAAGCTCTTTATTTAGTTTGCTTTACTTAGTAGCGTCTCTACTTAGAGGGATGAGTAGCACTCACTTTTCTAGCTTTGCTAAGGCCATGAAAAGTGAGTAGTTCCTCATTCACTTTTTAGTAAGAGGTGATGAATATGTAAAGAGTAATCGAAAGTTATGTTTGTGCAACTTCTTCATGCTTTAATGGTTTATACTCCACCTGTTCATTGGGTGATGGAATGTACCTAGCAAAGATTGAGGTTCTTTGTATTACTAGGGCTCCATCTATGATACAGATGATTCCTGCATAGAAAGATCTGTTGGTTCAATGCAAGTACACCGGCAAGCTCTTCATGACAACCTTTCAATCCCCACTATCATTGCACTTTATTCAAAGAATGGATCATTAATGCCATGGTTGGATGCCTAGTAGAAACACTTGCTTGTTTGTAGATGGGTTAAGTCTCGGCACAGACAATTCTTGTAAACTTCTAGAAAAGCATCGGAATCATGTGCTTAATTCTCACAGTCCATCTTTTTCTTCCGATTAACTTGCTGTTAACACAGGAGTTAATTGAGTTATAAAGCACAAACATAACAAAATGGATACTCTATTACATGTCCTGATCCTCGAGCAAAAGGGTGGCTGTTACATTTTGAGAAGCTTATATTTTGTCTAGAAAACTCTTGAAAAGAATCTTCTATTCTATTCAAGAAAACTCCACCACTCCAAACACTTGAAATTTCCAAGTCACTTGGTCTCTATTATTGCTTACCTCAAAACACCAATCATAGTTCCCTTTGGATTCGACTCCGGACTTTACTAGATTATTACTACAACTTGACCGCCTGCACTTGGGTGTATACATTTCGGAGCAAGTCAAAACACACTTCAGCTACAATGATTTTAAGAATTACTCGTGCCAGATCTAAATGTCTATGGGTAAGAAAGAAGGTATACATATCGATAATGTTTTCAATTTTAATCAATCAATTAACTCAAATAACTCAACCTTTAAAAAAAAAAACCTAGTTTGAGTCAAAATTTCCAATTCACTGGTGAGACTTCTTCATCCGATCAAACTAGAGTACGACTACTTACTCATTACGGAATTGAAAATGAAATAAATTGAAGAAAGCATAATCATAATTGATAGAAAAGAAAATTTGCATTGAAAATTGCACGAATTAAAATTGTGGTTGAAAGTAAATACCTTTAATTGAATAGTTGTAATTTAAACCATTCGCAAGAAGAATCAAAAGTAAATGTGTTGTAGGAATGAAATACTTGAAATTAAACATTGCTTCAAATGTAAAACAATGGAGAAAGCTTTAAAGTAGAATAAGACTAAGTCTAAAACCTAGGAAAGAGAAAAAGAGTGCTTGGTGAAGAAATTGGAGAATTGAACGATGAAATGGAGATCCCTCTCAAGCAGCCAGGCTTTGGTATTTATAGAGGATTTTTTTATTGAAAATCCTATTTTTCATCCACCAATCACTGCCTTTAAATACTTCTGCTGATTCACTTTCCTTAGGAGTCTTCACTGTTGAAATACAGTAACCTACCCGTAGGAAACAGAAAATGACCTACTGGTAGAATTGTTCACTGTTTTGCATGAACTAGTTGGCCTTATCTTCTACTAATAGAACACCTTTTTTGTTTCAGATGTACCGGTAGAATACCTCTCTATTTAACTTCTACCGGTAGGAATGAACTCCTATTGGGAGAACCAACTTTTGCCTTCAGTTGTACTAGTAGAAAGGTTTTTTTTTTCCTCAATTATGGTCACAGTGGCCTTGGCTTTAATCTGAACCTCCTAACTCATCCCTAAAGTCCTCCATGACATGAAATGATGTTCAAAACCTTTATTTTACATATATTTATCTACAAACACCAATTTCCTCCATAAAATAGAAAACTCAACTAAATCTAAGGAATTAAGTAACTAACACAACTAAGATGGATCATATGAGACCTATAATATGTAATAGTATGCTCTCATTAGAAGGAGATCAAGAGGCAGTGCCACATTAAGATCACTTTGATGCACCTTCAAGCTTAGGACTAAGGTAATGACTATTGAGATATAAGAACTCTTGGTTTAATTGATTAGGGTTAGGATGATTTGTGTTATAAATTGAATTTGGAAAATCATGAAATGAATCCTTATTAACCATAAAAAATGTTAGATTATGTTGTTTAATGGTTGGTTAATTGTATAATATTAGAACTTATAAGTGACACATTCTTGGATCCTCTACTTTAATTCTTGTTCTAGTGTTTGGTTTATTTTTGTAGTGAAGTGGTTTATTTAAAAGAATTGTTGGAAACGCGTGGTGAAACTAGCATTTTAGAACATATCATAGTGGACTCAAGAATATTCAATTAACAATTTGGAGCATTGGGTCTTAATTTGGAGAAATTTGGATAAAAAAAAAAGAAGATAACTAGACCTGTCCTATCTTGGACGAGCACACGCAATGAGGAGATTCCAGATACATATCACCGTCTGGATGAAAGTTTGGCGTCTAGGCTCAATGATTGGTTTGATAATACTTGACGATATAGCATCACATTCCCAATGCTTGAAGACCATTTGGATGCAAGTTTGGCGTCCAAACGTGGCCATGAAGAATGGAATTGCAGAGAATTTGTACTATTTGGACACCAATGTTACCATCTGGACACATGCATGACGATACAAAGGCACCATCTAGAAACACTTATTTATATGGCTTTCTACAGATACTAAACTGTCTGGAAGTGATCCTTTTGTCCAGATGCACCTTTTTGATCTAGACTTTAGGATTTGACTAAGAAGACTTGGAATTTGGAAAGGACACCTCCTCGAGTTGGCCCTAGAGTTTTTAGTATAATTACTAAGTAACCTGATCTTAATCATACACTCAAGTATAAGTTGTCAAGTTGTAATATTATTTAGTTAAGTCTGAGTTCAAAGCCACAAGAAGTTATCTGCTGGAACTCAAAATAGAAAATGTAAGATTGTTGGCTGCGTACTATGCATTACAACAGCTTGTGATGTGAGCTTAGAATTGATAAACAAATACTTAAGCTAAAATTTTTTTGTTATAACAATTGAGAAAGACTACTCTTTAGTTTAGGGATCTAACACGCATTTTATGCTTGATTATGAAAATGCCACCTTCTAGCAATTAACTTCCATATTACTGGAAAGTTAACCGATAGGTTTGATGTGTAAATGGCACCATATCATATCAACTAGTTTGGTTAGCCAGATGGTCTATGCACCATAAAACAACCAAATAACTCTAGTAAACCCAAAGGTGAACCATTCAAAAAGTTTACTTTAGCTATTTGATTGGCAGGTCGATGATTCAAGGAAGACAGAGTTCCGATTTATGCATTGAATCAAAAGTATTGGCTATGACAATATTTAACGCGTCTATAACCAATCTCATAAATATTACAGAAAGCCCAAATACGTGCATCATTGTATCATGCATGAAGTATGTAATAACTTATAGATGAACCGGTATATAGCAACAAGTTTAGTTGAGTACTCATAACGATGAGCATATAGTAATATGATACAAAACAGAAATAAAACCATCCATCAGTTAAGGGAGGTATAGTCATTAAAGCATAGGTAAAACATCGACATTCCCATAACACAAACAATATTACACGTCTTTACCTTTTACTAAAGAGTATAAACGGACTACTCACACTTTCATTGCTATAAACGAGCAAGAAGGGTAAGATAATCTCATTACAGTACAACACAAATACAAGTCCAATGCAAGAAATCCTTCCAGTGACGCTCCTAAAATCGGGGGTCCTTTTTCAACCATTGACCACCCGTCAACCTGTAGAAATACCCATGATTGTCGCACAACCAGACATTACGTCAATAACATCCCCTTAACCGAAATTATAACCCACACGTGTAACCCGTGTACATTCTTTCATTTAATCAAATCGTGGTCCAATGTACCACATTTCATACTCCATTATAGTCCATTTACATCATTTGGAAGGAAGGACACATGGCCCAAAAGCATGGCAAAACAGTTTAAAAATTTCAAATTTTTAGAAGTCCTTCCGGTATGGCATACCAGTAGGGTGAACTTACTGGAATTATCCCTACCGATAGGGTTAGCCTACTAGAAAATTCCTACTAGTAGAGTATACGGGTAGGGTCTGCTTACTAGAAAATTCCTACTAGTAGGGTTTGCCTACTGGACAAAGTTATACCGGTAGGCTATACCGGTATGCTCTATCCAGTTTTGTCTGTTTCACCTATTTTTCATTTCTAGTTCATTTCAAACCATATTACATCCATCCAACTCATGTATAATGAATATTTTCATTTAATATAAGGTCCATACACATTCTATTACATTCGTTTCCATAAATTTACATATCAAAACTAAGTTTTTATAATACTTGTACAAAAACTCAAAATAGAGCTACATTATGGCTTTCTTCATACATGAGGCCCTGAGTGTGAGCCTTCCACCAACGTACCACCCACACCTGAAATATTTTTCTCATAAAGGGTGAGCCACGTTCAGTACAGTATTTCCTATAGAGGCTACTCCCCAACCTGGATGCATATGAAATGCTCACATGCAACACATAAACCAGCAACAACCATTTCAACCAAGATTTAGCATCTCTAAGTTGGAATCTAACATGTCATGCCATGATATGAGGTGATACCCACTCATGCAACTCAACCAGAGCCCTCTCCGGCTCCTTTTCCCCCATGCAATGCCATGAGTATAAAAATCAGATTTCCAAGCCCCACCATTGGCTTTGCACACCCAATGACTATTTAAAAATCTCCGGGTCTTTCTTGAGGTGGGTATTTATGGACTTACACTAACGGCACCCAACCGACACGGAATTTTTGGATTTCCACCACGGTTTCGCGTACATAGACACACTTTATGACCTCTTATACCAAAAGTTTGCGTATCTGATCATCGGGCCTCTCACCTGAGGGATTGTCTAGCCCTTCTTGCCAACCCCGACCTAATTTTCATGTAACGGTGCAACTCAGTCGGATTTTCAATCCAACTTTCCCGAGCCCACCCATCAACCACCAAGTATGGTGTTTGATTAAATCATGTACACACATACCCACATCCATGCGTGATGCCAATGAATGTGATGCCGACTTCATGCCCAAAATCCAATGAATACCAAATGAGCAATTTAAACCGCATATCAACATATTCCATAACAATGTATATCTTAAGTATATAATTACCACAATTTGTCATGATGCTAATATATTAACAACATACATCAACAATAATTCACAAGCATGTTATTACACAATCTATGTCAATAACATACTTTATTCACAATGCATAATATAAACATATAGCATGCCCACATAATACCAAATTCCTTGGAATTACACAAGTAATTTTCACATTTTAATTCCAAGTTAGGAATTTATTTTAAACCATTCTATACCCATTTTCTCATTTCCATAACAATAGGTAAGTGATATATATAACTATACACCTACCTATTCCATACGACCACCCTAAGTTAGAAAATAAACCTAAGTAGGAGGGAACCCTACCTCTTGAAGCGTAAAAACATGTTGAGAAGCACCAAGAATCTCAATCTCGCCCAAAACCCTTAATTTATCCAAGCTCGTGTTTGGAACTTTGGTGAAATCCGTCCTTCTTGGTATGGTTTCGTAGCCCTCACCGCGTAGAACAATCTTTGTTCTAGGCTTGAGTTGATTCGATCACTCAATCTTTGCATATCATAGAGGGAAGGTGAGAACTTTCTCTTTTTCCCTCTCTTCTCTTCTCACGTTGAAACTGGCTAAAGAATGGGGAGAAATTTGATATTTCTCCACTTTTTATCCCTCAAAACACTTGGCCTACAACGCGCCACGCGTACGCTTTTTCCCCGGGTCCATTTTCGCCCCGAAACGATTAAATTTCGTTCCGGTTTAAGTTCAAAATATTTTTATTTTAACTTACCTCAAATTATTTTCCAAATTCTAAAATGTTTTTCAAAATTCCCTTTTTGGGGTCACCCGACACTCGATCGCCTCGTCAAACGTAAAAAATTTGACTATCTCAAAATTCGACAAAAATTGACAGAGTAGCTAGATTTTGCAAGATGAATCCAACGGCGAGGTCCGTTTCGTCATCCGAGGTTTAGAAAATTTCAGGTTTACAACCCATACTGTAGTGATATATTATAATTTTGTCCTTTTTTGCATAAAAATTTTAAATTTACCTAGGTTTTACATTCTTCCCCCCTTAAAATAATTTCATCCCCAAAATTCATACAGACATACACACTTAACCGCATGCATATGCAATAATAATATTACATTTAAAATTATAAAACTTTTACCTCCATCCTCGAATAGGAATAGTGTGACACCCTAGAACCGAGAGTCCCGTTGACCACCGTCAACCCGCGAAAATACCCGTGATTGTTACATAACCCGGTATCACGTCTTTCACATCCCTGTAATTGAGATTACAACTCACACGAGGATCCGTGTTTTCTTTTATCATTTAATCCTATCAAGGTTTAATATAGCCCAATGTATCTCATTTAAGATCCAGTTGTGTCAGTAGAACCAAAGAACACATAGCCTAAGAGTATGACAATGTATTCTTAAAATTTCAGAGTTTTGGAAAACCTTTCGGAAGGTTTTGTTATGGACCTTCCGGAAGGTTTGCTCACTGAAAAATTTCTACCAGAAGGTTTTATGGATCTTCTGGTAGGTTTTGCTTACTGGACTAATTTCTACTGGAAGGTTTTACTTACCTTCTGGAAGGTTTGCCCATTGGATGAAAAATTGCATGAACCATCTGGAAGGTTTTGTGGACCTTCCGGTAAGTTTTACCTACTGGACATAAAGTTTACACTAACCTTCCGAAAGATTTTGCCCAGAATTTCATGCTTCATCAGATTTTCATTTCAAATTCATCCAAAACCTTTCCAAACTCATTCCAAACATGGATAATGACATTTTCTACATTATACATGATCCATACAAGTTCTATCACATGCATTTGCATAATTTTTACATGTTAAAACATTGTTCCAACAAAGATTACACAAAATATGCCATAAAAACCACAAGTCGGCTTTTCTTCATCGTGAGGCCCCGAATGCGAGTCCTTTCCTGATACGAACCTCGCACCTGAAATATTTCCCGTATAGGGTGAGCCAATGCCCATTAGAATATTTCCTACAGAGGCTACTCCCCAACCTAGGTGCATATGCAATGTTTATATACAACATTCACAATCATATAATCATTCCAATCAAGAATATACGTGATTCGAGTTGGAATCTACCATGTCATGCCATGAATGAAATGAGATTCACTCACGCACATCAACCCGAGCCCTCACTGGCTCTCACCACACAATGCAATGCAAGTGTAAAACCTTTATCATTGATGAAATACATCCAATGATCATTTTTGAAATACCAACTATATGTTTATAAAACCATTTCACTCATGGATGTTTCCCATTAAATGAAAGTTTTGTATTACAAAATCATGTGTCTTTGTTAGGTATCGAATTCCGAAATCACATCGACTAGCTCTGTATGCCTTTACACTTTTTTAGAATTTCTCCACAGGGAAGTGTATGAATCAAGTAGTCGGGTTTTTCACCTGAGGGAGTGTCTAGCCCTTCTTGCTATACCCGACACAAGTTTTTCTCATGCAACATACGACTCCATGGGATCTTCCATCCAACATCTTTGAGCCCACATATCAATCACCAAGAGTGGTATTGATTAAATCATGCATACACACCCACACTCATGCCTAAGCCCATGAATGTGATGCATTTTTCCCATGCAATATGCAATGTAATGAACCATTGCATAATCAATGTCATACTCATATATAAAGAATGCCACATGAGCCATTTAACCACATATCTCACATATGTCATGACAATTTCAATGAACACATAAAATTACCATAAATTGTCACAATGTTAATACATTAACTAGCACATATTAACATTTCCTTCCAACACATTTTATAAGCATGTTAACAACACACTTTATGTACAATCACTATAAAACATATAGCATGCACAAGATATCAAGTTTTAAGGGATTGCACAAGTACTTCCCCAATACCAAACTTTGCTAGGATTTGGTCTAGGCTAATTCCATACCCATTTCCTCTATTCCTTAACCATAGTCAAGTGACTTAGGTTATTCCAAACCCTTACTCCATTCATAATACACCCTAGGTAAGAAAATGAACTAAAGTAAGAGAAATCCTACCTCTTGAAGTGTCAAACGAATGGAGAAATCTCAACAACAACTCCCAAGCCCCAAACCTTTTGATTTCTCCAAAATCTATTCTTTAAAACTTTGGTTAAATTCTTCATTCTTGGTACGTACGCGTAGCCCTCGTTACATAGGCCAACTTAAATTCTTGGTTCGAAGGGTTCCGACAGATGGAACTTCGGAAATCGGAGAAGGAAGCTTGAAAAAATGATTTTTCTCTCTTTTCTCTCTTTTCTCTCTTCCAACGTGTGGTGTGATGAACAAGGGGTGTGAAATATCTGATTTTTCCAGATATTTCACTCTATTTATACTTTATAATTGCGTGGTCCACATTGCCCTGCACGTTTATCACTTTCGGGTCCTTTTTTAACCCGAAATGACTTAATTAAATTCTGATTTCAGTTCAAATTAATTTTATTTGAACTTTCATCCAATTTTAAGAAAATTCATAATTTCTATTTTTGGGGACCTTTGAAAGTTCATTGTCACCCAATTGTCTCAAAAAATGTGTAAAATTCGACTATCTCAGAATTTTATGAAATTTGACATGACAACTTAATTTTCTGATACGAATCCAATGATGAAATCCGTTGCTCCATTTGATCTCTTTAGAAATATGCATTTTAAACCCGCATAATAGTGACAAATTACTATTTTACCCTTTGTCAAAAAAAGTTCAAATTTTTTTGAGTTTTACAAACAGATAGTTGGTACGTATAGTGTCCTCATGCTCCCATGTCGCCTCCTCCACGCCTTGGTGTTGCCATAATACCTTCACTAGCCTCACAGTCTTGCTTCGCAAAACTTGCTCCCAGTTAACCATGATACGCGCTGGTCCCTCCACGAAAGTCCCATCCGCATCAATAATCAACTTGCCCCAATCCACCACATGTGTTGGATCTGGAGTATATTTTCAGAGTATAGAGACATGGAATACTGTGTGAACACCCGATAAATTTGGCGGTAACGCCAATTTGTAAGCCACTATGCCCACCCTCTTGAGTAAATCGAAGGGCCCGATAAACCTCAGCGACAGATTTTCCTATTTTCTAAATCTGACCACTCCCCTCTTAGGCATCACCTTCAAGAAGACGTGATCTTCCACCTCAAATTTCAGAGGTCGCCGTCGTTTATTAGCATAACTCTTCTGTCAACTCTGAACCGTAAGAAGACATTTTTGTATCAGGTCTACCTTCTCCGAGATGTCTCTGATCAAATCCAGACCCATAGAGGATTTCTCTCCCACCTCTATCTAACAAACTGGAGAATGACAAGGCCTCCCATATAGTGCCTCATAGGGTGCCGTCTAAATGCTTGCCTGATAACTATTGTTGAAGGTGAACTCTACTAAGGGTAAATGTTCTTCCCAGCTACCCTTGAGATCTAGGATACATGCCCGTAGCATGTCCTCTAATATCTAGATGGTCCTCTCTGACTGTCTGTCCCTCTGGAAATGAAAAGTGCTGCTTATCATCAATTGTGTCTCCATGACTTTTTGGAAACTCTCCCAAAAGTGAGCCTTAAACCTAGGGTCCTGATTCGATACAATAGATATGGGTACCCCATGCAATCGGACAATCTCCCGTATATACAACCTGCAGAATTCCTCCAATGTGAAGGTCATCCGCACAGCCAAACATTGTGCCAACTTCGTAAGCTTGTCCACTATCACCCATACCACGTCATGTCCCCACGATGTTCATGGTAAGTGAATCACAAAATCCATCGTGACATGCTCCACTTCCACTTAGCTACCTCCAAAGGCTGGAGCAATCCTGCTGGTCTCTGGTGCTCGGCCTTAACCTGCTGAAATGTGAGACATCGACTAATAAAGTCTCCAACGTGTCTCTTCATCCCGCTTCAATAGTATTGGTAACGAAGATCCTGGTACATCTTCGTGCCACCTGGATGCACAACAAATCGAGAGTAATGGAACTCCCTAAAGATATCCTCTCTCAAATCCGCTAACTGGGGAACCACAACCCTTCCCCTATACCGAAGACTACCATATGAGTGAATGCCCCAACCCTCATCATCGGTACCTGCCTGCACTCGGTCCCTGATGAATAATAACTCTGGGTCCTATCCTTGGTACTCGATCACCCTGCTCAGTAAGGAGGGCGTAGCCACCAAGCTCCCTAAAATACCCCAAGCTTGTCCCTGATAACGTAACCCAAACTGTCCCACAGTGTTGAGCATCTGTTATTCCCAAAAAACTACACTAGCCAATACTCCCCGTGACTTCCGGATGAGTGCATCAGCCACCATGCTAGCCTTACCAAGATGGTAATGCAAAGTGAAGTCATAGTCCTTCAGGTACTCCATCCTACGTTGCCTCATGTTGAGGTCTCGCTGAATGAAGATATACTTTAGAATCTTGTTGTCCGAAAATACCTCAAACTGCTCCCCATATAGATAGTGGCGCCAAGCCTTCAAGGAAAAGACAATGGCCTCCAACTCCATGTCGTGCGTAGGAGAATTCTGCTTGTGGTTCTTTAACTGCTGAGAACCATAAGCCATCACCCTCTCGGACTGCATCAAAACACATCCAAGTTCGTCTCTATAGGCATCACAATACACCGTGTACATCTGTCCCCTCTCTGGGACTATCAGAATAGGAGCTGAAGTAAGCCTTCTGTTTAACTCCTAGAATGCCTTTTTGCACAACTCATTCCACTCAAACTTGACCCTCTTTTGAGTTAATCTAGTCATAAGTGAAGCTAATCGGGAGAAGTCTTCAATGAATCTCTGGTAATACCCTACCAATCCCAAGAAACTACATATCTCAAAACTGACTTCGGCCTCTCCCAATTCATGACTGCCTTAACCTTCTTTGGGTCGACGGATACACTCGAAACCGATACCACGTGTCCTAAAAATTTTACCTCCGTAAGCCAAAATTCACACTTGCTGAACTTGGTGTACAACTAGTGCTTTCTCAAGGTTTGGAGAATAACTCTCAAGTGACCCTCATGTTCCTCCTCAAACTTGGAGTAGATCAGGATGTCGTCAACAAAGATCACAACGAATAGATCCAAGTAGGGTTAAAATACCCTATGCATGAGATCCATGATTGCCTTCGGGGCATTCGTCAATCCAAAAGGCATCACGATGAACTAGAAATGCTCATACCACGTTCTGAACGTCGTCTTAGGGATATCTACCTCCCTAATCCTCAACTGATGGTAGTTAGTGTGAAGATCTATCTTGGAGTAGACTTGCGCTTCCCTCAACTGATAAAAAAGGTCATCGATCCTCCGCAAAGGGTACTTATTCTTGATAGTGACCCAATTCAACTACCAATAGTCTATACGCAATCGAAGGGTCTTGTCCTTCTTCTTGGCAAACAATACCGAAGCGCCCCATGGTGAAGTGCTCGGTCTAATAAAGCATTTGTCCATCAATTCTTTCAATTGGACCTTGAGTTCTTGCAACTAACTGGTGCCATCCCATGTGGAGTCATAGAAATAGGCGATGTATCGGGATGCAACTCAATGTTGAATTCTACATCCCTATGGGGAGATAATCCCAGTAATTCGTCTGAAAAAATATCCTCATACTCACACACAAACCGAGGTAGACCCAACTCTTGTCTCACCTTGTCCTCTAGGTTAAGGCTCGTAAGTCAACCCATCAACTACCCATGCCATCAAGAGTCACACACAGCTTGGGGCAAAGCTTCTTGTTTTCTCCCTTGAAACTTGAAGCAAACACCGTCTGGTATGTAAGCAGTTACTTTCTTTTGATCACAATCAATGACGACCGGATGTGCCAACAACTAATCCATTTCCAAGATAACATTGAACTCTAATATGTCCATGACCCTAAGGTCCACGATGAGTAGAATCCCCAAGATCTCTATCTCATAACCTTTACATATCTGGTCAACACACACCCTAGCTCCTAGGGGTGAATTTACATACAACGACTCTTCCAAGGTATCAACCTCTAAGCCCAGATCCCTCACATATGATGCAGATATGAATGAATGCGATGAAGTAGATTCAAATAACACCCTAGACCATAAGCGAGAAAGTATAAATATACCCTGAATGACCAATTGATCCATTGGCTCAGTCTGAGGTGTAATGGAGTAGACACGCCTCTGGGTCCTCGAAGTCCCCACTTGGAGTAGACATACCCTGGCCTATCTGGCCTAATTATGGAGTCCCCACTTGTGAAGTGGTAGAGACTTGTGTAGTACCCTGAAACTGGTACTGGCTTCCCTGACCCATGGTAGGGGTAGGGAGTAACAAAGTATGTCTATGGCTGCCCCACGGATGACTGGGACTGAGATACCCCATAACTATGGGATCCCTATCTCTAAGGACAATCCTTCTTCATGTGACCTGGCTGGTGGCAATGATAGTAAGTCCTCTGACCTGCTTGATAGGAAGGCCTCTGATTTCTCCCTCATTGGGAGGATTGGCCTTGCCCTTAGCCCTGATAGCCACGACCCTGTCCCTATGGAGTAAAAGTCCTCTATCTCTTTCTCGAGGTAGAAGAAGAGGATTGACCCTCATTCTTCTTGTCTTTAGCACCCGTTTCTCGGATGTTCCGTGCATCCTTAACTTTTCTCTCAATGGCCATAGCTTTCGTGACTATTGAATCCAAGTTTTGCAAGCAGTGGCCAACATAATCATCGACAAAATGGGATAATTCGGTGAACTTAGCCACGTACTCCATCACCATCATCGTCCCTTGTTTCAAATCCAAGAATTTCTGAGCCTTTGCATTTCAAGCGGCCGCAGGGAAATATTTACCCATGAAGAGCTTTCGGAACTCTTCCTACATCATTTCCTCCAAGTTCTTAGAGTCCTTTACCCAACCCCACCATAATTGGGCTTCTCCCTCTAGCTGGAATGCAGCTAGCCCTATCTTTGTGGTGTCGGAGGTGATCTCCATTGTCTCTAAAATCTTGCCAAATTGCTGGAACCAATGGTCGGCTACCATTGGATCCGCCCCTCCCTTGAATACCGGAGGCTTGTACGCCTTAAACTTTTGGAGGTTACTCGTGCCTCCTTACCCCACATTTGCATTAGCCTGTGCAATGGTAGCAGCTGTAGTACCAATAGACTCTATGAAGGCTTGTTGGTCAATGACCGGTGGTGGTTGATTATTGTTCCGCCCACCGCCTCGACGTATTCTTCCTCTACTAGCCATCTACACAAATGTCAGATAACAATAGAGCGCTACTTTAGTATCCCAAAATAGAGACCAAATTTAAACTTTGAGATTTCTCTCCTTGTCTTCTTTGTAGTGCATGTGCCATCTACTAGTAGACATCTATAGTATGAACTATCCCATTCCTTTTGTTTTTCGACCCCCAAGGTTATGTTTTCTAACCCTAGTGTCTCTTTTACATATACATTTTACCATGTATATTCTTCCCATAACATGTAGCACATATCACATAGCATATAGCAATTTAAGCACACAACATGTGATGCACAATGAATACAATAGTCTAGACCCATGCCCCATCAAGCCCTAGGTAAATCATATACCTATGCTCTGATACCAAGGTGTGACGCTCCTAAAATTGGGGGTCCTTTTTCAATCGTTGACCACCCGTCAGCCCGTGAATGTACCTGTGATTGTCGCATAACCCGACATTACATCAATAACATCCCCTTAACCAGAATTATAACTCACACGTATAACCCATGTACATTCTATCATTTAATCAAATCGTGGTCCAATGTACCACATTTCATACTCCATTATAGTCCATTTATATTATTTGGAAGGAAGGACACATGGCCCAAAAGCATGGCAAAACAGTTTAAAATTTTCAAATTTTTAGAAGTCCTACTGGTATGGCATACCGGTAGGGTGAACTTACTGGAATTATCCCTACCAATAGGGTTAGCCTACTGGAAAATTCCTACTATTAGGGTATACCGATACGGTTTGTATACTAGAAAATTCCTACCAGTAGGGTTTGCCTACTGGACAAAATTGTACCAGTAGGCTGTACCCGTATACTTTGTCCAATTTTGCCTGTTTCACCAATTTTTCATTTTCAATTCATTTCAAACCATATTACATCCATCCAACACATGTATAATGAAGATTTTCATTTAATACAAGGTCGATACACAGTCTATTACATTCATTTCCATAAATTTATATATCAAAACTAAGTTTTCATAATACTTGTACAAAAACTCAAAATCGAGCAACATTCTGGCTTTCTTCATACTTGGCCCCCGAGTGTGAGCCTTCTACCAACGTACCACCCATACCTGAAATATTTTTTCCATAAAGGGTGAGCCACGCTCAGTAGATTATTTCATATATAGGCTACTCCCTAATCTAGATGCATATGAAATGCTCACATGCAACACAGAAACAAGCAACAACCATTCCAACCAAGATTTAGCAAGTCGAAGTTGGAATTTAACATGTCATGGCATGATATAAGGTGATACCCACTCATACAACTCAACCCGAGCCCTCCCTAGCTCTTTTTTCCTCATGAAATGCCATGAGTATAAAAACCAGATTTCCAACCCCCGCCATTGGCGTTATACACCAAATGACTATTTAAAAATCCCTGGGTCTTTCTTGGGGTAGGTATTTATGGACTTACACCAATGGTACCCAACCGACATAAAATTTATGGACTTTCACCAACGGTTCTGCGTACACCGGCACACTTTATGAGCTCTTATACCAACAGAGTGTGTATTCGATCACTAGGCCTCTCACCCAAGTGATTGTCTAGCCCTTCTTACTAACTGATGAGTGGATTTTATACCTACAAATTGAGTACTTTTGGCTTGATGAAATTGGAAGTTTTCAATTATTTTATGTTCCTTGTTATTTCTTTTTGAGCATTTTGATGTTATTTGGTAGGAATCATCATTTGGAAGCAAACAAGATCATTTGGAAGAGAACAAGATTAATTTGGACTCTAAGTGTTGGATTTTTGAAGGCTATGCAACAAGGGAAGCTTTAGGCTTAAAAGGGGACAACACCTTTTCAGCACCTATATTCTGTCCATGCAGCACCTTTCCAGTGCTTAGGAGCTTGTGTTGGTTTTGGACACGAATTTTGACTTATTTTTGACCCAAAATTGTACCCTAATGTAGATATATGCTAGGGTTTGAGTTGAGAGAGAGATATACTGACTTTGGGGGCTGCTAACATAAAAAAAGACCAAGGATTAAAAGAAAATTAAAGACAAGGATCGAAGGAAGTGAGACAAAAAAGATTGAACTTCAAGGCTAGAGAAGGATTGAAGATTACAGCTAAGTTTCATTCTTTTCTCTTACTTTTACTTCTTAATTTTTTGAGATGTTGTTTAATTTGAGAAGGATATTTTTCAATTATATTATGAACTAAATCTTTATTAAGATTGCAACGGAACCTGATGCTTAGTTAAATTGATCTACTCTCGTTTCTAGTTCTATTGATCATGCATGAGTCGTTTGTCATATTTTGTGCTTAATATATGATTGTGTGACCAACAATTAATTTGATAACCTGGATGAAATTGGAAGATTAACTAATTCTAGGTTTAGATCTGAATATGATGACATGCATCTGGTTAATTATTTTTAGGATTGAATTGCTGGGTTTGTGTATAGGATAGGAATATACCTATATGCCGGGTGTAACTATTATGAGACTCTGAACTTAATGAATCTATTCCAAAATTATTTTACATAAGAATATAGTAATTTAGTTGGGATAAATATTTTTATCTAACTGTCGGAAGAGGTTTGATAAATAACTTTGAGTTCTCAGTTAACAACTTGTTTTGATCAATTAACTGGAAAGAGAGGTAGAAAGGTTTATATGAAGCATTAGGGGAAGTTGTAATCTTAACTTCTTTTATCCGATAAATTCAACCCTTAATTATTAAGTTTAGATTTAATTTTAAATTAGTAATCCCATAGTCTAATTCCAATTGTTAAATAAAATTGAATTGATACAAAGTTAGTACTTGGATATTATTAGCAATAATTCTCCGTGGGGACGATATTCTACTTATCACTTTATTACTTGTTGATCATGTATACTTGCACGTAAATTGGCAATATCAAATTCGGACAACAAGTTTCTGACGCCGTTGCTGGGAAATTATACTAGTAATTATTTCAATATTAATTTCAATCAATTTGATCTTAGTTTAAACTTATTTAATTTTCTATTTTAATTGCTTTTGCAAGTACTGTTGAATTTTGTATGCAAACACGATCTACAGTTCAGGAGCTATTACCGTACGAAGACGAAATCAAAAGAAGGCTCTGAAACTTGCAAAAATAGTGCCAAGAAGTAAACAACCAAGAAGCTATGGCTGAGGATGAACAGAAATCGTTGAGGGATTATGCTATGTCGCTAGTTACGAAAATACAATCGAGCATTCAAAGGCCCTTAATTCAAGCAAACAGTTTTGAGATCAAGCCGGGTACCATCCAAATGATTCAGAATTCAGTGCAGTTTGGTGGTTTGCCTAATGACGACCCAGACAATCATTTAGTGAGTTTTCTAGAGATTTGTGACACGTTCAAGTATAATGGGATTTCTGAAGATGCGATTAGACTCAAATTTTTCCTTTCACACTTCGTTATAAGGCAAAGAGTTGGTTGCATTCATTGCCACTGGGTTCTATTACTACGTGGACAGATGTAGCTCAAAAATTCTTAGCTAAATTCTTTTCCCCTAGCTAAAACTGCAAGGATGAGGAACGACATCACATCATTCGCACAACATGATTCTCAGACTCTGTATGAAGCTTGGGAGCGATTCAAGGATTTACTCCGAAAATGCCCTCACTATGGTATTCCTAAGTGGTTGCAAGTTCAAACATTCTACAATGGGTTGTTTAATACTACCCGAACCAATATCAATGCAGCTGTAGGTGGGGCATTGATGGAGAAAATTTTTGATGAAGCTTATGAGTTATTGGAAACGATGGCTGCCAACAATTATCAGTGGCCCTCTACAAGGATCAATCAGCCAAAGGTAGTAGGGATTTATGAAGTTGATGCAATTACTGCATTGGTTGCACAAGTCGCTACATTGACAAAGAAGATTGATGCTTTAGAGGTGCAACCTATTCAAAGTGTGGCAGTTGTTTGTGAATTGTGTGCTAGGAACCATCTGAGTGATCAATGTGCAATTAATTCAGAGTATGTATAATACACTGGTAACCACAACAGACTATAATATAGCAATAATTTCAACAATTATAACCCTGGTTGGAGGACTCATCCAAACTTGTCTTGGAATAATAATCAAGCCCAAAATTTTACTCCAATACAATCATACCCACCAGGCTTTCAGAATCAAGCTCCACCATAGCAGGAAAAGAAGTCAAATTTGGAGGAGATGCTTTCCAGGTACATAGCACAGAGTGAGACAAGGATGAACAGTATGGAAGTATCAATCCGAAACCTGAAAAACCAAATGGGTCAACTTGCTACTGTCGTTAACAACTGACCTCAAGACATTCTACCTAGTGATACAGAGGTCAATCCTAAGAGGGAAGGTAAGGAACATTGCAATGCTATTACATTACGAAGCGAAACAGAGTTACCTAAGGTTGTTGGTGGAACTTCAAAACAATCACATGGAGCTGATATTGAAGGTGAAAAAAAATAAAAGATAGCAAGAATGTGGAACATGAAAAGAACGAAGAAGATCCAGTTGCATGTTCTAATGGAGGTAATCCGAGTCCTATTCTGCCTCTTGTGCCATTTCCACAATGTTTGTAGAAACAAAAGTGGGATAAGCAGTTCTCTAAATTCATGGAAGTGTTTAAGAAGCTCTAAATAAATATCTCTTTCGTAGAAGCAGTGGAGAAAATGCCTAACTATGTGAAATTTTTGAAGAAAATTTTGTGAAAGAAGAGAAAATTAGGCAATTTTGAGACAGTGGCACTTACGGAGGAGTGCAATGCTATTTTTCAAAAGAAGCTACCACCAAAGCTCAAATATCCGGGTAGCTTTACAATTCCATGCACAATAGGCAGTCAATTTTTTGGGAAAGCATTGTGTGACTTTGGAGCTAGTATTAACTTGATATCATTCTCAATTTATCAACAATTGGGTTTGAAGGAATCGAAGCTGACTAATGTTACATTGTAGCTTGCAAATAGATCACTCACTTATCCAAGGGGCATAGTTGAGGACGTTCTAGTTAAAGTGGATAAGTTCATTTTTCCAACTGATTTCATAGTCTTAGATTTTGAGGAAGATAGGGAAATACCTATTATTCTTGGGTGACCATTCTTAGCAACAGGGAGAACACTTATTGATGTACAAAAAGATGAGCTAACTATGCAAGTCCAAGATCAAGAGGTTACATTCAATGTATTTTCAGCTATGAAATTTTCAAAGGAAGAGAAAGAATATTTTTGGGTTGATTTGGTTGACAAGACAGTGAATGGGGTATTCGTAGGAAGTTATATTTCAGATCCTCTTGAGAACACCAAACTATATAAAGAGGAGGTGTCCCCACATGGAGTAGTCGAAGTTGAGGAAGCCAATTCAAAAAGAACTTTCAAGGTAAACGGGCAGAGACTGAAGCAATATTGGGGTGGCAACATTGATCATAAAAAAACCTCAATTACCCATGTTGACTCGGGATGAAACAGGAAGTAGTCAGGCTTAAGACTATAAAACAAGCGCTAATTGGGAGGCAACCCAAATTTTAGTTTTCAAGTTTTATTTTATTTTAGTTTAATTTAGTTTTTTATAGGAAATAATGTTGTTAGTTAGTGAATTTTAATTGGTATGTCAATTGTTTGCAGGTCCCACAGATTGAACATAAAGTTAGAGCACACACAAAGTCTTACTAGGAGCCAAGAACAGCCCACCTATGTTTCTCGAATACACTCTTGACTCAGCGGACGACGAGGACGCTGACGACGATGCCAACTAGCGAAGTTTCAGGGAAGTCCCCTATCTTAAATTTTCCTACTTTATACATCGAGGACAATGTTTAGTTTAAGTTTGGGGGTGTTTTCTTCTTTGCATTTGCATTATTAGGTATGCATTTAGATAGCATGTTTTGCACTTAAATAACATGATTTAGTACGACTTGAGCAATGAGCTGATTGAATTTGATCATGGCCAATGATGAATGGAATTAATTGTCAATTTAAGGGAAATTGATGAACATGTTGAGTCTATAGTTTGACATACTAGTTGGTTTTATACTATTTGTGATCTTTTCATTCATGAGCACAACTCCATCTGTTTGGTTAGTTGCTATTTAGAGAATTTATTTGGTTAAATGCTTGTGGGAGATATCATTGAAACTTTAGAAAACTTATTTAAGCATCATTCAAAGCGAATTGAGCTATTCATATAAGTTTGGGAGAAATATTGGTTACAATGTGTTAGTAAAAATAAAGTGAGTTTTTAAAAATTATTATGATTTGATCCTTCATGAATTAGATGAAAAAAAAATAGGAAAAAAAAAGAAAAAAAGAATGGGGCATGTGGTGAGTAGAGATGGAGCGTAAAACACACTCACTCATAAACACATGTTGAGAACAAGATGGAACGTAAAATGCACTCGTTCAAGAAAAGGTGAGATGGAGCGTAAAATGCACTCGCTCAATAGGAGGTGAGATGGAGCATAAAATGCACTCACCAAACGAATGGAAAAGAGAAAGGAAAAAAAAGTGAGAGGAAAAAAAATCTTTGCACCTTCTAGTTATATGGTTGCCTTAATAAGCAGAGGTTGATGTGAAACATAAGTTTATAGAGTTGATATTGGGTATCTCCTATGAAGCATTTGCTTACATAAATGTATTTGGGTGATAACTAGCTAGATAGTTCGGATGTGTACATGTATTTAAAGGGTGATGAGCGGAGGTAAAATTAAGGAGTATGTTGAATTGATAGACTTTGCACCATTTTGAAGCTTCCCTTGAATTATTTTTTGTAGTAACTTTTGGGGCCATTATTCAAATTCATATTGATCCATTGTTTGAGTAGTTGGTTGGTTAATTTTTATGGTTTGTGTTCTGAGTATTTTGTTTGAGGACAAGCAAATATTTAAGTTTGGGGGTATTTGATGAGTGAGTTTTATACCAACTAATTGAGTACTTTCGGCTTGATGAAATTGTAAGTTTTCGATTATTTTATGTTTCTTTTTATTTGTTCTGTGTGTTTTGATGTTATTTGGTAGGAATTATCATTTGGAAGCAAACAAGATCATTTGGAAGGAAACAAGGTAAATTTGGAGCCTAAGTGTTGGATTTTTGAAGGCTAAGCAACAAGGGAAGCTTTAGGTTTAAAAGGGGGTAGCGCCTTTCCAGCGCCTTTTCAGCACCTAGGCACCCATACTCTGTCCATGCAACACCTTTCTAGAGCCTTTCCAGCACCTAGGCTCTTGTATTGGCTCTGGACGCAAATTTTGACTTATTTTTGACTCCAAATTGAACCCTAATGATAGATATATGCTAGATTTTGAGCTGAGAGAAAGATTTACTGTAACGCCCTAAAAACCACCCTGGATGGCATTACCATTTAAAAACATTCATGTAATGAGAGCAATTAAATAAATCCATCATTAAAAAACATCCTTAATTTAACAAAATTCGGGGCAGAGTCTCCTTTGTACGAGGAGCTCTACCCAAAACACAACCTGTGCAATTATACTACATTGACCACACCGGGTCCATTTACCCATCAAATAATAAAATTTCATTCACCATATGTAATATCCACAATATCATCCCAAAAGAATAGGCCAAGCTATGACACTTACATTCCAAAAGAATTATACTCAAATTTGACAGCGGAATAAACAAAATACTAGACTATACATGATGGTAAATAAATTCCCTAGTCTAGCACAAAAATATACTATAGCTCTAGATGTCCACCTTAGGATCTAGGTTCCCCTCTGGTGGAACCTCCCAATTTTCCGGCTCGTCAACGCCGGGATCTTCCTCTATCACAATCTGAAAAGAAAACATTATTGGTAGGGAGTGAGCACTAAACTCTGAAGGAAAATCCTCCCAAATTCTAACAAGGTTTGGAAAACATAGAAAATGGTCAGTCTCATTTCACAAATAGCATACGTAAATTTTGAAATAAAACATGACATTTTCAAACATCTCAAGTTTACACATTAACAATAATTAAGTGGAAGAGTAAGCCAATCCCACCATAAATAACCATTCCAAAGAGTAATTATTCCCACAACAATTTCCAAGATAATCATATCCAAAAGATAATGCAATAAACAATAACCACAATGTATCTCAAGTCTAATGTAAGATAATCGCATGAATAAACATATCGAGAATATCCTGGCCCACACACACAAATCGTCGCAAGGATATCAAACTTCGGGAAGGGCGCCTACCAATGCATTGTCCCATACCAACAAACCAGCAATAACGAATCCGACCCAGGCATAGAATACTAATCCTCTGACACGGCACCCGTGAGCTAATAGTGGTTTCGTCCTCGCAAGGCACTAACCCCACTACGAGTGGTAGGAAAAGTTCAAACTCACACGGAGTAAGAACCACACACATCTGTCCACTCTACGATATCTGGTCAATGGCCACCCATGGTCATCCAAACACCTCCATGAGATACAATCACCAACAATTTCTCAAATACACTCAATTCTACAAATCTCCAATTTTTCACATCCAAATTCACATTTATTTCACAATCGAACAATTTAAGAAAAATTAACAAAAGATCATCATAAATACCATTGTGTTGTTCAATATGAAATACTAAAGTCTTGAAATCAAGAATAAATGAGAAATCAAGAGAAAAACCCACTTCTCTTGAAATCTAGAGTTTTAAATATGAGAAAAGAACTTTGATGGTTACCCAACCATCGCATTGTTTAAAACATGCTAACATTTGCAAAAATATCAAGAATCCATGATTTCATAACACATTAATATGATGTAGAGTCAAATAAAACATATATGTGTAACCCTAGCATCAATGTAAGAGAATGAAAGAAAAGCCCTACCTTGAAGTCAAGAATTCCAAGTAAGAACCCAAGCCCTAGTGACCTCCTTCTTCCCTTTTCTTCCTCCCTTAATCTTCCTCCAAGGTTTCAAGAGGTGTGGGGTGAGAGTGGAGTGAAAAGAATGAGAGTAAATGGGTTGAAAATAGGTTTTTAAACATAACAGCCCCGAATTTCATTGTTCATGGGCTGTATTTGTTTTAGGTTTTCTCCAAAATTATGGTTTTACCACTAAAAATTTCCAATTTGATCCATATGACTACTCTAAGGTTTTTTGACGTTCCGGATTCATTTTTAATTTTATTTTAACCTAAAATTTATTGTTATGAGTTATATCAAAACTAAAATAAATTTATACTCGAAACACGAAAATTACTATTTTATTCCTCCGAACCGCTATATGTGCTAAAAGGCTATTCCAAGTTTTTCGGATCTCCCAGGTTCAACGATAATATTATTTTGACCCTAAAAAAAATTAATATTTTTACTTAGTTACCCTTATCAACCTTAAACATCTCCAAAACTCAATTTATCCCGAAAGTTAATATGCTTAAAACTCAAACTTCAAAATCAATATTCTAACAATGATTCTAATTTTCTAAGATCATTGTATTTATCTTAGAAGAACTCTTAAGATAATATTAAACTTATTTAATTTTTAATATGGGTTCTTACAATCCACCTCCATAAAAGAAAGTTTCGTCCTCAAAACTTAATCATTGAATTAGTCAATCTAATTTTTAATTGACCACAGGTTCTCAACGCATATTGATGAGAATACAAAATGTCATATTTTTCTCTTTTAATATTTATACTTTTATACTTATTTGGAGCTTAAATATACTCATTATTCTTATATTTTGATTTAGGACGCAAATGGAAACGTTAAATGCATAACGAAGCTAATTGGACTATTTCAACATCGCTTCATTATCTAGGCATAACTCTCTAATCCAAACTCTGATTGAGAAGATTCAAGGTGATATGTAATGCTAAGAAAGAGCTCTACAACTTTCATGTTTTGAGTTTTGAGAGATATTGATTGCATCAAGGTCGAAATCGGGCTTGAAGTTGCAGCCAGTGCACTGTTCACGTGCTGGAACCTGATGCACGAAATTCCAGTGGAGGTTTACTTTATTAGGACTTTCCTAGCTATA
Source organism: Ilex paraguariensis (assembly GCA_963454935.2). NCBI lineage: Eukaryota > Viridiplantae > Streptophyta > Magnoliopsida > Aquifoliales > Aquifoliaceae > Ilex > Ilex paraguariensis. The sequence goes on from CAUOFW020008580.1 coordinate 95,634, forward strand.
TTAGGACTTTATTTTTATTTGGATTTTATTAGGACTTTATTAGTACTTTCCTAGTTATATTAGAACTTTACTTTCCTAGTTATAGGGGGCTTGAGGAGGTTTAAAAGAGAAAAAAAAATCAGCAGACTTCCAGGCTGCTATATTCCATTCTTCTCTAACTCTTTCTTCTTGTTTTCATGAAGGCCATGTGTAGCTAAACTTTAATACTTGGTTGAAGGAAACGGAAGCCTCGAAAACAATAAAACTGTGAGATCTAATTTATTTTTATTGTTCAATTTATGATTTTAGAATTGGATGTTTTGATGTACCTATTTTTATGATTGCATGGTTTAATTACTAGGAAGCCTACTAGTTTATTATTCGTTGCAATCTACTGCTGGGTTAGATATCAAATCCGTAATTGTTTGATCCCTCTAATTTGTGAAAGCAACTAAGATTTAATGATTTGCTACGTCAGAGATTTTTAGATCTTAAAAAGAACATTCGACTAAATTAAATGCATCCGCTTGTGCTTGTGTTGTTTAGTTTCATTCACTACTTTTGATTATTCTTTACACTCAATAATTTCATGTGATTGTCTAAACTAATCTCATATCATGCATAATTGCTAGATCTTCAACTTATTTATTATTCATCGGATATTACTTCTCTTTTGAATGTACCAATCATTTTAAAAATCTCATGTTTGCTTTTTACATGTAGCTTATCCATAAGCATTTCACAACAACCAAATTCAATTTCATTAATGAGATTACTCATTATTCTTATACCCAAATTAAGTTATAATCCAAAACTTAGTAATGTCATTATGACTAGATCTACAACGATTCCCTAAATAGATGTATCATTCTTAATGACTTTGTTTCTAACAATAATTTCAATTCATAACTACACACTCTCACATAAGTCAATATTCTAGGATCAACTCTTAGGGATGCACATCCATTTGTAATTTCTCATGATACTCCTTACCTTCACCCTTGTAGTCATTACTCAAATAGTTTGTTGCGCACTCGGATATAAATTATAATCCACCATTCACAAATCAAAACTAGCCACAAGATAAGAATTCTCATAGGTTTGGATGTTTGAAAATATATGTTAGATTCCACCAAAGTATACAATTGAAACCTAACCACACTTGTCCTTCAATTATAGTTTCTAAAATGTGTACACTAACGATTCATCTAATCCATTCAAATGGAATTTCAGTAATTAACTAACTATAATACTTAGGCTAAGGGTCAATTTATATCTCCAAGATATTTGTTTTCAGTCCCCAATCTAGGGCTCAAATCAATAAACCCTACAACCCCTTTCATAACTCACTTGTATCCAGATTCATACTTTTAGATCAATCTTAATATCCCTAAATGTTCACCAAATAGATTAGCATTAATCGTTTTTTTTTCTTCCATGTATTTATTCTCAATTTCTAACATTGAGCTAGAATCAATAGGCTATGTAATCAATCCTTAGGAGTTTTCATTAACATCACAACTCTTTCATGTTACCTATACTTTCGAATTCCTAGGTTATAGTCCAGTACAATATATATCTTGTAATATACTAAAATGTGAAGATAAACTGTCAAAAATCCCAAAATATTTCTCAATTCTCTATCACCAGATTTCTTATGATATAATCAAAACTAGAATAAGACTCTCAATGATTCACTTAATGTTCTTTAATTTAATTACATTAGTCATCATAACCTTAGCAATTATTGATAATCCCATGATATAACGATCTGCTAATTAGTAGGATAACCATAGTCATATATCCCAAAATTACATAAAGTTTCTACACTCATGATGAAAGTCTTCACAGGTATGATCATTGATTCCTCAAATTACATCCTTCAAATTATCACCATTAACTATTTAGTTTGAATCTTCAATACTCATATTAACAATCCTCAAGTATAACTAATCATACCTATCTTAACAAAGTACTAAAAGAGACAAGAAAAATAACTTCATATTCTCCCAACACAACTCCAATAACATTAAAAGATGTCATGAAACAATAGAGGTTCATATCAAACTTTGGACATTATTCTTTATTTTAATACTTGTCCGTTATATATAACCTTGAGCTTTTAAACCTCTATAATCTTTAATCCTACAATATATAGGTTCAAATGTAACTACTATAATTTAGTTAGGCCTCCTAGATTTCCTTTTTACATGTCTATGAGTTCGTTTCCATAACTCGATCTCAAATTTTCAATCAAAATTTGTAAATACAAATGAACTATTAACTCCACCCTCAACCAAGAGATCTTTGATTGTTAATACTTTAAAGAATCTAAGTGTAGTGAACTAAGCCCACCGTGAAATAAGATTACTTAAGTATATCTTCCTCAATGAGTATCCAATTTATGACCCCTCTAATCCATTAATACTTCCAAAATAATTTCAATTAATACTCCGTAGTATTTTCAAACTAATATTGGGAACCTCAAGTAGGTGGTTATGAAACAACCTCCTATATATTTAAGATCTATAATCACAATTCCAAAAAAAGGGCTCCCATTCAAGGTTACTTCACCATATTCCTTCAATTGATCGTATTTGAGAATTATACTATCTCATATCATCGTATTCACCCTAGAGGAAAACATAATACTCCCATGGTTCATATCGAAAAACTAAGACTACATTCATTCCTTAATTTCTATGAATTTTAAGTAACAACCATAACCTTATTATTCAAAAATTAGTCCATCTTAAAAAAATCTAAGTAAAACTTATCTCCACACATTCAAATTGGGTTATCACATCTCCTTGACTACCAAAAATGTAAGCAATACTAATAGTAGAAGAGAAAACTTAGAGTCGACAAGACACCAAATCGAAGTCAAATTTTATATTGTTATCCATCAAAATACTTCAATCAACATGGGGGTGTCTCTAAATCAAAGCCTAAATAGAGTGAAAATTTTCTTAAGGATAAGTCCTTCAGAGTCTAAGAAGAAAAGCATGACACTTTGCTATAAAAGGAATATCGTAGTGCAGATTTTTGATCAATTTTAGAGAATAAACTGATTTTACTCAGATATTTCTAGCATGTGTGACCTATATGGTTGGAAAGATATGCGAGTTACGCTTCTAACAAAAAAAATGGTGCACAATTTGGACTTTTCAACAAGGAGTGATGATCAAATTGGTGAAAGATAGTCTGCTTGACTTATGGTTCTACCATACTTGTTCAACTCGAGTTTGAGTGTCTTTTGTCACAAATCCTATCTCATACCCATCTCCAATATAGATAATGTCACTTGCATAAAGATTCATATCTAACATCATTCATTAATCAAAACCAAATTACCATCCGTCTCCTACAATCATCTATAACGACATGATATAAAACTAGTATATCCATCAAAATTTTCTTCAATTCCTCTAAGTTAGCTAATCCATGAATTCGAACAAATATTTAATCCCTAAGTTAACTAAGAAACAATTCACACATATCTTATAAACATATAACTTCAAACAACTCAAAATCTAAAGTTTCTTCTCGCTAAACTAATACTCCAATGATAGTTCACAACCTACAGCTCCCATGTAAGACCTAATTCCTAAGCTCTGATACTAAACTTGTAACGCCCCAAAAACCACCCTGGATGACATTACTATTTAAAAACATTCATGTCATGAGAGCAACTAAATAAATCCATCATTAAAGAACATCCTTAATTCAACAAAATTCGGGCAGAGTCTCCTTTGTACGGGGAGCTCTACCCAAAACACAACCTGTGCAATTAAACTATATTGATCACACCAGGTCCATATATGAATAAATATTGACCACACCGGGTCCAGTTACCCATCAAATAATAAAATTTCATTCACCACTGTAATATTCACAAAATTATCCCAAAAGAATAGGCCAAGCTATGACACTTATATTCCAAAAGAATTATACTCAAATTTAGCAGTGGAATAAACAAAATACTAGACTATACATCATGGTAAATAAATTTCCTACTCTAGCACAAAAATAAACTATAGCTCTAGATGTCCACCTCAAGATCTAGGTTCCCCTCTGGTGGAACTTCCCAATTTTCTGGCTCGTCAACGCCGGGATCTTCCTCTAGCACGAAATCTGAAAAGAAAACATTATTGGTAGGGAGTGAGCACTAAGCTCTGTAGGAAAATCCTCCCAAACTCTAACAAGGTTTGGAAAACATAGAAAATGGTCAGTCTCATTTCACAAATAGCATACGTAAATTTTGAAAGAAAACAAGACATTTTCAAAGATCTCAAGTTTATACATTAACAATAATTAAGTGGAAGAGTAAGCCAATCCTAGCATAAATAACCATTCCAAAGAGTAATTATTAAGTGCAAGAGTAAAGTCAATCCCACCATAAATAACCGTTCCAAAGAGTAATTATTCCCACAATAATTTCCAAGATAATCATATCCAAAAGATAACTCAATAAACAATAACCACAATGTATCTCAAGTCTGAAGTAAGATAATCGTATGAATAAACACATCGAGAATATCCTGGCCCACACACACACAAATCGTCGCAAGTATATCAAACTTCGGGAAGGGCGTCTACCGATGCATTGTCCCATACCAATGCACTGACAATAATGAATCCGACCTAGGCATAGTATACTAATCCTCTGACACGGCACCCATGAGCTAATAGTGGTTTGGTCCTCACAAGGCAGCAATCCCACTACGAGTGGTAGGAAAGGTTCAAACTCACACGGAGTAAGAACCACACACATCTATCCACTCTACGATATCTGGTCAATGGCTACCCATGGTCATCCAAACACCTCCATGAGATACAATCACCAACAATTTCTCAAATACACTCAATTCTATAAATCTCCAATTTTTCACATCCAAATTCACATTTATTTCACAATGGAACAATTTAAGAAAAATTAACAAGAGATCATCATAAATACCATTGTGTTGTTCAATATGAAACACTAAAGTCTTGAAATCAAAAATAAATGAGAAATCAAGAGAAAAACCCACTTCTCTTGAAATCTAGAGTTTTAAATATGAGAAAAGAACTTTGATGGTTACCCAACCATCGCATTGTTTAAAACATGCTAACATTTGCAAAAATATCAAGAATCCATGATTTCTTAACACATTAATATGATGTAGAGTCAAATAAAACATATATGTATAACTCTAGCATCAATGTAAGAGAATGAAAGAAAAGCCCTACCTTGAAGTCAAGAATTCCAAGTAAGAACTCAAGCCCTAGTGACCTCCTTCTTCTATTTTCTTCCTCCCTTAATCTTCCTCTAAGGTTCCAAGAGGTGTGGGGTGAGAGTGGAGTGAAAAGAGTGGGAGTAAATGGGTTTTTAAACACAGCAGCCCCGAATTTCACTGTTCATGGGCTGAATTTTTTTTTGGTTTTCTCTAAAATTACGATTTTGCCACTAAAAATTTCCAATTTGATCCATATGATTACCCCGTGGTTTTTTGACGTTCTGGATTCATTTTTAATGTTATTTTAACCTAAAATTATTTATTTTTATGAGTTATCTCAAAACTAAAATAAATTTACACTCGAAACACGAAAATTACTATTTTATTTATCCGAACCGTTATATGTGCTAAAAGGCTATTCCAAGTTTTTCGGATCTCCCAGGTTCAATGATAATATTATTTTGACCTAAAAAAATTAATATTTTTACTTAGTTACCCTTATCAACCTTAAACATCTCCAAAACTCAATTTATCCCGAAAGTCAATATGCTTGAAACTTAAACTTCAAAATCAATATTCTAACAATGATTCTAATTTTCTACGATCATTTTATTTATCTTAGAAGAACTCTTAAGATAATATTAACCTTATTTAATTTTTAATACGGGGTTTTATATATACTGACTTTGGGGGCTGCTAACATAAGAAAAGACTAAGGATTAAAAGAAAATTGAAGACAAGGATCGAAGGAAGCGACACGAAGAAGATTGAACTTGAAGGCTAGAGAATGATTGAAGATTGCAACTAAGTTTCATTCTTTTCTCTTACTTTTACTTCTTAATTTTCTGAGATGTTGTTTAATTTGACAAGCATGTTTTTCAATTAAATTATGAACTAAATCTTTATTAAGATTGTAACGAAACCTGATGCTTAGTTAAATTGATCTACTTTCGTTTCTAGTTCTATTGATTATACATGAGTCGTTTGTCATATTTGGTGCTTAATATATGATTGTGTGGGCAACAATTAATTTGATAACCTAGATGAAATTGGAAGATGAATTCTAGGCTTGGATATGATGACATACGTCTGGTTAATTCTTCTTAGGATTGAATTACTTGGTTTGTGTATAGGATATGAATATACTTATATGTTGTGTGTAACTATTATGAGACTCTGAACTTAATGAATCTATTCCAAATTATTTTACATAGGAATATAGTAATTTAGTTGGGATAGATATTTTTATCTAATTGTCGGAAGAGGTTTGATAAATAACTTTGAGTTCACAGTTAACAACTTGTTCTGATCAATTAACTGAATAGAGAGTTAGAAAGGTTTATACGAATGATTAGGGGAAGTTGTAATCTTAACTTCTTTTATCTGATAAATTCAACCCTTAATTATTAAGTTTAGATTTAATTTTATACATAGTCTAATTCCAATTGTTTAAATAAAATTGAATTGATACAAAGTTAGTACTTTGATATTATTAGCAATAATTCTCCGTGGAAATGATATTCTACTTATCATTTTATTACTTGTTGATCGTGTATACTTGCACGTAAGTTGTTAATATCAAATTCGGACAACACTAATCCCGACCCAATTTTCAATCCAACTTTCCCAAGCCCACCCATCAACCACCAAGTTTGGTGTTTGATTAAACCATGTACACACACACCCACATCCATGCATGATGCCAATGAATGTGATGCCAATTGCATGCCCAAAATGCAATGAATGTCAATTAAGCAATTTAAACCGCATATAAAAAATACCACAATTTATCAAGATGCGAATATATTAACAACATGCATCAACAATAATTCACAAACATGTTATTACACAATCTATGTCAATAACATTCTTTATTCACAATGCATAATATAAACACATAGCATGCCCACATAATACCAAATTCCATGGAATTATACAAGTAATTTCCACATATTAATTCCAATCTAAGAATTTATTTTAAATTATTCTATACCCATTTTCTCATTTTCATCGCAATAGGTAAGTTATATATATAACTATACACCTACCCATTCCATATGAACATCCTAGGTTAGAAAATAAACTTAAGTAGGAGAGAACCCTACCTCTTGAAGCGTAAAAACACGTTGGGAAGCTCCAAGAATCCCAATCTCGCCCAAAACCCTTGATTTCTCCAAGCTCGTGTTTGGAACTTCGGTGAAATCCGTCCTTCTTGGTATGGTTTCGTAGCTCTCGCCTCGTAGAACAATCTTTTTTCTTAGCTTGAGTTGATTTGATCACTAAATCTTTGTAGATTGTAGAAATAATGTGAGAACTCTCTCTTTTCCCCTCTCTTCTCTTCTCACATTGAAACCGGCTGAAGAATGGGGAGAAATCTGATATTTCTCCCCTTTTTATACCCTCAAAACACTTGACCCATAACGCGCCACATGTCTTCTTTTTTCCCAGGTCCTTTTCCGTCTCGAAACGATTAAATTTTGTCCTGGTTTAACTTTAAAATAATTTTATTTTAACTTGCCTCAAATTATTTTCTAAATTTTAAAATTTTATTAAAAAATCCCGTTTTTGGGTCACCTAACCTCGACTACCACGTAAAACGTAAAAAATTTGACTATTTCAGAATTCGACAAAATTTGATAGGGTAGCTAGATTTCGTGAGACGAATCCAACGGTGAGATCCATTTCATCATCTGAGGTCTAAAAAATTTTTGGTTTACAACCCGTACCGTAGTAAAAAATTACCATTTTGCCCTTTTTTAATAAAAAGTTTAAATTTATCCATGTTTTACACTTCCCCGAGGAATATTTGAAACACCCTTACTCTTATTACCAGCTAGGGCACAAATGTAAGAGAGGTTCAACCTTCAAAGTAAAAAAGATGTAAAAGAAATGTAGAAGAAGATAATTTTTGGCTTTAGTAGTGTTGAGGGTAGGTTTCTTCTTCTCTAACTTTTGCTTGCTTCCTCTGGAAAGCTCTCCCTCAAAATGAGCCAACAAGCCTATTTATAGGCTCCAGGAGACAGTTCAAGGCAACAAACATACATAACTCCCAATTAGGGCCTTTCGTTGCACAATTAGACCAATGGGAGAAGAGGAAGGGTTGAGGCAGTTCAGGCCACCGTCGGGACATCACCACCACCGTTCGGAGGGTGCTCAATCTCTGATTTTTGTGCATTAGCCTCCTTTGTTGACTTGTTGACCATGTTGGCATTGGGATGGTGAGTGTCATTTCTAGAATTACTCTTGCCTCCCTGCTTTGTTCGTCTTTTGCACTTTTTTCCTTCCAAGTTCCCTTAATTGAGTACAAAACCCTAAAAGATATTCAAATTAAACATTAGTCACAATATAATTTAAATTAAAAAATTTAATTCAATTAACACACACTATTAATCCTAAACCCTAACTCATTTATGCACTTTTTAGGGTTAATCATGCCCCCAATCAAACTTTACTAGTCCCTAGTAATAATAAAATAAAATATATAATCACTTTCCTAAATTTTTTGATTGCATTTAGCCTATGCAATAAACCGTTAAACCCCTAGGTGATACCTAGTGGATGAGTTGTCTTGTGAAGGTTTTCAGTGAAAATACCTACAAACTTCAATGGTTAAGATAAAATAATCCATATTGTTCACATATAAAACTAAATCATCATTCCACCTATTTCCCAAAATATTCCCTCTTCTTATCACTGTAAGAGTAACACACACCAATTGTAACACTATTATATAGATTTTCAGAAAAACTCGTGTGTGTGTGTGTGTGTGGAGATTTATTTATTCCAAAAAAACTTAAGAAATATCATAATCATTTTCTATGTTGTACAAAAGTTAGCTTTGACGTCAATCATTTCCCGAAAATCACTCAACAAAGAATACACTCAAGTTTTAGTGACTATCATTCAAAAATTACATATGATAATAATATTGTAAACAAAGCAAAGTAATGACACATGTAATATTCCAAAAGAAGGTTATTTGAATAAAATTGGAACTTGGCATAATATCATGAAAGAATATTAACACAATATCAAATAACATTATCAACATTTCCATTTATAAAAAATAGTTGAAAATGATACACATGCATAACTTCTAGAATAAAAAGGGACTTTATTAAGGTTATAAATTGGCTAAGAGTATTGGGCTTAAGAAATGACGTCTAAGGGATTCAAAAAGCATCTCTTTTTAACTTTGATAATATTATACAATATAACATTCTCTCTTTTCCATTTTCGATCTTAGGTCAGTAATTTCTTGATTATTCTTCTTCTTTGCATACTTTCCTTAATTTTTCCTTTTTATTCTTTCACAAATTCCTTTCTTTTCCCTTTTCTTTCTTTCCAACCATATTTCTCCTTTTTGCTTTTCTTTTCCCATACATGTCTTTCTTTATGAGAGGGTAGAAGAAAATTAGATAGCAAAGGTTGGACAAATATATTTTTATTAGCTCGGTTAACATATGGGTTTAAGAAAAGAAATTATATTTAGGGGTCAATCACAGCATACTAGGGATATAATTTTGCAAAAGAAATGACTAAAGCTCAAAATAAAATCACAAATGGCCTAAGATCATTTTTCAGAATTCATACACCTGAATGATTTTCATAAAAATTTAAAGGAGAAGGCTAACATGCCATTCAACGAGTGCTAATCAAAACAAGATTAATGAGATTATTCAAGGAAATTTTCCACTGAACTGAAATTTTTACTTGAGTAAGCTTTTAAAATATCTCCAAGGAGGATTGGTTCAAAATCTACACAAGGGTTTCACATCTCCACTATATATGTAAACTTCACAAAGGATTATGTTATTTCAAATGGTTTCTCAAATAAGAAATCATTACGTGCTCAAAATGATGAGTGTTTTATGAAAATATAAAGATAGTGCACAAATATAATATGAAAATCCCTCATGATTTGGTTAGGGTTATACCTTTAAATTAATAGGATGACAATATAATTATACCATGAATAATATGAACTAATTATCTTAATACAAAAAAATGTATGTGAAAAACACAAACTAACTAAATTAACTAAATTAGACCATGATCTAGAACATAAGCAAAACTTCCAAAGATAACCAAAATACTTAAAACATAGTGCATGAACTTAAATGTAAATAAAGAGTTTGAGAAGAGTAATGAATAAAGGTAGAAAGTGCAAGAGATTCTAGCTGACTGTGCTGACGATGATGGATCACCATCGTATCTCCTCTGAAGTAACCTTAGGATCTCTCTTTGGTTCTCTTCATACTTGGTCATTCTTTGATCAAATTCTGTCATGCTTGTCTTGAGACCCAACAAAATCTGTCTGTCAGTCTGATCTTCTACTGGAATATAGAGCTACTGCTCCTCCTTTATAGCTTTCAGTTACAGATCCTACAATTATGAAATTTTATTTAAATTCAAAAATTTCCTCATTGCTTACCTAATAACCATAAATCACTTTAATAAAAAACAATCCTTTAAAATTAAACATATCAAACTATATCTAGTACACAACAAATCCAAAACTACACATTCTTGATCATAATCAATTTAATTAGAATCTTTTAAATTGAACTGATTAATCTCACGCTATACATATCTTGTGAGCATTGGACTGGAATAAGATGACATCTCAAGAGAGTCCTTACTCTGCTCATATTTAATTCAGTCAAGACGATCTAATGCTAGACCTAAAATTGGTTCAAAAAATTGATTAAATTCTCTTATATGCATTAATTGACCAAACTTTACGCAATCACTGAGTCGATTTGCTCATCGGCATTTAGCAAATGAACTTTTCCCACACAACATTTTTGCTTGACTACCATAGATTTCTAATTTTCTCACATCTTTTGCTTTTGCTATGATCAAAGATTGTATATCTTTTGAAAAAATTCATAACACACCCAAACTAAACCAAAAGAGTTTTCATCAATTTTTTTAAAATTTTTTTGATCACTAGACTCACTATCCGGTTCTTTAACGCTTGCTAGTCACAAAGATGATTATGGATTATTCTATCCTCAAACCTAAATTTAACATTGTCCTCAATATATAACATCATAAAACAAAATTTAAAGACAATGCTAATAAGGTCAGGAAATAAAACAAATACATAGTGTGAAACCCTAATCTGCCAAAAAAAAAAAAAACACACACACACACAAAACAGTTAGTACTACTATTTACACACAAGTATGCATAATAACTCCTCAAGACACATATTCTGGTTCCATTAATCGAATGAAATCCACATTTTGAACGAATCTATCATAATATGGCTCAAACCTTTGATCATTTACTATTAAAATATTTCCACTTAGTGGATTTTTAATTTCAACTGCCCCATGTTCAAAAATTTTTTGACAATGTATGAACTTGAATACCTATATCTTAATTTCTAGGAAATAGGCGGAGCCTTTTAATTGTATAACAGAACTTTTTGATATGGTAAAAAGGACTTCCGCACAATATTTTATCATGAAAAATCTTCATTTTGGCCTTGGTAATTTTTTCATTTTCATATGCTTCATTTCTCAATTCTTCTAATTCACTAATCTGAGGCTTGTAGGTTGCACTTTCATTATCTATATAAAAATTTATCATTTTGACTGCCCAATATGCTCGATGTTCCAATTTCACAGGTAAGTGACATGGTTTACAATAAACCAGCTGATAAGGAGTCATTCCCAAAATGATTTTATATGCAGGAGTAGCTTGCCATACAGTTAAGTTAATTCCTTATTTCCGGGAGGCCTACCATATATGTTACGTTGATGTTAGAAACCTGGGGTTGGCCACCCATTTTCATGCAATAAGCCCAAAGCGCATCAACTAGTCTCAAGGAGCAATCTTTGCGATCTGGATTAACTATTTTTTTAAAATATATTTTATCTCCCTATTGGTTAATTTAACTTGTCCACTTGTCTAATGATGATAATGGGCAGATACTTTGTGTGAAATCAAATATTTCCTCATTAAATTTTCAAAAGACTTATTGTAAAAATGTGCACCTCCATAACTTATAATAACTCGAGGAATTCTGAATCTATACAAAAGATTTTCTTTGAAAAATTTAATCATAGTGCAATGATCATTATTTCGACAAGGAATTACCTAAACCCATTTGGAAATATAATCAACAGCAACCAAAATGTATTGATGTCCGAAAGAGGGGGAAAATGGTCTCATATAATCGATATCCTAACAATAAAAAATTTTAATTATCAAAATCGGTTTTAAAGACATCATGTTTCTTTTTGAAATATTTCCTACCCTTTGACATCGGTCACAATTCAGACAAAAAACATGTACATCTTTAAAAAGAGTGGGATGATAAAATTCACATTGCAAAATTTTAGAAACAATTTTCTTTGAAGAAAAATGCACACCACAAGCTTTAGAATGACAAAAAAATTAACCTGACCTATTTCATGATTGGGTACACAACACCTTATTATTTGATCTTTACAATATTTGAATACATAGGGATTTTTCCAAAAGAAATTGTGTACCACTCTTAAAAATTTTTTCTTATAAGTCAAAGTATAATGAAAATGAATGGTACCAGTGGCCAAATAGTTAGTTATATATGCTTACCATGGTACCTCTGCTATTGCAAAAAATTGCTCAACAGAAAAGGTTTCCTTGATCGGTACTGACTCCTCTTTTGTATCTTAATTCAGTCTTGATAAATAATTAGCTACCACGTTTTCTACTCCTTTCTTGTCTTTGATAATGAGATCAAATTCTTGAAGTAACAGTATCCATCATAGTAGATGTGGTTGAGCATCTGTCTTTGAAAGTAGATATTTCAAGGCAGCATGATCAGTAAACACATCAATTGAGAATCCAACTAAATATGATTTAAATTTATCTAAAGCAAATATTGCACTGATGAGTGTGGAATATTGCATATTTAGTGACCTTATTACATCCATTTTAATATTTGTTTGTAATGTATTATTGAGAGTTAGCCTAAATTGGAGATTAATGGAGAAATGCATTGATTGCAGGTGATTTGATTGTAAATACAGATGTTAATCACTTTACAATGTGATCGGGGACAATGGGCAAGAAAGGACTTAAAGTAAAATGGCTCGGGACTTTGAAATGCAGAAAAGTCAAAGCAGGCAAGAGAGGTACTGGTACCTAAGCTTACTAGAATTGAGGTAGTAGTACCTGGTACCTTAGGTACCGATATCGATACCGATACCTGGCACTGTATCTTAGTTTTTTGAAAAATTGAAGAATGAAGTAGGTACCGGTATCCATATCTCTTGGTACTAGTACCTGAGCCTACTACCATCAAGGTACCGATGACACCCCAAAAATCGGGGGTCCCGTTGCTCACCCATCAACCTGCGAAATACTTGTGGATATCGTATAACTCGATACCATGCTGTTGTGTCCCATTTACCGGGATCCCTAATTTAACAAAATCAGGCAGAGCCTCCTTTGTACAGAGAGCTCTACCCAAAATACAACCTGTATACTATACAATCGTATGACCCATCCAAGGTCCAACATACTAAGTTGACCACACCGGGTCCATTCATCTATATTCCCACATCATAAGCTATGCATAAACATAATTAATACAAGCTCAAAGTTACAATTCTTTTTACATATATTAAATGCCAAACATAGTTTGAACAAAAGTTTACAAAACAGTCAAGGTTAAAGGCCACATGTCTGCCCCTCTTCACCATTGAGGCTCCGAATGAGAGTCCTCTGCCGGTACGCACCCTGCACCTAAAATGTTTTCCGTATAGGGTGAGACAACATCCAGTAGAATATTTCCTACAGAGGCTACTCCCCATCCTAGGTGCATATAAAATGTGCACATGCAACAAGACACCACAATATCCACTCCAACAATAATAGACAATTCAATGTTGGAAAATGATAATGCCATGCCATGCTATGAAATGAGATGAGACTCACTCATGCACCTAATCCGGAGTCCACACCGACTTTCACCACACAATGCGATGCACTTGTATAATGAACCCGTCAATTGACGAAAATACATCCAATGACCGTTTGAAATAAAGTTATGTTTTTCTTGTAAAACCAAGTCATTGATGGATGTTACCCATTGAATGGGTGTTTTGAATAATGAAATCTTGTGTCTTTGTTGGGTAGCCGAGTTTTGGAATCGCACCGCAGGTTCCGCAAACCAAATACATTTTGTTGGAATTTCACCGCTGGGAAGTGTATGAACCAAGTGGCCGGGTTTTTCACCCGAGGGAGAGTCTAGCCCTACTTGTTCTACCTGACACAAGTTTTCTCATGAATGCAATCGTGCGACTCAATAGGATGTTCTATCCCACTTTTTCAAGCCCACCACTAACCACCAAGGACGATATTTGATCAACCATGCACCCACACACCCACACTCAAGCTTATGGATGTGTTTACCCTGTGCATATGCAATGTAATGCATAATTGCGAACTACTACCATGTTCAATATGTAATGAATGTCATATGAACAATATCAACATATCCCATGATCAATTATATCCAAACATATAAATTCCATGATCATCATAATGCTAACTTATCGTTAAGCATACACCAACATAACCTTCCAAGTTGTAAATCACATCATAAGAATATGATTTCATTTTACCACATTTTCCATGCATGTTAATTCATCAAACACAACTTCAATCTTTCAAGGTATTTTATCAAACACCTTCAAGACACCAATCATGTAATCACATAATTCACTCCATATTCATCGTATAACTCAAGAAATCATATTAAGTGATTTCTACCATTGACCACCCGTCAACCCATGGAAAGATCCATGAATGTCACACAAACCGACATCACGTTAATACTATCCCATTTGTCCGGGATTTTAACTCACACGTGTAACCCGAGATCCTTTAATCATTTAAACCAATCGAGGTCTATCACACCTCGATATATATCAATTGAAACCAAAGAACACATAGTGATGAGTGCAAAATATTGCATATTTGAAGGCCTCATTACATGCATTTTAACTCAACTTTTGCATGTAAGTACTTAGAGTGAGCCAAAATTATGAATAATATTAATATTTGGATGTTGCAAGTATTTATAGCATAAATCACGTATTTTAGAATCTTGCAACTATCTTGGATGTGTGGTGAAGGTATGGACACATTACATGAGGATTTGGAGGCTTAGAAGTTAAGAAATCAAAGAGGTATTGGTGTTTGGTAACAAAGGCACCAGCACTAGCTCCCTCTGGTCGAAGTTCCTCTGTTTTTCTCCATTTTGACCATGCTCCACTTAGAATCTGGAAAGATTCAAAACACAAAAGTTGTAGATCTAGATGTCTTCTATATTGTATCAAAATTTGCAGCTCAATCCAAAAGTTGGATCAAAAGTTATGACGATTCTACAACAACTACTCCATAGCAGAAAAGTGTATCGACTTTTCTTCACCCAATTTCTATATCCATTGCAAATCCTTTATTACAAGATTTATTTAGCACATTTAGGCACCCTTTTCCCACACTTAACATACACTAATGGTGCATTCAACAAGATAATTTATCTCAAGTCATGCCACCCATCCACAATACCCCTTTTTAACTAAACCATCAATTTCAAACTAGAAATTTATTATATCCTTTCTACACCAACTCCATAACCATAGGCAAGTGAATTTCATATTTCCACATGCCTACCATTTTTCTATCCAACCAACTATGGTAGGAAAGTTTTAAAATACACAAAACAACACATATAAACCCAATTTCCAAGGGTTTACACTAATGACTTTCACATATCAAATTCATCAAGTAACATACCAATCATTTGAGGTATTTATCAAACATCAACACAAAACCACCACGTAAACATATAATCATGCCCATAAAAATCCCTTTTCTATGGAATCCCCAACCAAGTGATTATCACATCTCAATTCCAAGTTAGGACTCTATTCTAAACCATTTTCTTACCCCCCTTTTGATCATCAATTTATCATGCATAGGTGAGTGATCCATACATATACCCACTAACCCACACATATCATATACACTATAGGTAAGGAATACACCAAGGTAGGAGGAAACCTTATCTCTTGAAGCGTAAGGAACGACCGAGGGAAATCCCAAGAACCCGATTCAATCAAAACTCCTCATCTCCCAAAAATCCCGACCTTGGAATCTTTGGTGAAACCCGTTGTTGTTGGTATAGACGCGTAGCTCTCGACGAGAGGAGCAACTTTTGTTCTTGGCTTGTGTCGATTCGAGCATCGTAGCGTCGTAGATCGTAGAAAGAATGTGAGTTTCTCTTCTTTTTCCCTCTCTTGTTCTCTCTTTTCTTTTAACGTGAAGACCAGCCAACAATGGTGGGGAAGAAGTCTAATTTCTTCCCCTTTTAATAGTCCAAAAATCCTTGGCTCACAATGCGCCACAGAGCGCATTCTTTCTTGGTCCATTTTAACCCTGGAATGATTACATTTCGTCCCGATTTAAGTTTAAAATATTTTTATTTTAAATTAACTCAAATTATTTCCTAAATTTTTAAATTTTTTGCCAAAATCCCGATTTTGGGTCACCCGAGACTCAATCGCCTCGAAAAATATGAAAATTTTGACTATCTCAGAATTTGATGAAATTTGAAAGGGCAGCTTGATTTTGGGATGCAAATTCAAAAGTGAAGTCCGTTGTTCCATTCGATCTCTATAAAATATTCATTTTAAATCTGCATAATAGTGGCAAATTACTATTTTGCCCTTTGTCGGAAAAAGTTTAAATTTTCCCAGATTTTACATCCTTCCCCCCTTAAAAAGAATTTGGTCTCGAAATTCACACGCACATACATACAATCACATGCATATGAAACAGTTAAATAATACTAAATGATTGTAAGAATGTACCCTATTTCACCGACGGATCTGCCGGCCCAGTTTGTGGCATCATGGCGTAAACACGCCCCTGAGTCCCAGCTTGTGAGCTCTGGCCCCTTCCTCGACCCATGCCTTGGCCCATCTGGCCAGCTTGCGGTGTCCTCGCATGAGAAGTAGTAGGGTCTTGTGTTGCACCCTGGAACTGGTACTAGCTGCCCTATCCCATAGTAGGGTAGTGAGGAGCATACTGCATCTGTGGTTGCCCCACTGAAGTCTGAGACTGCGATGACCCATGACCCTAGGATCTCTGCCTCTGAGGACAATCCCTCTTCATGTGTCCAGGTTGGTTGCAGTGATAGCAAGTCCGTTGGCCCACTTGATAAGAAGGCCTACGATTTCTTCCACCCTGGGAAGATTGACCTTGGCCTTGGCACTGATGGCTACAACCCTGTCCTTGAAATCCTTGCGGAGCAGAGGTCTGCTGTTTCTTCCCCGCACTAGAGAAAGAGGATTGGCTCTCTTTCTTCTTGTCTTTTGCCCCAGACTCCCAGATGCTCCTTGTGTCACCTACCTCTCTCTCAATAGCCATAGTAGTCACGACCATCAAGTCTAAGTCTTGCAGAAGAAGACCCACAATTTTACCCTGGATGGACAACTTAAGACCATCCTCAAACTTCCTCAGTTTGGCCATATCTGTGGCCACGTAGTCATCGACAAAATGGGCTAACTCTGTGAACTTAGCCACGTACTCCATCGCTGTCATCGTCCCTTGTCTCAAGTTTAAGAACTCCTGAGCCTTTGCATGTCGAGCAGCCGTTGGGAAGTACTTGCTCATAAAGAGCTCATTGAATTCTGCCCATGTCATTACCTCCAAGTTCTTGGAGTCCTTGACCTAATCCCACCACACTTGGGATTCTCCCTCTAGTTGAAAAGTAGCTAGCGTTATCTTCGTGGCATTGGAGGTAATCTCCATAGCCCTCAAGATCTTATCCACTTGTCGGAACCAATGGTCAGCTACCATAGGATCTGCCCCTCCTAGAAAGATCAGAGGATTGTGTGCCTTGAACTTCTGGAGGTGACTTGAACCTCCTTGACTCCCACTTGCACCTATCTGTGCAATAGTAGCGGCCATAGCACTAGCTTGGGCAATGGTAGCCGCCGCCACACCAATAGCCTCCATGAAGGCTTGTTGGTCAAATAGCGGTGGTAGTGGTTGGTTGTTCCGTCCACCACGACGTCCCCTTCCTCTAGTTGCCATCTACACTCACATAAGATAGCAATAGATTATTTAATTGCCATCTACACACACACAAGATAGCAATAGATCAATTACTTAATATCCCAAGTTAGGGATCAAGTATTTAAACTTGGAGATTTTTCTCCTTGTTTCACTAGTAATGCGTGTGCCACCAACTAGTAGACATTTACACATAGAACTATACCGTTCATTCCTTTTTCCGAACCCAAGGTTATGTTTTCTAACCCTGGTGTTTCTCTTTTCCATATGCCTTTTACCATGCATACAATTCACATAACACATAGGACATAATCATGTAGCAAAATTTAGCACATAACATGAAATACACAATGAATGCAATGGTCTAAACCCATGCCCATCAAGCCCTTGGTAAATCGTATACCTATGCTCTGATACCAAGCTGTGACACCCCAAAAACCGGGGGTCCCGTTGGTTACCCATCAACCCGTGGAATACTTGTAGATATCGTATAACTTGATACTATGCCGGTGTGTCCCATTTATCGGGATTCCTAATTTAACAAAATCGGGCAGAGTCTCCTTTCTACAGAGAGATCGACCCAAAATACAACCTGTATACTATACAATCGTATGACCCATCCAAGGTCCAACATACTAAGTTGACCACACCGGGTCCATTCATCCATATTCCCACATCATAAGCTATACATAAACACAATTAATACAAGCTCAAGGTTACAATTCTTTTTACATTTATTACATGCCAAATATAGTTTGAACAAAAGTTTACAAAACAGTCATGGTTAAAGGCCACATGTCAGCCCCTCTTCACCATTGAGGCTCCAAATGAGAGTCCTCCACCGGTATGCACCCTGCACCTGAAATGTTTCCCGTATAGGGTGAACCAACGCCCAGTAGAATATTTCTTACAGAGACTACTCCCCATCCTAAGTGCATATGAAATGTGCACATGCAACAAGCCACCACAATATCCACTCCAACAATAGTAGACAATTCAATGTTGGAAAATGATAATGATAATGCCATGCCATGCCATAAAATAAGATGAGACTCACTCATGCACCTAATCCCGAGTCCACACCGACTCCCACCACACAATGCGATGCACTTGTATAATGAACCCGTCAATTGACGAAAATACATCCAATGACCGTTTGAAATAAAGTTATGTTTTTCTTGTAAAACCAAGTCATTGATAGATGTTACCCATTGAATGGGTGTTTTGTACAACAAAATCTTGTGTCTTTGTTGGATAGAGGAGTTTTGGAATCGCACCGCAGGTTCCGCAGACCAAATACACTTTTCTGGAATTTCATCGCCGGGAAGTGTATGA
Source organism: Ilex paraguariensis (assembly GCA_963454935.2). NCBI lineage: Eukaryota > Viridiplantae > Streptophyta > Magnoliopsida > Aquifoliales > Aquifoliaceae > Ilex > Ilex paraguariensis. The sequence continues at coordinate 115,256 of CAUOFW020008580.1, forward strand.
ACCAAGTGGCCGGGTTTTTCACCCGAGAGAGAGTCTAGCCCTACTTGCTGTACCTGACACAAGTTTTCTCATGAATGCAACAGTGGGACTCAATAGGATGTTCCATCCCACTTTCTCGAGCCCACCACCAACCACCAAGGATGATGTTTGATCAACCAGGCACCCACACACCCACACTCAAGCTTATGGGTGTGTTTACCCCGTGCATATGCAATGTAATGCATCATTGCGAACTACTACCATGTTCAATATGTAATGACTGTCATATGAACAATATCAACATATCCCATGATCAATTATACCCAAACATATCAATTTCATGATCATCATAATGCTAACTTATCGTTAAGCATACACCAACATAACCTTCCAAATTGTAAATCACATCATAAGAATATGATTTCACTTTACCACATTTTCCAAGCATGTTAATTCATCAAACACAACTTCAATCATTCAAGGTATTTTATCAAACACCTTCAAGACACCAATCATGTAATCACATAATTCACTCCATATTCATCGTATAACTCAAGAAATCATATTAAGTGATTTCTACCGTTGACCACCCGTCAACCCATGGAAAGATCCATGAATGTCACACAAACCGACATCACGTTAATACTATCCCATTTGTCCGGGATTTTAACTCACACGTGTAACCCGTGATCCTTTAATCATTTAAACCAATCGGGGTCTAACACACCTCGATATATATCATTTGAAACCAAAGAACACATAGTGATGAGTGCAAAATATTGCATATTTGAAGGCCTCATTACATGCATTTTAACTCAACTTTTGCATGTAAGTACTTAGAGTGAGCCAAAATTATGAATAATATTAATATTTGGATGTTGCAAGTATTTATAGCATAAATCATGTATTTTAGAATCTTACAACTATCTTGGATGTGTGGTGAAGGTATGGACACATTACATGAGGATTTGGAGGCTTAGAAGTTAAGAAATCAAAGAGGTATTGGTGTTTGGTAACAAAGGCACCAGCACTAGCTCCCTCTGGTCGAAGTACCTCTGTTTTTCTCCATTTTGACCATGTTCCACTTAGAACCTGGAAAGATTCAAAACACAAAAGTTGTAGATCTAGATGTCTTTTATATTGTATCAAAATTTGCAGCTCAATCCAAAAGTTGGATCAAAAGTTATGACGATTCTACAACAACTACTCCGTAGCAGAAAAGTGTACCGACTTTTCTTTACCCAATTTCTATATCCATTGCAAATCCTTTATTACAAGATTTATTTAGCACATTTAGGCACCCTTTTCCCACACTTAACATATACTAATGGTGCATTCAATAAGATAATTTTTCTCAAGTCATGCCTCCCATCCTCAATACCCCTTTTTAACTAAACCATCAATTTCAAACTAGAAATTGATTATATCCTTTCTATGCCAACTCCATAACCATAGGCAAGTAAATTTCATATTTCCACATGCCTATCATTTTTCTATCCAACCAACTATGGCAGGAAAGTTTTAAAATACACAAAACAACACATATAAACCCAATTTCCAAGGTTTTACACCAATGACTTCCACATATCAAATTCATCAAGTAACATACCGATCATTTGAGGTATTTATCAAACATCAACACAAAACCACCACGTAAACATATAATCATACCCATAAAAATCACTTTTCTATGGAATCCCCAACCAAGTGATTATCACATCTCAATTCCAAGTTAGGACTCTATTCTAAATCATTTCCTTACCCCCTTTTTATCATCAATTTATCATGCATAGGTGAGTGATCTATACATGTACCCACTAACCCACACACATCTCATATACACTATAGGTAAGGAATACACCAAGGTAGGAGGAAACCTTATCTCTTGAAGCGTGAGGAATGACCGAGGGAAATCCCAAGAACCCGATTCAAGCAAAACTCCTGATCTCCCAAAAACCCCAACCTTGGAATCTTTGGTGAAACCCATTATTGTTGGTATAGACACATAGCTCTCGACTGGAGGAGCAACTTTAGTTCTTGGCTTGTGTCGATTCGAGCATCGTAGCGCCGTAGATCGTAGAGAGAAGGTGAGTTTCTCTTTTTTTTCCCTTTCTTGCTCTCTCTGTTCTTTTAACGTGAAGACCAGCCGACAATGGTGGGGAAGAAGTCTGATTTCTTCCCCTTTTTATAGTCCAAAAATCCTTGGCTCACAATGCGCCACACAACCCATTCTTTCTTGGTCCATTTTAACCCCGAAACGATTAAATTTCGTCCCAGTTTAAATTTAAAATATTTTAATTTTAAATTACCTCAAATTATTTTTTAAATTTTAAAATTTTTTTCAAAATCCCATTTTTGGGACACCTGAGACTCAACCGCCTAGAAAAATGCAACACATCTGACTTTCTCGTAATTCGACGAAATTTGACAGGGCAGCTCGATTTCACGATGCAAATTCAACGGTGAAGTTCGTTGTTCCATCCGAGCTCTATAAAATATTCATGTTAAATCTGCATAATAGTGACAAATTACTATTTTACCCTTTGTTGAAAAAAGTTCAAATTTTTTCAGGTTTTACAGTGCCGGTACCTCATCAGTTGGTACCGGTACCCAAAGCCTAGAAATCCTAGATTACTTTCTCCATGACTCCGTGTGTTACAAGAACCCACTTCTTTATATCTTAAGAATGCTTTGACCATTTCAACACTCCACCACAGCCACATAACCTCTGCATTTTGCCTATTTGCATGAAATAGTGGAAGGGGCTAATGATGAGATGAAAGGAAAGAGTGGTCGGAAAAGGAAGGGGCATGTTTTGGACTGACTCTGGAAGCCTTTGTGGATATCCTCTTCCCAAAGCAACCCATCTCAGCACACTCAATAGTAGGGAGAAGGGGATGGACAAAATTTTGACACTTGACTTTTGAAGATAATTTGTTTAGCTTTTAGAGGGAGAAGCTTGAAGGAAGAAGAAGGTAGTTCTAGAGAGAGAAAGCTAGGGATTTTTCTTTTCCTTTACCATTTTTCATTCTTGTATGCTTCAATCTACATGTAATCTTTCTTTCTAGCACATTAATCTCATTTATTTCAAGTTGTATTGAGTTTAGCTAGGGTTTACTAGTTCTATTGCTTGTATTTGAGTACTTTCTCTTTACGTTTTACATTTTGTGTATGAATGCTATTTCTTTTGTAGTTTAAACTTTTTCTTACATTAATACAAGTTCAAGTTTGATTTCGTTACCATGTTTTTCTCTTTGATGTTTCTTCTTGCCTTTATTATGAGTAGCTAAACTTTTAGTTGGCTAATCCAAGAGGGATTTCCTCTTAGGTATGTAGAATCGCCTCTCTCTTAATCCGCACCATTGGTTCAATGGAATGAATCTATTTCACATACCCATTGGAATGAACTCTATGGATCAACCAAACCTCTTTTTACTTGCATATTTCTCAAAACACAAACAACCAAACTTCAAATACAATATTGTTCATTTTTCCCTTTCACAAATCACTTTAAAAAACACTTGACCTTTTCTTCCCTAACGAGACGACCTTGTAATACCATTCTAAGTAAAACAGCACACTAGAAGTCTCTCTGCACTTGGGGAGCATTTTTGCATATTCACACATATTTTTGTTCATCCATGCATAATTTTCCCACATCTTGTATGAGCTTGAGTGAGAGTGACATTCACCCTTCATTATAATCCATACACATAATCGGGTCCGTGTGGGAAGTAAGGGAAACCACTAAGAAATTTTGCCGAGGAAGGCTAAGCATCAAGTTTCAAAGGTGATTTCGGGCCATACACATAATTGGTCATGTGGGTTCGTGATGACCAAAATAGATTAGTCAGACATGACCAAGGAACAAACATGAACATAAACCAAGACCCTCCCGAAGATGCTGGAGACAATTTTGAGGATAATGGTACTAACAAAACTCTTTAATGCAATTCCACCTCCAAGAAATCAAGGAAATAATCTCCCTATTGATCCCCCAGTAAGATCAATGAGAGATTATATCCAACCCACACGAAGCACCACGCCAACATGCATACTCTTACTTGTGCAAGCACATGATTTTCTTGTCAAATTGGGTATGTTACAACTACTTCTTCAATTCCATGGCGTGGAACAAGAAAAACCCTTACCTACATATTAATGAATTTGAGGAAATAGTTGGAACATTCATTTCAAATCTTGCAATGGAAGACATGGCACGTATGAAGTTATTTTCCTTTTCTCTCAAGGATAAAGGAAAAACTTGGTTGAACTCCTTGAAACCACGCTTGATAAGTTCTTGGGCCCAAATGTTATCTGAATTTTTAAACAAGTTTTTTGTGGTGCCCAAGACCACTACTTCAAAAAAGAAAATTCAAAACTTTTCTAAGAAACCAAATGAGCAATTTTATTAGTGTTAGGAAAGATATAAGGATTTATTGCACTCCATTCCACATCACAAATTTGAACTGTGGCAACTGGTTAGTTTCTTTTACGAAGGAATTATGCCAAGGCATCGACAGTTCATTAGCATGATGTGCAATGGAGAATTCTTGAATAAGAACCCCGATGAAGCCCTAGAGTACTTTGATACTTTGGCAAAGAATGCCAAATCTTGGGATATTACTAATCCTGTCAATGTACCAAGGTCCTCTACGGGCACTTAACCAAGATTGGGTGGGCTATATAACTTGCATGACCAAGAAGATTTGCTTGCTAAAATTGCAAATTTATCCTGTAAGGTGGAAAGCTTAAAGGTCAATAGGAGGCATAATGTGTCAAAAGTAACAAAGTCCGAGGAATTTTGCTCGATTTGTGAGATTGTTGAGCACTCCAACTCGAAGTGTCCAAACATTCCAACACTTAAAGAAATGTATCATGAGCAAGTGCATCCATACAATCAAAGTAGGCAGTCATATTCTCCACACTCTAACACGTACAATCTGAGGTCCCACCTGAACTTTAGTGACCTCTCACCCCACCAAAGAAAAACCAACCATTTTATGGTCATGGTCCATTGTCTAGCTATAAACCCCCACATTCTTATCTTTATATAGCAATGTGATTATTTTTTTGAAATGCTAATACATGTGATGAGGTGTGCATGAACCATATAGATTGTAATAGTAGGAATAAATACTAGGGAGGCAAATTAAGTGTGAAGTTTAAGTTTTGGAGGCGTTTAAACTTGGGAAGGGTTGTTAGGTAAGTTTTTAAATATTTTTAGGTCAAAATAAGATTTGCATTGAATCCGGAAGGTCGAGAAACCTTCGGAGAGGTAATATGGGGTGTATTAGAAGTTAGGAAGTATCCTGGAGTTTAAACACATTCTTGAAAGATTTTGGATATGAAAGAATTTGACACTATCTTAGTATTTTAATCATAATTCTTTACTCCTAACTCAAATTGATCTTATTTTTTGAGATTAGAAACTAGACTTCAAGGGTTACAAAAGTGTATTTCACAAAATTTTTTTGAATCGACTTCTAAATAAGTTAACATTTATCTGGAAGTTGAGGGTATTCTATCACCGCGTTCAGACGGGAATAGACACGCGTCCAGACGCATTTGGCGAAAAGTTGGGCGAAGAAACACGCGTCCAGACAGTAAAAAAATACATGTCCAAACGTGTCAAGCCAAGGGCTTCAAGTCCCAAACCTATTTTGGGTGTTTTCTCCAATTTTCACCCCATTTCATCAATGCGAACTCTAGAGAGGCTTAGAGAGCAAGAAATAAGGGGAAAAACAAGAGATTAGAGTGTTGATTTAAGTTGGGAAAGATCAAATCTTCTAAATTTCTGATAAAACTACAAAAGCAAGGTAGAGGTTTCTTTTCACTCTTGTTCATTGAGGCTAGGATTTATATATATGTATGTTTTGACTCAAAATCCTATTTATATGTTAGAAAATCCTTGATTCTTGATATTTTTGTAAATATTACCATGTTTTAAACAAAGCTATGGCTAGATAGACATGAAATCTCCTTTTCTTGTATTAAAACCCTCATTTTCAAGAGAAATTGATGCACGGAGGTGGGAGAGAGACCCTGTACGGGTTTGGATTTGATCACAGACACCTCAGAGAAGGTGGACTTGATTCAAAAGCGTCTTCTTACGGCTCAAAGCCGACAGAAGAGTTATGCCGACAAACGGTGGCGACCTCTGAAGTTTGAGGTGGGAGATCATGTCTTCTTGAAGGTGATGCCTAAAAGAGTAGTGGTCAGTTTTGCAAGCGGGGAAAGTTGTCACCGAGGAACATCGGGCCCTTCGAAGTACTCGAGAGGGTGGGTACAATTACTTACCGATTAGCGTTACCGCTAAATCTATCGGATGTTCATGCGGTATTCCATGTCTCTGTGCTCCAGAAGTATACCCCAGATCCGACTCATGTGGTGGATTGGGGAGAGCTTGTGGTTGATGCTGATGGGACCTTTGAGGAGGGACTGGTGCGCATCATGGATAGCTGGGAACAGATTTTGCGAGGCAAGACCATGAGGCTAGTTAAAGTGTTGTGGCAGCACCGAGGAGTGGAGGAGGCAACATGGGAACACGAGGACACTATCCGTACCATTTATCCTTTCTTATTCAAGGATGGAGGTACATTACTATAGTCATTTAGTATTATATGACTGTTACATATGCATGTGATTGAATGTGTGAATTTCGGGGACGAAATTCTTTTAAGGGGGGGAGAATGTGAAACTTGGGGAAATTTGAACTTTTTCTGACAAAAGGCAGAATAATAATTTGCCACTATTATGCGGGATTAAAATGCATATTTCTATAGAGCTCAGATGAGCAACAAACTTCACCGTTAGATTCGTATCGCAGAATTGAGTTGCTATGTCAAATTTCGTCGAATTTTGACATAGTCAAATTTTACACGTTTTTTGAGATGATTGAGTGACGAATGAACTTTTAAAGATCCCCAAAAATAAAAATTATAAAATTGAATAAAATTTCAAATAAAATTAATTTAAACTAAAATTAGAATTTAATTAAGTTGTTCTGGGTTAAAAACGGACCCAGAAGTGATAAACGAGCGGGACAATGTGGACCGCGCAATTAAAAGTATAAATAGGAGCTAAATATCTGAAAAATTAGATATTTCTCACCACTTGGCCAGCTGTGTTCAGACATTGAAGGGAAAGAGGAGAGAAATTATTTCTTCAAGGCTTTCTTCTTCGATTCAAGAAGTTCTGTCGGTCAGAATTGCTTGATCCAAGGATTAAAGTTGGTCTATGCAATGAGGGCTACACATACGTATCAAGAATGAGGGATTTCACAGAAGATCCAAAGGGGGAGATTTGGGAAAATCAATGGTTTTGGGGCTAAGGAGGACCTAGAAGCTTTCTATCTTCATCTCACGCTCCAAAACCTAGGGTTTCTCCTACCTTGGTTTGTTTTCTTACCTAGATGTCATATGAAATGGGAAAGGGGAATACATTAACCTAGGTTCTTAACTAGGGTTATGGATATGTGGACAAAGGGATATGGAATTGGCCTAGGCAAGTTCCTAGGTACTTTTGGTATAGGGGATTCATTTGTGAAATTGTGCTAATTCGATAAATGTTGTCATTTTACCTTGTGAATGACTTGGAGTAATTTATGTGATAACATGAATTATTTGCTTTGGAAGTGTATAGCTAATTGCCTATGTGGAATTTAGTTGAGATGGTATGAGTTTGTATAACATGCCATGAATTTTGTTGAGAAAACATGAGTAAAGATACGTTGTTAATATGCTAACCTCATGTTGATTGGTGGTTATTATATGCAATTGATATTAATTGCCATGATGTGTGTTGAGATTGGTTAAATAGCTCATTTGGCATACATTACATTTGAGCATAACATTGGTATTGCAATGGTACATCCATTGTATTTGCACAGGAAAATGCATCCATGGCCATGAGTATGAGTGTGTGAGTGTATGGTTGGATCAATCACCACATTTGGTGTTTTGATGGTGGGCTTGGGAAAGTGGGGTTTCTTATCCTACTGAGTCGCACGGTTGCATACATGAAAACTTGTGTCAGGTATAGCAAGAAGGGATAGATCCCCCCTCGGGTGCAAGACCCGGCTATTGGTTTATACACTTTCGACAGTGTAAGTCCAAAAAAGTGTATCGGTGTATAGAGCCGGCGGTGTAACACCAAAAGTCCACTACCCAAATAAAGACACATGGTTTTGGTTAAATAAAGGATTCATTTGATGGGAAACATCCAGAAATGAATTGGTTTTTATGAACATATAAGTTTGTTGTCAAAATAATCTTTGGATGTATTTCATCAAAGATGAATGTTTTACACTTGCATTGCATAGTGTGGAGAGAGCCGATGAAGGCTCGGGTTGAGGTGCATGAGTGAATTTCATTTCATTCATGGTATGACATGGTAGATTCCAACATGAAACATATATGTTATTGATTGGAATGATTGAAGGATTGTGAATGTCGCATGTGAATATTTCATATGCATTTAGGTTGGGGAGTAACTCTGTAGGAAAATTTTCTACTGGGCGTTGGGTCACCCTATACGGGAAACATTTTAGGTGTGGGGTTTATAACGGGAGAGAACTCACATTCGGGGCCTCAATAATGAAGAAGAATCTACTTGTGGCTTTGGTGGGATATTTTGTGTAATCTTTGTTGAAACAATGTTTTAACATGTAAAGAAATATGCAAATGCTTGTAATAGGACTTGTATGGATCATGTATAATGTAGAAAATGTTATTATACATGTTTGGAATGGTTTTGGAAAGGTTTTGAGTGGATTGGAAATGAAAAACTGAAAAGGCATAAAATTCTGGACAAAACCTTCCGGAAGGTTAGTGTAAATTGAATTCCAGTTGACAAAACCTTTCGGAAGGTCTATAAAACCTTCCGGAAGAACTTTTTCAGTGAGCAAAACCTTCCGGAAGGTCTATGAAAAACCTTCCCGAAGGTTTTCCAAAAATTTAAAATTTTAAGAATACACTGTCATGCTTTTGGGCTATGTGTTCTTTGGTTCCAATGACTCAAATGGACCTTAAATGAGATACATTGGGGCATGTTGAACCCCAATGGGATTAAATGAATTAAAGGAAACAATGATCCATGCATGGGTTGTAATCTCGGTTACAGGGATGTGATAAACGTGATGTCGGATTATGCGACAATCACGGGTATTTTCGCGAGTTGACGGGAAGTCAACGGGACCCCCGGTTTTAGGGGCGTCACAACTATATATCTATGTGTTGCTTGTGTTGATCATTAATTGCTTTATTGATTGATTTATTAATTATTTTGAATCATACACCCGACAGGTGGTGCACAAATCCACTTTTGTGCATCATTAGGTTCCAACAAGAGGATAAGATTTAGAATCCAACATGAAAGTTTTTAAAACAGAATTGAAACCTTTCCCAACTAATTTAAAATATGTCTTTTTGGGGAATGATGAAATCTATCTAGTGATAATATCTTCGAAATTATTTGGAATTTTAGAAAAAGAATTGACAAAAGTTCTAACGAATCATCAAAGTGCTATTGGATGGACAATAGCAAATATAAAAGGTATAAATCTGCTTCTATGTACTCAGTGTATGTATTTAGAAGAAGATACTAAACCATCTCGCCAAATGCAAAGAAGATTAAACCCACACCTGAAAGAGGTAGTCCGTGCTGAAGTAATTAAATTATTAGATGCTAATATTATTTATCTTATATCTGATAGTAAATGGGTCAGTCCTGCAGAAGTAGTCTCTAAAACTTCTGATGTTACTATAATAAAAAATTAAGAGATTGAATTAGTCCCTATATGTACAGTCACTGGTTGGCGTGTGTGTATTAATTATCGGAAGCTAAATTTTCTCACCAGAAAAGATCATTTTTCATTGCCTTTTTTAGATCAAGTTTTGGAAAGAATAGCTGGTGATGCATATTATTACTTTTTAGATGGATATTCTGATTATATTCAAATTGAAATTGCCATAAATGATCAAGAAAAAACTACATTCACATGTTCTTTTGGTACTTTTGCTTATAAATGATGCCTTTTGGATTATGTAATGCTCCAGCTACCTTTCAGCATTGCATGTTAAGTATTTTTAGTGATATGGTAGAATGGTATTTAAAAGTTTTTATGGACGATTTTTCGGTATATGGTGATTCATTTGACTTATGTCTACAAAATCTTGAAAAAGTTCTTATTTGATTGAAAAAACAAACCTTGTTTTAAATTGGAAAAAATGTCATTTCATGGTTACACAAGGTATTGTTTTAGGTTATGTAGTTTTTGAAAAAGGAATTGAAATTGATAAGTCCAAAATTGATTTGATAGCCAATCTTCCTCCACCAAAAACTATAAAAGATGTTCGATCATTTTTAGGTCATGCAAGATTTTATAGAAGATTTATTAAAAATTTTAGTTCAATATCTAGACCTATATGTAATCTTTTATGTCATGATGTATTATTTGAATGGAATAATGCATGTCAATTAGCATTTGATAAATTGAAAAATATGCTTACTTCAACACCTATTATGCAACCTCCTAACTGGTCTTCATCTTTTGAATTAATGTGTGATGTAAGTGATTATGTAGTAGGAGCTGTGTTAGGTCAAAGAAAAAATAAAAAAATCTTATGTTATTCACCATGCAAGCAAAACTTTAAATGATGTGCAAATGAATTATTCTACTACAGAAAAAGAATTATTTGTAGTTGTGTTTGCCTTAGATAAGTTTCATTCATACTTTGCTGGATCATCAATTGTTGTATTTACTGATCATGCAGCTTTAAAATATTTACTTACTAAGAAAGATGCTAAACCACGTCTCCTACGTTGGATATTGTTACTTCAAGAATTTGATCTTATTATTAAAGATAAGAAAAGAGTTGAAAATGTGGTAGCAGATCACTTGTCAAGGTTAAATTATGATATAAAGGAAGAATTAATTCCAATTAGAGAAAATTTTCCACATGAGCAATTTTTTGCAATAACAGAAGTACCATGGTGTGCGGATATAGCCAATTATTTAGCTATTGGTACTATTTTTTCTGATTTTACCGGGACTAATAGAAACAAGTTTCTGATTGAGGTACACAATTTTTTTTGGGAAGATCCTTTGTTGTTTAATTATTGTAAAGATCAGATAATAAGACGATGTATACCTAATCATGAAATTGCTCAAGTAATTAAATTTTGTCATTCTGAAGCTTACAAAGGTCATTTTTTTGCTAAAATTTTACAGTATGGATTTTTTTGGGCAACCCTTTTCAAAGATGTACATATCTTTTATTTAAATTGTGGTAGATGTCAAAAAATGGGAAATATTTCAAAAAGAAATATGATGCCTTTAAACCCAATTTTAGTTATTGAAAATTTTGATTGTTGGGGTATCGATTTTATGGGACCATTTCTCTCATTCTTTGGATATCTGTATATTTTAGTTATAGTTGATTATGATTCTAAATGGATAGAGGCAATTCTATGTATAAATAATGACCACCGAAAGTGGACAAGTTTTTAAAAAAAATATTTTGTCCAGATTTGGAATTCATCGAGCCATTTATCAGTGATGGTGGATCACATTTTTTTAATAATTTTTTTGCAAATCTTATGAAAAAATACTCGATTTCTCATAAAATATCCACTCCTTATCATCCCTAGACGAGTAGACAAGCTGAATTAGTTAATAGAGAGATAAATTATATTTTCGAAAAAATAGTAAATCCAAATCGTAAGGATTGGTCATTGAGATTGACTGATGGGCTTTGGACTTACTGTACTGCATATAAAACTATTCTAGGAATATTTCCTTATCGGTTAGTTTTTGAAAAACCATGTCACTTGCTTGTAGAATTAGAACATCAAGCATATTGGGCAATCAAAATGAAAAACTTTGATATGGATAAAGCTAGAGTATCTCACAAACTTCAAATTAATGAATTTGAAGAATTAAGAAATGAAGCATATGAAAATGCAAAGATTTCTAAGTCTAGAACAAAAATTTTTCATGATAAAAATATCATGCGAAAGTCTTTTAAACCTTCTTAGAAAGTTCTATTTTATAATTCAAAAATTCGTCTATTTCCTAGAAAGTTGAGATCTAAATGGATAGGTTCTTACATTGTCAAACAAGTTTTTGATTATGGGGCAATTGAAATTCAGAATCCATTAACTTGAAATGTTTTTAAAGTAAATGGTGAAAGACTGAAACCTTAATATGATGGATTCAGTCAAGATATAACTTCCATACAACTTTTAGAACCAGTTTGTGTGTTTTGAAAAAGTTATAAAACTATTTGATTGTAAATATTAGTACTAATGGTTTGTTGTTTGTTTTACAGATTAGTTTTTATATTATGAGTTGTTTTACCTTTCACACCTGATTATCATTTTTCCATTTTCATTGTTTTATGCATTGAGGACAGTGTTTAATTTAGGTTGGGGGGGGGGAGGAAATTATTTAAATTCATCTTTATGACTGGCAGACGTTAAAAAATCGGATAGAGAGTCAATTATTGATTTTCATTTTCAAAAACTTTCCAACAATTTCACAACCTTCAAACTTTTTTGAAAAAAATTGTAAATTGATGAGAAACTATTTTGGTTAAGTTTAATTATATTGCACTATTTTCCAAAATACATATATTCTTTGATCATGAAAAAAGCTAGAATTGTTAGAAAGATAGAAATAATTGAAAGTGAAGCAAAACCCTTGTGCGGAAAGTTCATTTGCTAAATGTTGATGAGCGAATCGTCTCAGTGGTTATGTGAGGTATGATCGTTCAATACATTTGAGACAATATAATCAGTGTGTGGAACAAATTTTAGGTTGAGCGTTAGATCGTCTCGAGTGGATTAGGTATGGGCAAAGTAAGGAATATCCTGAGATGCCATCCTATTCCACTCCTATGTTGTCAAGATACGTGAGAAGTGAAGTTAACCATGTCATTGGAATTTTGAGTTGGAAGACTCTGATTCAGATTAATTACGATCAAATGATGAATAATCTTGAAATGGTGCATAAATGTAAATAGCTAGAGATTAATTAGGAGAATAGTAAATGAATAAAATCAAAATAAAAAAATTAAATAATTAATAAAACCAGTTTTTGAAAAAAAGAGTGAGTAGCAAATTATGTAGAATACTTAAAGTTGTAATTAATCTGGTAACTGCAAGTTTCTAACTCAACAAGGCAGAATTTCAGCAGTCATAACCCTACAGTGCACGGCAAATTCTAGAGGTCCAGCACTGTTCGGACAGTGGTGATGGCATCCAGACGGTCCTGCCCCTATAAAAATCCAGCAGCATGAAAAATTGTTCAGTTTCAGTACCCTCGTAGTCCAGAATACGAAAACTAGCGTTTTCTTCCTCAAAATTCTTCTCAAATCTGCTACATAAGACCATTTTTCTTCAAAATTTTTTCGATCAATCACTTACCCATGCCACTATCTAGGTTTTCACCAATTGAAACTAGTTGAAAGCAAGCAATTAGAGATAAATCAGTAAATAGATGGATCCAAGGTTTCGTACGAGAGGTTCTTCGAGTCGTGCACAAAGGAGTCAATCTTTGCAATCTAAAGCGCCTCCACAACAACCCCAACCAGGAAATATCTACAATGCTAAGGTATTTGAGAATATTGAACAACAAGTCTGACACAATGCTCATTTCCTCTCTAAAATTGTTACTCCTGAAAGGCCAGTAATTTACAAAAATTTTGAGAATATTGGAGCTAGGCAAATTTTTGCTGCACGTGGATGGCTAGATTATGTTAGGTTTGTTGCTCCTGCTTATGTTTTTTTGGTCCGTGAATTTTATAGCAATGCACAAATAGCTGGGGAATGAGAACTTTGTGCATTCGTCAGGGGTAGACATTTTCAAGTTACACCAGCTACTATAACCAACTATTTTTCAACCTATGGAAAGACATCCCAACCCATAATACCCTTACACTGAATTGCCTAGTATGACTAACATAGGAATATAATTGACGGATAATCCAAATTATATATAGGGAAGGCCGCATAAATACATAAAGCAAGGGGACTTGATGGACAAATATCAAAATTTGAATTTAATTACTGTAAATAGTATGTTATCCAGAGCCTAGAAAAACCAAATATATACTGAGCAAGCCTACTTCTTGTATGCTTTTGGGATAGGACACACTATTAATCTTTCGAATCTTATTATGGACCAAATGTTGATTACTGTCAAAGGAAAGAAAACCTTACTTCCATATGCTATGTTAGTTTCACAGTTATACATGGATAAGTTATCATAGATCCTTCATGGCTGACAATGGAACATTTTTGCACCATTAGATAAGACTTCTTTGAAGAAAAGCCATGGAGTTCAGCTTGAGGAGCAACCCATAGTACCACCAGCAAAAGGAACCATTTCAAGGAGCTGAAGAGTTTTTCCCACCAGGGATGCCTTAGCCACAAGATTTTCAGCCGTACATACCAGTGGATGATAGGACTGACAGACAGATCTTACTAGGGTTGGAGACCAGTATCACCTAACTTGATCAACGTATGGGTGGCTATGAGAAAATCCTGGTTGAGATATTGAGGCTACTCAAAGAGCATTTTGGTGGAGACCTATCTACTTCTTGATTAGAGACTCTGGAGATTCTACACACCTTTGCTATCTTTTACTCATCTTTTTTTTATGCACTTAAATTTACTTTATGTTTTGAATGTTCATTTTGAACCTATTTTTTTTAGTTAATGTAGAACTCATGTTTTTAAGTTAGGAGGATTATTTCGTATAATTCACAATTGAATTAGGTTATTATTCTACTGCTTTGCAAGGATAGTTTTAATCTGATCATACGGGATTGTCATATTTTAGTTGTGTATTATCTTAATATTTTTATTTAAACTTATTCTTTTGAGCACAATTAGATTTCTTTATTGTTAAAAACCTTTTGATTACACTCTTTATATATATAGTGGAGATGTAAAACCTATTGCAGATTTTGAGCTAATATTTCTTAGAGAGGTATTCTACATCTACTCAAATAAGAATCTTCGATTCAATGATAAATTTTCTTTTGAATAATCTCATTAGTTTTGTCTTGATTAACACTCATTGAATTATATTGTTAGCATTGTCCTTGAAATTTTTACTTAGAGATTATACAGATGAATGATTTTTGGAAAATGATCTTAAGCCATTTTTGATTAATTTTGAGACTTGACCATTTCTTTTACAAAATTATATCCTTAGTTAGCCATGATTCAGCCTAAAAGAGTATAAATTCTTTTCATGAAACCCGAGAAATACCCAAGCCACAGAAATATATATTAAACCTAGCTTTGCTATCTAATTTTCTTACACCCTCTTCTAAATCAGTATGATACAGAAAATCACAAGATGAAGAAAAGGTAGAAAAGAGTAAAGAAAAAGAAAAGGTTGATTACTCATCAAAGAAAAGAAAAAATCTATGGAAGAAATTTTAAAAGAAAAAAAAGAAAGAAAAGAGCCAAGAAAGTGAAAAAATGAGAAGGATAATGAAAGAATGTGCAAGTCTTAGAAAGCTAGAAAGAGGTGTGCCACAATACTAAGAAATGATAGTTTTTGAATCCCATTAATGTCATTTCTTAAACCCTAAACCGTTGGCCACATTACAACACTAAGAAAGTCCTTTTTGATTCCAGAAGTCATGCATGTGTCTTAATCCAAAAAGGGAGAATGTTAATAATATGTTTAATGTAGTGTTAATATCCTTTCATGAGATTATGTCAAATTCCAGTTCTATTCAAATAACCGTTCCTTTGATATATTACATGTGAAATTATTTGATTTAAAAATAATATTCCAATCACATGTAATTGCTGAGTGAATAGTCACTATAACATATGTGTATTTTTTGCTAAGTGTATTCCAGGAGAGGATTGACATCAAGACTACCATGAAAGATGGTATTATTTCCTGAGTGATTTTTGAGATAAAGAAATCATTACCTACACACACAAGTTTTTCTAAAAATATATGGATAATATTACAACAAACGTGTGTTACTCTTATAGTGATCAGACAAAATAAATGATCTAGCAATGCAGAGGAATATTGATTTAATTTTATTTGTGAGAAATATGAATTATGAACTCTTAACTATTGAAGTTTGTAGGTATCTTCACTAGAAACCTTTACGAGACAAAACTCGTCCACTAGGGATCACCTAGAGGTTTAACGACTTGTTGCATGTGCTAAATGCAATCATGAAATCTACGAAAGTGATTTTATTTTATTTTATTTTTTTTACTAGGGACTAGTGAAGTTTAGGTTAAGAAGTATGATTAACCCTAATTAGTATTCAAATTAAAATAGTTAAATAAGTTAATTATGTAAGATAAAACAGTTAAAAACTACAAATTAGGGTTAGTGAGTAAATCAGGGTTTATGTGTGTAATGTTTGAAATTTCAAGGTTTTTGTACGAAAATTGAGGGGTGCAATCTGCAAAAGCTTAAACCAACAAGGAGGCAAGTGTAATATCAACAAGAACATGCAAGAATACTGTGGAAGATCATCACCACAATCCAGAAATCCAGCACCGTCTAGACGGTGGTGATGGTGTTCGGATGGTTGCCTAATGCGGTTCAATTTTCTTCCTTCTTCCAGCATCTTCATTTTGGCCTATAAATAGGTCTGGCCAGCTTCCTTAACTGAGAGCTTAGAGAGGGGAGTCTTAGGAGAGCCTTGGAGAGAAATTCAAGCATATTCAAAGAGAGATTCAAAAATCCAAGTGGAGATCCTCTCCAACCTACCTTCTAGCCAGAATTTTGTTATTTCTACATTTCTGTTATACCTTTCTACTCGGAGAGTTGAACTTTTGCCACCCTTGTGTCTTAACTGATAATAAGGGTGGTTGTATTTCAACTATTCCTTGGGAACGGAGTGTCTATCATTTAGTTTCGTAATGAAACTGTCTTGCACTTCTTGCTTATATATAGCAATGAGGTGTGAGTAGTTTACTTTTACCCTTTAGTGAGAGGTGAATATATGTATAATATTGATTAAGTTACGGAAATGCTAATGTTTTATTATGCTTTATCGTTATATATATACCTCCCTTAAATGATGGATGGTTATATCTATAATATGTTCACGGTTATAAACACCGAGCGGTACTTAAATTTTTTACCTTACTGTCTACTATTGTGTACTTCATGCATGATACAATGATGTAAGTAATTGGGTGTTTTTTAAAAGTCAATTGATTAGTTATAGACGGGTTAAGTCTCGACATAGCCAATGCATTCAATTCAATACGTGACTCGGAATTATGTCATCAGTGAATTATCAACCTGCTGGTTGAATATCTAAAGTGTTCCAACTGAATGGCTTGACCTTCTGGTTCACTAAGGATGTTTAAATGTTGCAAGGTATAAAGCTATAAGATGAATAGCCAAAGTGATCCTCCTGAATGGCTTGACCTTCTGGTTCACTAGGGTTGTCTAACTGATACATAATATAAAACTGTCAATTGAGTAATTCAAGAATTTCTCCTAAATGGCCTGACCTTCTGGTTTACTTGAAGTAGTCAATTATTGCACATACCTAGCAGCTAACCTAAACAATTGTTGTGGTATGGTTTAATATACATCAGACCTACCGGTTGACTTGGGAGTTAATTATTGTAAGGTGGCATTTACAGTACTTAACCAATATAAAGTATATGGGATCCTTAAACCGAAGGGTACCTTTCATATTATTGTCTTTTAAGAGTTTACCATCGCATTTTATTTATGTGACGCCCCAAAAATCGGGGGTCATTTGTGAACCCCTTGATCACCCATCAACTTGCGTAATACTCGTGGATGCTGTGTAACTCGATATCCCACCATTATTCCCTATTTATCAAGGTCCATAATTTAGCAAAATTCGTGCAGAGTCTCCTTTATATGGGGAACTCTACCGAGAATACAACCGGTGCAATCATACAATCACACAACCCGTCTTAGGTCCAATATACAACATTAACCACACCGGGTCCATTTATGAGTAAACATATAACAACATCTAATCGCATGACCCATCTGAGGTCTAATATACATCAATTCATACTCCCACATCATGAATTTATACATTACACATAGTTAACACAAGTTCAAATTATAATTCTTTTACATACATTACATGTCAAAAACTAAATTACAAGTCTAGATTTACGAAAAAAACCATCATTTAAAGCCATATTTCGGCTTTTCTTCAACATTTGCGCCCCGATTAAGAGCGTTCCACTGGTGTGAACCCCGCACTTAAAATCTTTTCTCATATAGGGTGAGCCACGCTCAATAGGGTATCTCCTACAGAGGCTACTCCCCAACTTAAGTGCATATGAAATGTTCACATACAACATTCAACAAGCAACAACCCAAACAAGAATATGCAATTCAATGTTGGAAATCACCATGTAATGCCATAAAATGAAATAAGACTCACTCATGCACTTTAACCCTAGCCCACTCCAGCTCCCACAACACAATGCAATGCCAATGTGTATAAATCTGCCATTGATACAATACATCCAATGATCTTTTTGAAATAAAAATCAAATGTCTTTATCTTAAAATGAAATCATGTATCTTTGTTGGATGTTACACATCAAATGATTATTTTATAAAACAAAACCATGTGTCTTTGTTGGGTAGCAGAGTTTTGGTGTCGCACCTCTGGCTCTGCACACCAATACACTTTTCTCAAATTGCACCACAAGGGAGTGTATGAACCAAGTAATCAAGTCTTGCACCAGAGGAAGAATTTAGCCCTGCTTACTATACCTAACACAAGTTTTTCATGCAACCTATGCGGCTCAGTGGAATCTTTGATCCAACTTTCCCCGAGCCCAAATATCATCCACCAAGAATGGTGTTTGATCAACCATGCACACACACCCACACTCATGTCTCATGCCCATGGATGTGATGCCTCCATGCAAATGCAATATAATGTACCATTGCAATATCAATGTCATGCCCCATATGTAACAAATGTCGTATGGGCTAATTTAACCACATTCAACATTTTCATGGCAAATTATATCCAAAGCATATAACTACCATAAAGTCATCACAATGCCAATATATATCATAAGCATATATCAACATTCACATTTAACAACAATTTTCCCTAAGCATGTCATACATAATCTATGCAATAACACACTTAATTTTCACATAGGCATTTTGTCAAACACCTTCAAAGACCAAATCATGTTATCACATAAAAATGGCCACAATCATTACATAAATCAAAAAATCACATTTAGTGATTTCCACATACCCAATTATCAAAATTTCAAGAAATCACAATCTAGCAATTCCTATGTATTCAAGTCAAGATAGAATTTTTTCTACCCATTTCACATTTCAAATGCAATAGCCATTTTTTAAATCAAATCTAACAAACTACCTATTTCATACAATCATCCTAGGTTGGAAATAAACCTAAGTAGGATGAAAACCCTACCTTTTAAAGTGTAAAAGAAAGTTGGTAAGCTCCAAGAATACACCCCCATGCTCAAACCTTGATTTTTCCAAAATTTTGTCTTGGAAACTTCAGTGAAATTCGCCCTTTTTGGTATGTAAGCGTAGCCCTCGTCGAGGAGATCGACTTTAATTCTTGGCTCGAAAAATTTCAATTGACGGAACTCCGTAGATCGTAGAGAGAGGTCTTGAATCTTTACTTTTTGCTTCCTTTCCCCCTCTTCCTCTTTTCCAACATGAACCCACTATAATCCACAGAGATTTTTGTCAAAAAAATCAGATATTTTGACTTCTATTTATACCCTTTCATACTTGGTCCACGTTGCATCACACATCTCCTATTCACGGGTCCATTTTCGCCTCAAAATGATTAAATTTTGTTCCGATTCAATATCAAAATATTTTATATGAAATTTCTTTAAATTATTTTCTAAATTTTGACATTCTATTAAAAATTTCATTTTTGGGTCACCTAAGACTCGACCGTCTCGTAAAACGTAAAAAATTTTACTATCTCATAATCCAACAAAATTTGTCTAGGTAACTAGATTTTGTGAGATGAATTCAATATTGAGGTCCGTTTTGTCATTCAAGGTCGAGAAAAATATGGGTTTTCAACCCGCACTATAATGACAAATTATTGTTTTGCCCTTTTCATAAAAAATTCAAATTTACCTGGATTTTACATTCTTCCCCCCTTAAAAGAATTTCGTCCCTAAAATTCACACACACACATGCACATTCAATCATATGCATATGCCACAATCATATAATACTAAATGACTATAAGAATGTACATTTATCCTCGAATAAGAAAGGATAACTAGTACGCATAGTGTCCTTCTTGGCAAACAATACCGGAGTGCCCCAAGGTGAGGTACTCTGTCTAATGAAGCCCTTGTCCATCAATTCTTGTAATTGGACCTTGAGTTTATGCAACTCTACGGGTGCCATTCTATGCGGAGTCATAGAAATAGGCGATGTACCGGGAAGTAACTCAATGGTGAAGTCTAAATCCCTGTGTGGAGATAATCCCGGTAGTTCATCTAGAAAAACATCCTCATACTCACAAACCAATTGAGGTAGACCTAACTCCTATCTTGCCTCATTCTCCAGGGTAAGACTTTCTAGTCAACCCATCAATTTTCCCATGCCAATGGGAATCATACACTACTTGGGTGTAAAACATCGTGTTTCTCCCCATGAAACTTAAAACAAACGCCGTCTAGTGTATAAACGGTGACCCTCTTCTAATCACAATCAATGATGACTCAGTGTGCCGCCAATCAATCCATTCCAAGGATGACATCAAAATCTGACATGTTCATGACCCTAAAGTCCGTGCTGAGTAGAATCACCGAGATCTCTAACTCACAACCCTGACATATCTGATCAATACTCACCCTAACTCCTAGGGGAGAACTCACATGTAATGGCTTTTCGAAGGTTCTAACCTCTAAGCCCAAATCATTCACACAAGTCAAATAATAATAGAGCATTAACTTAGTATCCCAAAGTAGGGATCAAAGTTGAAAATTTGAGATTTCTCTCATTGTCTCACAAGTAGAGCGTGTGCCACCACTAGTAAACATTTACACCTTGAACTATCATGTTCATTCTCTTTCCGATCTCCAAGGTTATGTTCTCTAACCCTAGTGCCTCTTTTCCATATACATTTAACCATGCATAATCTTCACGTAACACATAAAACATAACATGTGACACTCCAAAAATTGAGGGTCCGTTGATTACCTATCAACCCGCGAAATACTCGTGGATACCGAGTAACTCGGTATCACACCATTATGTCCCAAAAATCGGGGGTCCTTAATTTAACAAAATTTGGACAGAGTCTCCTTTGTACATGGAGCTCTACCCAAAATTCAACCTGTACAATATACATTAACACGACCCATCCAAGGCTCGATAAAACACAATGACCGCATCGGGTCCATTCATGAGTAAAAATTGACCACACCTGCCTCATTCATCCATACTCATATAAAAACATGCAAGGTTATATTAAAAACAATCCATACGAATTCAATTGCAACTCTCTTATATAAAATTACATGCCAAAACTAGTTTACTCCAAGAGTTTTACAAAAGGAGTTATAAAAGCCACAAGTCGACTTTCTTCACCCTTGCGGCCTCGAATGAGAGCCGTCCATCGGTGTATATCCCACACTTGAAATATTTTCCTGTATAGGGTGACCCACACCCAGTAGAGTAATTCCTACAGAGGCTACTCTTCCACCTAAGTGCAAGTGCAATGTTCACATTCAAATATTCATATTCACATCAACATTCCAAGTAAGAATACGCAATTCTAGATTGGAATTCTACCATGCCATGTTATGAAACGAGATGAAACTCACTCATGCATCATAACCTAAATCCTCACCGACTCCCACAACACAATGCAATGCAAATGTGTAAAACACTTGTCGTTGATGAAATACATCCAATGATCATTTTTGAAATACAAGTCATTGTGTTTATAA
Organism: Ilex paraguariensis; assembly: GCA_963454935.2. Lineage (NCBI taxonomy): Eukaryota > Viridiplantae > Streptophyta > Magnoliopsida > Aquifoliales > Aquifoliaceae > Ilex > Ilex paraguariensis. The sequence goes on from CAUOFW020008580.1 coordinate 137,225, forward strand.
AACCAATTCATTGTTGGATGTTTCCCATCGAATGAATACTTTATAAAACAAGTACACTTTTCTAGAATTTCACCTCAGGGGAGTGTACGAACCAAGTATTTTTATAAACAAAATCATGTGTCGTTGTTGGGTAGCGAAGTTTTGGAATCGCACCGCAGATTCTGCAAAACAATGCACTTTTTCAGAATTTCACCACAAGGGAGTGTATGAACCAAATAATCAAATCTTGCACCCGAGAGAGAGTCTAGACCTTCTTGCTATACCCGACACAAGTTTTTCATGTATGCAACCGTGCACTCACACACCCATACTCATGGCTAGGGATGCATTTTCCCCGTGCAAATGCAATGTGATGCACCATTGCTTAATCAATGTCATGCTCAATGTAATGGATGACAATGAGCCAAATTTAAACCACACATTTTATCATGTATCATGGACAATTATATCATACGCATATAACCTCCAAAAACTCATCACAATGTCAATATATTAATAAACATATATCAACATTTTATCTAACAACAACAACCAAGTATGTCATTACATAATCAAGCAATAACACACTTAATTCTCAAGGCACAATGTAAACATATAACATGCCCACATAATAGCCCTAAACAAGCCACATAGCGGCCCCAAAACAGGCTACAAAATAGCCCCTAAACAAGCCACATAATAGTCCCAAGACAGGCCACATAGTAGCCCCAAAACATGCCACAAAATAGCCCCTAAATAGGCCACATAGCAGCCCCAAAATAGGCCAGCAAAACAGCCTTTAAACAGGCCACATAGCAGTCCCAAAATAGGCCACAAAATAGCCCTTAGACAGGCCACAAAACAGCCCCTAAACAACCCTATAACAGTCCCAAAAATAGTCCACAATTCCAGCCCAAAACAACCCACAATTTCAGCCCCTTTTTTTTTTATACACCAAAGGGTATGAATAAAACTAAAGTAGGAGGAACCCTACCTCTTTGAGCATAGAAATGACGGTAGAACCATCAAGAACACCAATACAAGCCCAAAAGTCTTGATTTTTCCAAAATCCCTCCTTAGATCTTTGGTGAAATACCATGTTTTTTGTGTGATTGTGTAGCCCTCATCGCGTAGATGAAGTTTAATTCTTGGTCCGACGAATTTCGACCGACGGAATTCTGGGTATTGAAGAAAAAATATTGGCTTTTCCTCTTCTCTCTCCCTCTTTCTCTCCAACGTTTAAGACACTGGTTTTCAGCAGATTTTTCTGCTGAAAATTAGATATTTTACCCTATTTATAATTTTAAAGACTTGGCCCGAGTAGCGTCACGTTTCCCCCATTTGTCCGGGTCCGTTTTCGCCCCGAAACGAATAAATTTCGTACCGGTTTAAGCTCAAAATATTTTATATGAACTTTATTTAAATTATTTTCCAAATTTCAAAATTTTTAAAAAAAATTAGTTTTTAGGGGTCACTCAATACCCGTCGCCTCGAAAAATATGAAAAATCAGACTATCTCGGAATTCGACAAAATTTGACAGGGTAACTAGATTTTACGATACGAATCCAATGACGAAGTCCATTGTGTCATCCGAGCTCTAGAAACATAAGTATTTTAAATAAGTATTATAGTGACAAGTTACCATTTTGCTCTTTTTCAGAAAATATTCAAATTTACCCGAGTTTTACATAACATGTAGCATATTAAAGCACATAACATGAAATGCACAATGAGTGCAATGGTCTAGACTCATGCCCATCAAGCCCAAGGTAAATCGTATACCTAAGCTCTAATACCAAGCTGTGATGCCTCAAAAATTGGGGGCCTTTTGTTATCCTGTTGATCACCCTTCAACCTATGGAATACCCGTGGATGCCATATAACTCGATATCATGCCGTTATTCCCCAGTTATCGGGGTCCATAATTTAGCAAAATTTGGAGAGAGTCTCCTTTGTATGGGGTGCTCTACCCAAAACACAACCTATGCAATCATACAATAACATAACCCGTTCGAGGTCCTATATACAACATTGACCACACCGGATCCATTTATGAGTAAACATATAACAATATTTAATCACATGACCTATCCAAAGTCTAATATACATCAATTCATACTTTCACGTCATGAATTTATGCATTAAACATAGTTAATACAAGTTCAAATTACAATTCTTTTATATACATTATATGCCAAAAAACTAAATTACAAGTCTAGTTTTACAAAAATATCATTTAAAGCAACATTTTGGCTTTTCTTCAACATTTGGGCCCCAATTGAGAGCCTTCCACCAGTGTGAACTCCGCACCTCAAATGTATTCCCATATAGGGTGAGTCACGCTCAATTGGGTATCTCCTATAGAGGCTATTCCCCGACCTAAATGCATATGAAATGTTCACGTGCAACATTCAATAAGCAACAACCATCTCAAACTAGAATACACAATTCAATGTTGAAAATCACCATGTCATGCCATAAAATGAGATGAGGCTCACTCATATACTTTAACCCGAGCCCACTTGGGCTCCTACAACACATTTAGTGATTTTCACATACCCAATTATCAAAATTCCAAGAAAACACAATCTAGCAATTCCTATGTATTCAAGTCAAGATAGAATTTATTCTACCCATTTCACATTTCAAATACAATAGGCATTTGTTAAATCAAATTAAAAAACTACCGATTTCATACAATCATCCTAAGTTGAAAATAAACCTAAGTGGGATGAAAACCCGACCTCTTGAAGCGTAAAAGAACGTTGGTAAGCTCCAAGAATACACCCCCAAGCTCAAACCTCGATTTCTCTAAAATTTTGTCTCGAAAACTATGGTGAAATTCTCTCTGTTTGGTACGTAAGCGTAGCCCTCGTCAAGGAGATTTACTTTAATTCTTGGCTCAAAGAATTCCGATCAACGGAAGTTTGTAGATCGTAGAGAGAGGCTCAAAGAATTCTTCCTTTCCCCTCTTCATCTCTTCCAACGTGAACCAACTGGAATCCGCAGAGATTTTTTATCTCCTATTTATACCCTTTAACGCTTGGTCCACGTTGCGCCACGTGTCCCCCATTCGAGGGTCCATTTTTGCCTCAAAACAATTAAATTTTGTTATGATTCAAGATCAAAATATTTTATACGAACTTTCTTTAAATTTTTTCTAAATTTGTAAATTTTATTAAAAATTTCAATTTTGGGTCACCCGAGACCCGATTGTCGTGTAAAATGCAAAAAATCTAACTATCTCGGAATCCGACACTCTCTAAATTCGACAAAATTTGTCTGGGTAACTAGATTTCGCGAGACGAATTTAATGGTGACGTCCATTTCGTCATTCAAGGTCTAGAAAAATATGGGTTTTCAATCTGCACTATAATGGCAAATTACCGTTATGCCATTTTTCATAAAAAGTTTTAGTTTACCTGGGTTTTACATTCTTCCCCCTTAAAAGAATTTCAATCCCAAAATTCACACACACGCATGCACATTCAACCACATGCATATGACACAATCATATAATACTAAATAACTATAAGAAGGTACCTCTATCCTTGTTTGTCCTTCTTGGCAAACAACACTGGAGCGTCCCAAGGTGAGGTACTCATTGTAATGAAGCCCTTGTCCATCAATTCTTGCAATTGGATCTTGCGTTCTTGAAACTCTGCGGGTGCCATTCTATGCAGAGTCATAGAAATAGGCGATGTACAGGGGAGCAACTCAATGGTGAACTCTACATCCCCATGTGGAGATAATTGCGGTAGTTCATCCGAAAAAATGTCCCCATACTCACAAACCACATGAGGTAAACCTAACTCTTGTCCTACCTCGTTATCCAGGGTAAGGCTTGCTAGCCAACCCATCAATTTCCTCGTGCCAACGAGAATCATACACTACTTGCAGTAAAACATCGTGTTTATCCCCTGAAACTTAAAACAAACACGGTCTGGTGTATAAGCGGTGACTCTCTTCTAATCACAATCAATGACGACTAGGTGTGCCACCAACCAATCCGTCCCAAGGATGACATCAAATTCGACATGTCCATGACCCTAAGGTCTACATTGAGTAGAATCACCGAGATCTCTAACTCACAACCTTGACATATCTGATCAATACTCACCATAACTCCTAGGACAACACTCACATGCAATGATTTTTCCAAGGGTCCAACCTCTAAGCCCAAATCCGTCACACAAATCAAATAATAATAGAGCACTAACTTAGTATCCTAAAGTAGGGATCGAAGTTGAACATTTGAGATTTCTCTCATTGTCTCACTAGCAAAGCATGTGCCACCACTAGTAGACATTTACACCTTGAACTATCCCGTTCATTTTCTTTTCGATCCCCAAGGTTATGTTCTCTAACCTCAGTGTCTCTTTTCCATATACATTTAACCATGCATAATCTTCACGGAACACATAACATGTAGCATATTAAAGCACATAACATGAAATGCATAATGAATGCAATGGTCCAGACCCATGCCCATCAAGCCCTAGGTAAATTGTATACCTAAGCTCAGATACCAAGCTGTGATGCACCAAAAATTAGGGGTCCTTTGTCAACTCGTTGATCACCCTTCAACCTACGGAATACCCGTGGATGCCGTGTAATTCGATATCACGCCGTTATTCCCCACTTATCGGGGTCCATAATTTAGCAAAATTTGGGCAGAGTATCCTTTGTATGGAGAGCTCTACCCAAAACATAACTTGTGCAATCATACAATCACATGACTCGTTCGAGGTCCTATATAGAACATTGACCACACCGGGTCCATTTATGAGTAAACATATAACAACATTTAATCACATGACCCATCCGAGGTCTAATATACATCAATTCATACTCTCATGTCATGAATTTATGCATTAAACATAGTTAATACAAGTTCAAATTACAATTCTTTTACATACATTATATGCCAAAAACTAAATTACAAGTCTAGTTTTACAAAAATATCATTTAAAGCAACACTTTGGCTTTTCTTCAACATTTGGGCCCCAATTGAGAGCCTTCCACCAATGTGAACCCCGCACCTCAAATGTATTCTCATATAGGGTGAGCCACGCTCAATTGGGTATCTCCTATAGAGGCTACTCCCCAACCTAAGTGCATATGAAATGTTCACGTGCAACATTCAATAAGCAACAACCATCTCAAACAAGAATTTGTAACTCAATGTTGGAAATAACCATGTCACGCCACAAAATGAGATGAGACTCACTTATGTACTTTAACCCGAGTCCACTCGGGCTCCTACAACACAATGCAATGCCAATGTGTATAAATCTGTCATTGATGAAATACATCCAATGATCTTTTCAAAATAAAAATCATGTCTTTATTTTAAAACAAAATCATGTATCTTTGTTGGATGGTACACATCGAATGACTATTTTATAAACAAAACCATGTGTCTTTGTTGGGTAACAGAGTTTTGGTGTCGCACCTCCGATTCTGCACACCGATATACTTTTTTGGAATTGCACCACAGGGGAGTGTATGAACCAAGTAATCGGGTCTTGCATCCGAGGGAGAATTTAGCCCGTTTACTATACCCGACACAAATATTTCATGCAAACTATGCGAATCAGTCGAATCTATGATCCAACTTTCCCCTAGCCCAAATATCATCCACCAAGAGTGGTGTTTGATTAACCATGCACACACACCCACACTCATGTCTCATGCCCATGGATGCGATGCCTCCATGCAAATGCAATGTAATGTACCATTGCAATATCAATGTCATGCCCCATATGTAATGAATGTCGTATGGGCTAATTTAACCACATTCACCATTTTCATGGCAAATTATATCCAAAACATATAACTTCCTTAAGGTCATCACAATGCCAATATATATCATAAGCATATACCAACATTCATACTTAACAATAATTTTCCCTAAACATGTCATACATAATCATGAATAACACACTTAATTTTCACATAGGCTTTTTTGTCAAACACCTTCAAAACACCAAATCATGTTATCACATAAAAATGCTCATAATCATCGCATAAATCAAAAAATCACGTTTAGTGATTTCCACATACCCAATTATCAAAATTCCAAGAAATCACAATCTAGCAATTCCTGTGTATTCAAGTCATGATAGAATTTATTCTACCCATTTTCAATACCCATTTCACATTTCAAATACAATAGGCACCACCCATTTCATAGGGGAGTGTATGAACCAAGTAAACCTAAGTCTCTTGAAGAGTAAAAGAACATTGGTAAGCTCCAAGAATACAACCCCAAAATTTCTCCAAAATTTTGTCTTGGAAACTTCAGTGAAATTTTCTCTTTTTGGTACATAAGTGTTGTCCTCTTCGAGGAGATCCACTTTATTCTTGGCTCAAAGAATTCTGACCAACAGAACTTCATAGATCGTAGAGAGAAGTCTTGAATCTTTACTTTTTTCTTCCTTTCCCCCTCTTCCTCTCTTCCAATGTGAACCCATTGGAATTAGCACAGATTTTTGTGAAAAAAATCAAATTTTTTGACTCCTATTTATACCCTTTAACTCTTGGTCCATGTCGCGCCACGCATCCCCATTCGGGGGTCCATTTTCGCTCCAAAATGATTAAATTTTGTTCCGATTCAAGCTCAAAATATTTTATATGAACTTTCTTTAAATTATTTTTCAAATTTCAAAATTTTATTAAGAATTTCATTTTTGAGTTACCCGAGACCCAGTCGCCTTATAAAATGCCAAAAATCTGACTATCTCGGAATCCGACAAAATTGTCTTGGTAGCTAGATTTCGCGAGACGAATTCTACAGTGAGGTCTGTTTCATTAGCCGAGCTCTAGAAAAATAGGGGTTTTGAACCCACACTATAGTGGCAAATTTTCGTTTTGTCCTTTTTCATAAAAAGTTTAAATTTACCCGAGTTTTACAATTTATGCAGTTTATTTTACATTCTATCACACATACACTACATGTTATCTCATGTTACACTGCTTTAACAACAACTTCAGTATTTTATTTTAAATTCCAATTATTAAAACTCTTTGTGGGATCTATCTTGGACTTAAATCGAGAAAATTATAATTCTACCACTTATACTTGGGTGTATGATATAAAGCAGATCACAAAATAGGTTGAATTAATAAGGCTAGCTGCATTCCAACTAGAAGGAGAAACCCATCCATGGTTGGATTGGGCAAAGCCCTCAAATAACTTAGAGGCAATGACATGGGGAGAATTCTGAGAGCTCTTCATGGGCAAGTACTTCCCATGGGCTATTCGACATGCGAAAGCTCTGGAGTTCTTGAATTTGAAGCAAGGGACTATGACGGTGATGGAGTACGTGGCTAAGTTCACTGAGTTAGCCCGTTTCACTGATGATTACATGGCCACAAATATGCCCAAATTAAGGAAGTTCAAGGATGATTTGAAATTGTCCATCCGAGAGAAGATTGTGGGCCATCGGCTACAAGATTTGGACTCAATGGTCGAAATAACTATGACCATTGAGAGAGAGGTAGACGATGCAAGGAGCATCCGAGAGTCGGGTGCTAAGGACAAAAAGAAGGAGGATAAATCCTCTTCTTCGAGTTCAGGAAAGAAGCAGAAGATTTTTACTCTGCATCAAGGATAGGGCTGCGGCTAGCAAGGCCAAGGCCAAGGTCAGTCCTCCCAAGGCAGGAGATATTAGAGACCTTCCTACTAGGAAGGCCAAATGACATGTTTCATTTTCCACCAACCAGGTCACATGAAGCAGGATTGTCCTTAGAGGCAAGGATCCTAAAGCTATGGGGTATCCCAATCCTAGTCATCGATGGGACATACAACAAATCATTTCATTCCTCCCTATCCCACCATAGGCCAGGGAAGCCAGTATCAGTTCCAGGGTGCTATACAGACCCCTATTACTTCACGTGCGAGGATTTTGCAATTAGGCCAGATGGGCTAGGGCATTTATTGAGGCTGAGGACAGGGCTTACAGGCTGGGACTTCGGAGATCCAGGGGTGAGTCTATACCATCGCACCTCGGACTGAGCTAGTGGATCAATCAGTTATTTAGGGTACATTTCTAGTCTCTCACTTATGGGCAAGGGTATTATTTGACTCTAGTGCATCACATTCATTTATTTATATATCATGTGCGAGGGATTTGGGCTTAGAGGTTGAGACCTTGGAAGAGTCATTACATGTGAGTTCTCCCTAGGAGCTAGGGTGAGTATTGATCAAATCTGTCGGGGTTGTGAGTTAGAGATCTTAGAGATTCTACTCACTATAGACCTTAGGGTCATGGACATGTCAGAGTTTGATATCATCCTTGGGATGGACTAGATGATGGCACACCAAGTTGTCATCGATTTTGATCAGAAGAGGGTCACTACCTATAAATCGGAGGGTGTTTGTTTCAAGTTTCAAAGGTAGAAAATGATGTTTTACTCCAGGTAATGTATGACTCCCGTTGGCATTAGCAATTGATGGGTTGGCTAGGGAACCTTACTATAGAGGATGAGGTGAGACAAAAGTTAGGTCTACCTCGGGTGATTTGTGAGTTTGATGATGTTTTTTGAACGAATTATCAGGATTACCTCTACATAGGAATGTAGACTTCACTATTGAGTTGCACCCCGATATATCATCTATTTCTATGACTCCACATAGAATGGCACCTATAAAGTTGTAAGAACTCAAGTTCAATTACAAGAATTGATAGACAAGGATTTCATTAAATAGAGTACCTCACCTTCGGGCATTCCGGTATTGTTTTCCAAGTAGAAGGATAACACCCTTAGGCTATTCATAGACAATCGACAGTTGAATAGGGTTACTATCAAGAATAAATACCCCTTGCTGCAGATTGATGACTTGTTTGATTAGCTAAGAGGGGCACATGCTTACTCCAAGATAGATCTATGCAAAGGTTACCATCAATTGAGGATTAGGGAGGTAGATTTCCCTAAGACGGCGTTTAGGATGCAGTATGGGCATTTCGAGTTCAATATGATGCCTTTTTAATTGACGAATGCACCGACGACATTAATGGATCTCATGCGTAGGGTATTTCAACCCCACCTAGATCAATTTGTCATGGTCTTTGTTGATGACATTTTGATCTAATCCAAGTCTGAGAAGGACCAAAAGGGTCACTTAAGGATTGTTCTTCAGAGCCTGAGAGACCATCAGTTATACGCCAAGTTCAGTAAGTGTGAATTTTATTTTACGAAAATAAGTTTTTGGAATACGTGGTATTGGTTTTGGGTGTGTCAGTTGATTAGGAGAAGGTTGAATTGGTTATGAGTTGGGAGCGACCGAAGTTAGTCTTCAAGATACGCAATTTCTTGGGTTTGGCAAGGTATTACATGAGGTTCATTGAGGATTTCTCCTGACTAGCTGAACATATGGCGAGATTGACCCGTAAGGAGGTCAAGTTTCAGTGGGATGACTCGTGTGAGAGGGCATTCCAAGAGTTGAAGTGGAGGCTTACTTCAGCTCCTATTCTAATAGTTCCAGAGAGGGAATAGAGGTAAACAGTGTACTATGATGCCTCCAAGGACAGACTTGGTTGTATTTTGATGTAGTTTGGGAGGGTGGTGGCTTGTGGTTCTTGGTAGTTAAATCACGAGCACAACTATCCTATGCACGACATGGAGTTGGTGGCCATTGTCTTTGCCTTGAAGGCTTGAAACCATTATTTGTATGGTGAGTAGTTCGAGGTGTTTTCAGACCACAAAATTTTGAAGTACATCTTTACACAACGGGACCTCAAAATGAGACAACGCAGGTGGATGAAGTATTTAGAAGATTATATGCTCGAGACTGTGGGTCGGTTCGGGCTACATTACATGAGTTAGACTCAGGGCACTTTGGGGAGTTTAGTGGCTATGCCTTCCCTACTGAGTAGAGTGATTAAGTCCCAAAGGCAAGACACAGAGATATTATCTATCAGGGACCGGGTATAGTCGGGTACAGGTGACGGGGGCTGGGCCATTCACGCGGATGGTAGTCTTTGGTATAGGGGAAGGGTTGTTTTTGTCTAGTCTACAGATCGGATAGATGAGATCCTCAGGGAGTTTCATTGCTCTCCTTTTGCTATACATCCAGGTGACACAAAGATGAACCATGATTTTTGTCGCTAGTACTACAGGACTGGAATGAAGAGGCATGTCGAAGATTTCTTTAGTCGATGTCTCACGTGTCAGCAGGTTAAGGTTGAGCACTAGAGACCAACATGGTTGGTCCAGCCTTTGGAGGTGACTGAGTTGAAGTGGGAGCACGTCACGATGGATTTTGTGACCCACTTGCCATGGATATTGTGGGGATATGACACGGAATGGGTGATAGTGGATCAGTTTATAAAGTTGGCACACTTTTTGGCTGTGCGGATGACCTTCACACTAGAGGAATTCTGCATATTTGTAATGCCCCAAAATCCACCTTGGATGACATTACTATCTTAAACCATTCACATCATGAGAGAAACTACTAAGAACCATAAGTAAAGAAAAATCTCATTCATCATACATAATATCTACAATTTCATCCAAAAGTCAAGTCATGGCCATTACATCTAAAAGAATAAGCCCAACTACGACACTTACATCCCAAAAATTAACTATTATCTTGTAGTAGAATAAGAAAATATTAACATGACCATTATCTCAAAATAAACCTTCTAGTCTAGGACATAAAAAGAATAGTTCTAGACATTCCCCTCCGGATCCACATGCCCATCAAGTTGAGTTCCCAAGCTACCTGCTCATTAACTCTGAGCTCCTCCTCTAAATCAAATCTGAAAAGAGTGTTGTTTGTAGGGGTGAGCACTAAGCTCTGTAGAAAATTCCTTTCAAATCCCAACAAGGTTTAAAAAATAATAAAAGATGGCAAGTCTCTTTTGGAAAATAGCATATATAGATTTTGAGAATAAAATCATGATAGTTGTAATGATCTCAAGTGTACGAAATACAGAAAATGAAGGACATGAATAAACTTGTAAGAGATTAAAACAATCAATAAATAACTCAGTAACATCATTCCATATTCTCATTTATGTTGGTTCATCCTCTTTGTCATGTACTTTGGTTGCTTCTCAGGAATCTACACAACAATTCTACCTCGTTCACCCATCACAACCACACAATCATAAACATTTTAGGAAGGGCGTATACCGTCTCCCACGGCATTGACGAATCCTTCCCAGGAAAGATATACCATCTCTCAGCCTCGAACTTACGTCAACAATAATGGTTGCTCTCACAAACAACAATCCACTACAAGTGTTAGAAAACCATCTCACCCCCACTGGAATAGACTAACTGATTAACCCTAATTAAGACATAATTTAATTTAGTTAATAGGTCAATTGTGTTAGTTAAATAAAGTTAAACTTTCAAAATAAGCCAAATTAGGGTTAGTGTGTGAATTAAGGATAATGCATTGATTGTTGTTCTTTTCAGGGTTTTGTGCTTCAAAGCTACAAACTACTAGGGAGCCAATTTGGTCAAAGCTACAAACTACTCGGGAGCCAATTATCAAAGTTGCAAATTATAGGGTGCTAATTGTCAAAGATGCAAACTATAGGGTGCCAATTATCAAAGCTTAAAACAAAGGAGGATCAAAGTATAATTCAAAGCCACCAAACAAGTCTTTCACACTCCCTTGTTGCCTATAAATACCACCCCTTACGAACCCTTCAAAGGTATTATTGCTTTCTTGCTCATTGTTTTCTTTAAGTATTGCTTTCTTTTATTGTATTATTGCTTTCTTTAATTTATTACTTTCTTTTACTTTAATTATTTGAGCTTCCTTCTTCCCTTAGAGGAGTGAAACTCTTCCACTTTTCTAGAGCTTTACCAAAGCCGTGAAGGGTGGAACGTGATTCACTCATTCTTTGTCGAAGATCGGCTCCTTGTGTAAAATGTTTTACCTTGTAACTCCTCTACTTGGAGGGATGAGCATCACTCACTTTTCTAGCTTTACCAAAGCCATGAAGAGTAAGTAGTTTCTCATCCAATCTTTAGTAAGAGGTGATGGACATGTATAATTAGCCAAATGTTATATTTAGTTTCAATCTTCATTTCTTTATAATGTTTTCTCATTACATTGTTGTCTTTACTTTAAGCACGAGTAGCTAAGTCTTTAAGTTAGCTAATCTCCTCTTGAGTATGCCATTTCAACCCATCTTATTTTCTCCCCTCTGTGTACAATGGTTAGGATTGACTAGGTTGAGTGAGGACATGGTGTGAGTCTTTGATATCCCGTAGACTTGTCACGGGTTATGCTTGGATCCTCACTTCCATCTCATCTCTCCCTTCCCACGAATCAACCATTCATCCATGCACCATTGGAGGAAGGTTTCGGGTTGACTTGACATTTCCATTGGAGTGAACCCTTCGGAATAGCCAACACTAGTTTCCCATTTCAATTTCATCACAAACCAACTTAAAACTATAAAAGCTTTTACACTTTCTTTTCACCAAAATCGCTTTCAAAACGATTCACATCCTTCCCCGAGGAGACGACTTTGGAATACTTTTTCAAGTAAAACAAGACACTCAAAAGACTCTTTGCGCTTGGGGAGCACTTTTGTTCACACGCACACTTTTTGTACATTTCATATTCCACCATTCCTTTGCCCTTTCTTTTGACATCATCCCAAGGGAGAGTGACACTCCCCCTCACACACACCATACATACATTGAGGTAGATGTTAAGAGGTTAGGATATTACAACGAAAACGAACAAGCACTAACCTCTAACACTCTACGACAGCTTTCGAAGGCAATTCAAGTCTGTCACAACAAACCATACAAGATATGAAACCAAAATATTCTCAACAACCACAATCTTAATCAATCACAATTTCCATTATCAATTCAAGTATCACAAATTTTCAATTCTCAATATACTACAGTAATAGAAAATTAAATTACGTAAGAGATCATCTCAAGAAAACCTTCATAATTTGGATATTCAAAATTCTAGGGTTTTGCCAAAAATTCCAATTTGTTGGAACAAAAACAAACATTTAGATGAAAACATGATTTAATCAAGCATAAGAATTTAGAAATCAATAATCACTATGAATTTCACCATAGAACATGTATTTTGGAAAAGTTAGGGTTTTGGAAATTCAAGAACAAATACTCCTTGAACCCAAACATATATTTTTGTCAAGACTATGTTCCAATGATAAAGAAATCAAGAAATCATGTATATTTATCATATAATTATCAAGAAGATTGAAAACATACATAATTATACCCTAAGTCTCAATGACAGGACTTGGGAAGAATCCCCTACCTTGAATCAAAGGTTCCAAGTAAAGCCCAAGCTCTAGAGACCTCATTCCTCCCTTTTCTTTCTCCCCTAATCTTCCCCTAGGCTTCTAAAAGAGTTGTGGTGAGAGTGGAGTGAACGAATGGAAGAAAATGGGAGTAAAGTGGTTCTTTAAAGCCAAGAAATCCCGAATTTTACTGTTCACAGGGCCAAAAATTACTTTTTTTTCCAAAATTACGATGTTGCTATTAAATATCTTCAATTTGATCCCTATGACTACCTCAAGGTTTTTAGACATTTTGGACTCATTTTTAATATTATTTTAACCTAAAAATATTTATTTTTATGATTTATCTTTATACTAAAATAATTTACACCTGAAACACTAAAATTACTATTTTATTCGTCCGAACTGCTCTTAATAAAGGTTTAAATTGATTGATCCATCCGAGGTCCAACATACCATCCTTGGTACTCTATTATTGTCCATTTATAACATTTGAAGGAAAGAATACTTAGTCCCAAAGCTTTGGCAACTTAGGCACTAGTACCCACACCATTTAGTGCTAGTACCTCAGTTTTCATCCTTTTTGACCATGATCCACTTCGAATCTAAAGAAGTTCAAAACTGGAAAGTTGTAGATCTGGATGTCCTCTATATTGGGTCAAACTTGCAGCTCAATTGGACAGTTGGATCCAAAGGTATGACAATTCTACAAAAAATAGTCTAGAGCAGACAATACCAGTACACTTTACCTTCTGGTGTTCACAGTACCGGTATGCTGCCTAAAACACCTGATTTTTCGTTTCCAATCCATTCTAAACCCTTCCAACACCAACCCAAACTTATAAAATATAAATTTGTTCATCAAATATAGTTGGTACAAATTCTATTACAAATGATTTCATATATTTATTCGGGTTTTACAATATTAGCATTTGAAAAAGGAAATGATTAGTTATTATAAAAAGATAAGAGTGTGTGGGAAGGGGGGGAGTTTATCCAAAAGTCAATTTGTCCGAAACTCAAACTTGATGATCAATCTTTCAACAATAATTATAAGTTTATACCATCATTTTATTCATCTTAGGAGAAATCTTAATATAATTGTATCCTTATTTAATTTTTAATATAGGGTCTTACAATCCACCCCCCTAAAAGAAAGTTTCGTCCTCGAAACTTAATCGTCGAGTTAGTCTATCTAATTCTCATTTGGCCATGATGTCTACACTTCTATTCATCCTTTAAACATTAAAGCCAAGATTAAAATAGAACATCATATCCTAATTTTAAATTCATGCCTTCAACTTGTACCATCACTACAATTAGTGAAGTCCCCAAGTTACCTTCATTCACTACTTTTGATTATTCTTTATACTCAGTAATTCCATGTGATTGTCTAAACTAATCCCATATCATGCATAATTGCTAGATCTTCAACTTATTTCCTATTCATCATATATCACTTCTTTTTTGAATGTGCCAATCATTTTAAAAATCTCATGTTTGCTTTTTACATGCAACTTATCCATAAGTATTTCACAACAACCAAATTCAATTTCATTAATGGGATTACTCATCATTCCTATACCCAAATTACGTTATAATCCAAAACTTAGCAATGCCATTATGACAAGATCTACAATGATTCCTTAAATAGAGGTATCCTTCTTAATGACTTTGTTCCTCACTAGACTAGAGAACCTCACAATATTTAAAATCTAATAATAACTTCACATCCTATGGTCACTTATCAATTTCTGTAGTCCGGTGGACATCGCAAGATTCCCAACAATTATAACCATCAAACTATGCACCAAGTTTTCCAAGGAATTGAATCTCACTCTTCAAGCTTATACTCTCTACATTCACCACCGTAACCGTAACTAATGGTTAATTCCATTAATATTGAATCTAATCCAATGGCTCGCTGTGCACTCTGATATAAATTAATATCCACTAAGTCCTAGTTCAAACTAGCAACAAGATAAGAATTTTCATTGGTTTGAAAGTTTTGAGAAGATATGTCAAATTGTGTACAATTGAAACCTAACCACATTTATCCTCCAATTATAGCTTCCAAATTATGTACACTAACGATCAATCTAATATATTCAAAGGGGAATGTTAGTAATTAACTAACTATTATAATTAGGCTAAGTGTCAAGTTATATCTCCACGATATTTGCTCTCAGTCCCCAATCTTGAGCTCAAATCAATAATCCTTACAATCCCCTTCATAACTCATTTGTATCCGAATTCATACTTTTATATCACTCTTAATATCTCTACATATTCACCAAATCAATTAAGGCCAATTTTGTTTTTTTTTTCTCTCCCAAGTATTCATTATTTAAACTTGAGGTAGAACTAATAACCATATAATCAATTCTTAGGGGTTTTCATTAACATCACCACTATTTTCACGATACCTAAACTTTCAAATCCCTATGATACAATCCATTACAATATATATCTTGTAATATACCAAAATGTGAAGATAGACTATCAAGGATCCCAAAATCTCTCTCAAGTCCCTATCTCCAGACTTCTTATGATATAATCAAAACTAAAACAAGACTCCCAATGATTAAACCAATGTTCCTCAATTTACTCACATTAGTCATCATAGTCTTAATCATTATTCGTAATTCCCGTGATAATAACGATCTGCTAGTTATTAGGATAACCATAGTCATTTATCTAAAAAATTACATAAGATTTCTACACCCATGTCAAAGCCAATCTGCATAGGTATCATCATTGATTCCTCAATTTACATTTTTCTAATTATCACCACTAACTATCAAGTAAGAATCTTCAATATTCATACCAACCATACTCAAGTATAACTAATCAAGAATATCTTAATAATGTACTAAAACAGACAGGAAAGGGAACTCCATATTCTCCCAACACAACTTCAATAACATTGAAAAGATCTCACATAACGATAAAAGTAAACACCAAACATTGATAGCATCCTTATTTCAATAATTGTCTACTATATCTGACCTCGAGCTTTTAAACTCTATAATCTCTTAATCCTATAATATCGAGGGTCAAAGGTAACTACTACAACTTGGTCATGCTTCTTAGATTTCCTTTTTCTATGTTTATAAATTTGTTTACATAACTTGACCTCAATTTCAAATCAATATTTGTAAATACAAGTCAACTATTAACTACACACTCACCCAAGAGATTCTTGATTGTTAATATTTTAGAGAGTCTAAATATAGTGAACTGAGTCCACAACAAAATAAGATTACCTAAGTATAACGTCTTCAATGAGTATCCTATGTATGAACCTTCTAAACCATCAATACTTCCAAAGTAAATTTAATTAACTCTCCGTAATATTTTCAAACCAATACTGGTAACCTCAAGTTTGTGGTTATGAAAACAAACTCTTATCCATTTAAGAACCATAACCACAATTCCTATTACTATTATAAAATAGGCTCTCATTCGATGTTACTTCACCATATTCCTTTAATTGATCATATTTGAGAATTGTAATATCTCATACCATCGTACTCATCCTAGCGGAAAGCATAACACTCACATGGTTCATATCGTAAAAACCAAATCTACATTCATTCCTTAATTTCTATGACTTTTAAGTAACCCACATAACTTTTCATTGCCTTATTAGTCAAAACTTAGTCCATCTTAAAAATATCTAAGTTGACCTTACCTCCCCACTTCCAAACTGGAATATCATATCTCCTTAGCTTCCAAAAATATAAGCAACACTAATAGTAGAATAAAATACTTAGAGTCAGCAAGGCACCAAGTCATAATCCCATTTTATATTGTTATCCATCAAAATCTTCAATCAACATGGGGGTATCTCTAAATCAAAGCCTAAATAGTGATGGAAGCTTGCTTAAGAATAAGTCGTTCAGAGTCTAAGAAGAAAAACACGATATTTTGCTATCCAAGGAATACCACAGTGTAGATTTTTGATTACTTCAAAGAATACACTGATTTAACTTAGGTATTTCTAGCATGTGTGACCTATATGGTTCAAATATATACGACTTAGGATTCTAACAAAAAAGACGGTGCACCATTTGGACTTTCCAACAAAGAGTTATGATTAAATTGGTGAAAGGGAGTCGGCTCGACTGATGGTTCTTCTACACTTGTCCAACTTGAATTTGGATGTCTTTTGTCACAAATCCTATCTCATACCCATCTCCAATATAGATAATATGACTTGCATAAAGATCCATACCTACCATCATTTACAAACCAAAAGCCAAATTACTATTCGTCTCTTAGAATAGTCCAAAACTACATGATATAAAACTACAATATTCATTTCAAAGTTTTCGACAACTCCTCAAAGCTAACTAATTCCATGAATTCTAACAAATAATTAATCTCTAAGATAACTAAGCAATAAATCACACATATCTTATAAACATTTAACTTTAAACAAATTCAACCCTAGAGTTTCTTCAACCATCTAATGCTCTAGTGATAGTCCACAACCTACAGCTCCCATGTAAGACCTAATTCCTAAGCTCTGATACCAAATCTGTAATGCCCCAAAATCCACCTTGGATGACATTACTATCTTAAACCATTCACATCATGAGACCAACTACTAAAATCCATAAGTAAAAAAATTTCATTCATCATACATAATATCTACAATTTCATCCAAAAGAATATGTCTAGTCATGGCCATTACATCTAAAAGAATAAGCCTAACTACGACACTTATATCTCAAAAATTAACTATTATCTTGCAGCAGAATAAGAAAACATTAACATGCACAATATCTCAAAATAAACCTTCTAGTCTAGGACATAAAAAGAATAGTTCTAGACATTTTCCTCTGGGTCCACATGCCCATCAAGTTGAGCTTCCCAAACTACCTACTCGTCAACTCTGAGCTCCTACTCTAAATCAAAATCTGAAAAGAGTGTTGTTTGTAGGGGGTGAGCACTAAGCTCTGTAGGAAAATTCTTCCAAATCCCAACAAGGTTTAAAAAATAATAAAAGATAGCAAGTCTCTTTTGGAAAATAGCATATATAGATTTTGAGAATAAAAACATGATAGTTATAATGATCTCAAGTGTACAAAATACAGTAAATCAATGTCAGGAATAAACTGGTAAGAGATTAAAATGATCAATAAATACTAAGTAACATCATTCCATATTCTTATTTATGTTGGTTCATCCACATTGTCATGTATGTTGGTTGCATCTCAGGAATCTACACAACAATTCTACCTCGTTCACCCATCACAACCACACAATCACAAATATTTTAGGAATGACGTATATTGTCTCCCACGGCATTGACGAATCCTTCCCAGGAAAAGTATATTATCCCTCAGTCTCGAACTTACGTGAACAATAGTGATTGCTCTCACAAACAACAATCCACTACAAGTGTTAGGAAACCATCTCACCCCCACTGGGATAGACTAACCTTTAACACTCTACAGTAGCTCTCGAAGGCAATTCAAGTCCGTCGCAACAAACCATACAAGATATGAAACCAAAATATTCTCAACAACCACAATCTTAACCAATCACAATTTCCATTATCAATTCAAGTATTACAAATTTTCAATTCTCAATATACTACAGTAATACGAAATTAAATTACGCAAGAGATCATCTCAAGAAAACCTTCATAATTTGGATATTCAAAATTCTAGGGTTTTGCCAAAAATTCCAATTTCTTGGAACAAGAACAAACATTTAGATGAAAACAAGATTTAATCAATCATAAGAATTTAGAAATCAATAATCACTATGAATTTCACCATAGAACATGTAATTTGAAAAAATTAGGGTTTTGGAAATTCAAGAACAAATGCTCCTTGAACCCAAACATATATTTTGCTCAACACTATGTTCCAATGATAAAGAAATCAAGAAATCATGTATATCTATCATATAATTATCAAGAATATTGAAAACATACATAATTATACCCTAAGTCTCAATTAAAGAACTTGAGAAAAGTCCCCTACCTTGAATCAAAGGTTCCATGTAAAGTCCAAGCTCTAGAGACCTCTTTCTTCCCTTTTCTTTCTCCCCCAATCTTCTCCTAGGGTTCTAAGAGAGTTGTGGTGAGAGTGGAGTGAAAGAATGGAAGAAAATGGGAGTAAAGTGGTGCTTTAAAGCCAAGAAATCCCGAATTTTACTATTCACAGGGCCAAAAATTACAGTTTTGTCATTAAATATCTCCAATGACTCCCTTAATGTTTTTAGACATTCCAGATTCATTTTTAATGTTATTTTAACCTTAAAATATTTAGTTTTATGATTTATCTTTATACTAAAATAATTTACACCTGAAACCCTAAAATTACTATTTTATTATTCCGAACCGCTCTTAATAAAGGTTTAAATCAATTGACCCATCCGAGGTCCAACATACCATCCTTGGTACTCTATTATTGTCCATTTATAACATTTGAAGAAAAGAATACTTAGTCCCAAAGCTTTGGCAACTTAGGCACTAGTACCCACACCATTTGGTGGCAATACCTCGGTTTTCTTCTTTTTTACCATGATCCACGTCGAATCTAAAGAAGTTCAAAACTTAAAAGTTGTAGATCTGGATGTTCTCTATGTTGTGTCAAACGTTTAGCTTAATCGAACGGTTGGATCGAAAGGTATGACAATTCTATGAAAACTGGTCCAAAGCAAATAGTATCGGTACACTTTAGAATTTGGTGTTCACATTACCGGTACGTTGCCCAAAACACCTAATTTTTCATTTTCAATCCATTACAAACCCTTTCAATAGCAACCCAAACTTATACAACATAAATTTTTTCATCAAATATAGTTGGTACAAGTTCTATTACAAATGATTTCATATATTTATTCGGGTTTTACAATATTAGCATTTCAAAAAATAAATGATTACTTGTTATATAAAGATAAGAGTGTGGGGGTGGGGGAGTTTATCCAAAAGTCAATTTATTTGAAACTCAAACTTCATGATCAATCTTTCAACAATAATTCTAAGTTGATACCATCATTTTATTCATCTTAAGAGAAATCTTAATATAATAGTATCCTTATTTAATTTTTAATACGGGGTCTTACAATATTGTATATAGGGGTGATAGTCCGGTTAAATGGGGTGTCCATATCTATAGTATCAAATTGAAATCCTAGGTTTACATCTCATGTTTGGGAGAGTTTTCAGTGGGCCATGGGGACATAGTTGATGATGAGCACAACTTGTCATCCCCAGATGAACGGTCAGTCATAGAGGACCATCCAGATATTAGAGGACATGTTAAATGCATGCATCTTAAATCTCAAGGGTAGCTGGGAAGAGCACTTACCCTTAGTTTAGTTCGCCTACAACAACAATTATTTGTCGAGCATACAAATAACACCCTATGAGGTACTTTATGGGAGGCCTTGCCATTCTCTAGTTTGTTGGAAAGAAGTTGGAGAGAGACCCTATATGGGTCTGGACTTGGTTAGAGACACTTTGGAGAAGGTGAACTTGATACAAAATGCGTCTTCTCACTGCTCATAGTCGATAGAAGAGCTACATTAATAGATGGCGGCGGCCTCTAGAATTTGAGGTTGGAGATCACGTCTTCTTTAAGGTGATGCCTAAGAGGGGAGTGGTTAGGTTTGAGAAGTAGGGAAAGCTGTCGCTGAGGCATATCTGGCCCGTCGAGGTACCCAAGAGGGTTGATACAGTTACTTACCGATTGGCGTTACTGTCAAATTTATCAGGTGTTCATACAGTGTTTCATGTCTCTATATTCTAAAAGTATACTCTAGATCTGACACATGTGGTGGATTGAGGTGAGTTGATTGTTAATGCGGATAGGACGTTCGAGGGGGGACTAGTGTGTATCATGGATACCCATGAGCAGGTTTTGCGAGGCAAGTCTATGTAGCAGCATCGAGGCGTGGAGAAGGCGACATGGGAGCGTGAGGAAACTACACGTACTAGTTATCATTTTTTATTCGAGGATGGAGGTACATTTTTATTGTAAAATTCGGGTAAATTTAAATTTTTTTAAAAAGGGGCAAATCGGTAATTTATTGCTGGTATGGATTAAAATTTTGAATTTTTTAGATCCCGAATGACAAAACGGACCTCACCGTTGGATTCATCTCGAGAAATCTAGCTACCTTGTCAATTTTTGTTGAATTATGAGATAATTGAATTTTTTACATTTTACGAGACAGTCGGGTCTCGGGTGACCCAAAAATAAAATTTTGAAATAAAATTTTGAAAGTTAGAAAATAATTTAACGTAAGTTAAAATAAAAATATTTTGAACTTGAACTAGAGCAAAATTTATTCGTTTCGGGGTAAAAACAGATCTGGGAAAATAGGACTATGTGGCGCATTGTGGACCAAGTGTTTTGGGAGTATAAAAAGAGGAGAAATATCATATTTCTCCCCATTTTTTCAGCCATTCACCCGATAGAGAGAGAGAGAGAGAAGAAGAAGAAAATGGAAAACTCTGCACCTTCTCTCTACGATCTACGGAGATCGAATGCTCAAATCCCCTTGGGCCAAGAACAAAAGTTGCTTTCTTCACCGAGGGCTATGCAACCACACCAAAAACATAAAGTTTAGGCGAGATTCCAAGGGAATGTGGAGATTCAAGCTTGTTTTGGGTTCTTGAGGCTTCCCAACTTTGTTTTACGCTTCAAGAGGTAGGGTTCACTCCTACTTTGGTTTATTTTCTAACCTAGGGTGGTTACATGGAATGGGTAGGTTGATAGAGTTCTATATCACTTGCCTCTTGTTGTGAAAAATGATGAAATGGGTTTTGGAAATGGTCTAACATAAATTTCTAGCTTGAATTAATATGTGGAATTACTTGTGTACTCCCATGGAATTTGGTACTATGTGGGCATGCTATTTATTTATATTATGTCTTTGTGAATGAAGTATGTTATTGGCATATATTATGTAATAACATGCTTGGAATATGTTGCTGGATAAAATGTTGATGTATGTTTATTAACACATTGACATTGTGATGAAGTTGGTAATTATATGCATGGAATATGTATATATGTGGCTAAATTTGCTCATATGACATTCATTACATATGGGGCATGACATTGATTTAGCAATGGTGCATTACATTGCATTTGCACAGAGGAACCACATCCATGGACAAGAGTGTGGGTGTGTGTGTGCATGGTTGACATCAAACACCACGTAGGTGGATGATGGGTGGGCTCGGGAATAGTTGGATTGAAGATCTGACTGAGTCGCACGGTTGCATGAAAAACTTGTGTCAGGTATGGCAAGAAGGGCTAGACTCTCTCTCGGGTGCAAGACCTGTCAACTAGTTTATACACTTCTGACGGTGCAAGTCCAAAAAAGTGTATCGGTGTGCGGAGCCTATAGTGAGACACCAAAAGTCTGCTACCTAACAAAGACATATGGTTTGGTTTTATAAAATTATCATTTGGTGTGTAATATCAATGATGGATTTATTACACATTGACATAGCATTGTGTTGTAAGAGCCGGAGAGGGCTCAGGGTTAAAGGGCATGAGTGAGTATCATCTCATTTCATGGTATGACATTGCTAAAATTCCAATATTGAATAGTATATTCTTGTTTGGGATCGTTGCTTGATAAATGTTGCATGAACACTTCATATGCACTTAGGTTAGGAAAGTAGCCTCTATAGGAAATATTCTACTGGCCGTGGCTCACCCTATACAGAAAAATATTTCAAGTGCGGGATACACGCCGGAGGAAGGCCCTCACATGGAACCTCAAGGATGAAGAAAGTCGAGATGTGGCTTTATTTTAAGTTTTTTGTAAATGATTATAAAACTTTGTTTTGAGATGTAAATTCATGGAAAAGAATGTAATGGAGTTGGTATGGACCTTGTATTAACTGAAAATCTTCAATATACATGTGTTGGAGGGAAATATTAAGTCTTAAAATGAATTGAAAATGAAAAATAGGTGAAATAGGCAAATCGGGGTAGGACCTACCGGTGGGACAACAACCTACAGGTATATCGTTGTCTAGTGGGCAAAACCTACTGGTAGGATCTTGTATACGCAGAATTTTTGCTATCAGGCAAAACCTACCGATAGGACCTACCAGTATAAATTTTCTAGTGGGTAGAATCTACTGGTAGATCCTTCAAAATTTTGAAAACTTTAAAATTGCTTTGCCATACTTTTGGACTTTGGGTTCTTTAGTTCCAAGGATATAAATTGACATAAAATAAGGATAAATTGTTGTATATCGGACCTTGACTGGGTCAAATGGTATAATGTACATAGGTTACACGTGTGGGTGATGATCCCGATTAAGAGATGCTATTGACGTGATGTCGGGTTGTGCGACAATCACGGGTACTTCCGCGGGTTGACGGGTGATCAACGGTTGAAAAATGACTCTTGATTTTAAGGGCGTCACAGCTTGGTATTAGAACATAGGTATTCGATTTACCTAGGGCTTCGTGGGGCATGGGTCTGGACCATTACATTCATTGTGCATTTCATGCTATGTGTTTTAATGTGATACATTTTATGTGTTATATGTTATGTGAATGATATGCATGGTAAAATGTATATGAAAAAAAGACACTAGGGTTTGAAAACATAACATTGGGGGTCGAAAAACAAAGGAACGGGATAGTTCAAAGTGTAAATGTTTACTAGTGGGTGGCACAAGCTCCACTAGGGAGACAAGGAGTGGAATCTTAAAGTTTTAAATTTGGTCCCTACTTTGGGATACTAAATTGGTACTCTATTGCTATTTGACATGTGTGTATATGGCATATAAAGGAAGGGGACGCCGAGGCAGTGGGCGGAACAATAATCAACCACCATCGGCCTTTGACTAAAAAGCCTTCATGGAGGCTATTGTTACTGCAGTTGCTACGATTGCACAGGCTAGTGCAAATGCCAATCAAGGAGGCTCAAGTAACCTCCAGAGGTTCAGGGCACATAAGCCTCCAATTTTTAAGGGAGGAGTGGATCCGATGGTAGCCGACCATTGGTTCTGATAGGTTGAAAAGGCAATGGAGATCACCTCCAATGCCACGAAGATAAGGCTAGTTGCGTTCTAGCTAGAGGGAGAAGTCCAATTTTGGTGGGATTGGGTGAAGGATGTGAAGAACTTAGAGGTGATGACATGGGGAGAGTTCTGGGAGCTCTTTATGGGCAAGTACTTCCCCGCGGCTATTCGATATGCTAAGTCCATGGAGTTGTTGGATTTGAAACAAGGGACAATGACGGTGATGGAGTATGTGGCTAAATTCACTGAATTAGCTTGTTTTGCCGACGATTATGTGGCCACAGATATGGCCAAGGTGAGGAGGTTTGAGGATGGTTTGAAATTATCCATCTGGGAGAAAATTGTAGGTCTCTACTTAGAAGACTTGGACTCGATGGTTGAGACGACAATGGCTATTGAGAGAGAAGTTAACGACGCAAGAAGCACTTGGGAGGCGAGTGCTAAGGACAAAAAGGAGGGTCATTCCTCTTCTTCTAGTTCGGGAAAGAGGCAGAGGACTTCTACTCTACAAGGACAGCAAGGATAGGGCCGTGGCTATCAAAGTCAAGGCCAAGGTCAATCCTCCCAAGGCGGGAGACACTTCAGGACTTCCAGCCAGGTAGGTCAAAGGGCATGTTTCCATTACCACCAGTTGGGTTACATGAAGTGGGATTGTCCTTAGAGGTAGGGATCTCAGAGCTACGGGATATCTCAGTCCCAGTCATTGGTGGGGCACACACAGACTCATTTTCTTCCTCCCTACCCACCATGGGCCAGGGAAGCCAGTATCAGTTCCTGGGTGCTACTCAGACCCCTAACACTTCACGAGTAGGGACTTTACAATTAGGCTATATGGGCCAGGGCATGGGTTGAGGCCAAGGATAGGGTATGCACGCTGGGACTTTGGGGACCTAGGGGCGTGTCTACGCCATCACACCTCAGACTGAGCCAGTGGATTAGTTAGTCATTCAGCGTACATTTCTACTCTCTCGCTTATGGACTAGGGTTTTATTTGACTTTGGTGCATCACATTCATTCATATTTACATCATGTGTAAGGGATCTAGGCTTAGATATTGATACCTTAGAAAAGCCGTTGTATGTGAATTCACCCCTAGGAGCTAGGGTGTGTGTTGATCAGATATGTCAAGGTTGTGAGTTAGAGATCTTAGGGATTTTACTCACCGTGAACCTTAGGTTCATGGACATGTCAGAGTTTGATGTCATCCTCGGGATGGATAGGTTGGTGGCATATCGGGTTGTCATTGATTGTGATCGAAAAAGAGTAACTGCCTACACCCCAGATGGTGTTTGATTCAAGTTTCAGGGGGAAAAGCATGAAGCTTTGCCCTAAGCTGTGTATGACTCTCGATGACATGGGCAGTTGATGGGTTGGCTTGTGAGCCTTACTTTGGAGGACGAGGTGAAATAGGAGTTGGATCTATCTCGGATTGTCTGTGAGTATAAGGACATTTTTTTGGACGAACTACCGAGATTACCTTCACATAGGGATGTAGGCTTTAGCATTGAGTTGTATCCCGGTACATCGCCTATTTTTATGACTCCACATAGAATGGCACCTGCAAAGTTGCAAAAACTCAAAGTCCAATTACAAGCATGGTTGGACAAGGGTTTTATTCAACCGAGCACTTTACCTTGGAGTACTCCGGTACTATTTTCTAAGGAGAAGGACAAGACCTTTCGATTGTGTATAGATTATCGGCAATTGAACCATATCACTATCAAGAATAGGTACCCTTTGTTGATGATTGATGATCTATTTGATTAGCTGAGGGGAGCGCGGGTCTACTCCAAAATAGATCTTTGCTGTAGCTACCATCAGTTGAGGATTAGGGAGACAGATATCCCTAAGATGGCGTTTAGAACATGGTATGGGCATTTCAAGTTCACTGTGATGCCTTTTGGATTGACGAATGCCCCGACGACATTCATGGATCTTATGCATAGGGTGTTTCAACCCTATTTAGATCAGTTCGTCATGGTGTTTGTTGATGACATCCTGATCTACTCTAAGTCTGAGGAGGAGCATATGGGTCACTTGAGGATTGTTCTCTATACCTTGAGAGATCATCAATTGTACGCCAAGCTCAGCAAGTGTGAATTTTGGCTTACGGAGGTAAAATTTTTTAGACATGTGGTGTCGGCTTCGAGTGTATTCGTGGACCTAGAGAAGGTTGAGGTGGTTCTAAATTGGGAGAAGTCAAAGTCAATCTTTGAGATACACAGTTTCTTAGGACTGACAGGACACTACCGAAGATTCATCGAGGACTTCTCCCAACTAGCTTCACCTATGACGAGATTGACCTGGAAAGGGGTCAAGTTTGAGTGGGATGAATCGTGCGAGAAGGCATTCTAGGAGTTAAAGAGCAGGCTTACTTCTACTCCTATTTTGATAGTCTCAAAGAAAGGATATTTGTACACGGTGTACTGTGATGCCTCCAAATACAGACTAGGATGTGTTTTGATGTAGTTTGGGAGGGTGGTGGCTTATGATTCTCGACAACTAAAGAACCACGAATAGAATTACCCTACGTACGACATAGAATTGGCAGCCATTGGCTTTGCCTTGAAGGCTTGGCGCCACTATTTATATGGTGAATAGTTTGAGGTGTTTTCAGACCACAAGGGTCTAAAATACATCTTTACACAGTAGGACCTCAATATGAGACAACGCAGGTAGATGGAGTATTTGGAGGACTACGACTTTACTTTGCATTACCATCCCGGTAAGACAAATGTGGTGGCTAATGCACTCAGCCAGAAGTCATGGGGAGTCTGGGTTAGTGTGGCTTCCCGAGAATGGTAAATACTCGAGGATGTGGGACAGTTTGGGTTACACTAAAGGGATCAAACTCAGGGTGTTTTAGGGAGTGTGGTGGCTATGCCCTCCCTACTGTACAGGGCGATCAAGTCCCAAGGACAGGACTCAGTGTTATTATCCATCAGGGACCAAGTGCAGGCAGATACCAATGACGAGAGCTGGGCCATTCACTCAGATGGCAGTCTTCGGTATAGAGGAAGGGTTGTGGTTCCCTTGTTATCAGATCTGAGACAACAAATCCTTAGGGAGTTCCTTTGTTCCTAATTTGCTATGCATCTAGGTGGCAAAAAGATGTATCATGATCTTCGTTCCCAATACTATAGGAGTGGGATGAACGGACACGTTGGGGACCTTGTTAGTCGATGTCTCATGTGTCAACAGGTCAAGACTGAGCACCAGAGACCAGCAGGGTTACTCCAGCCTTTGGAGGTGGCTGAGTGAAAGTGGGAGCATGTCACGATGGATATTGTGACTCATTTTTCACGAACATCGCGGGGACGTGACGTGGTGTGGGTGATAGTGGATCGACTTACGAAGTCAGCACACTTTTTGGCAGTGCGGATGACCTTCACAGTGGAAGAATTCTATAGGTTGTATATACGATAGATTATCCGGTTGCAAGAGGTGCCCATATCTATTGTATCGGATCAGAATCCTAGGTTTATGACTCACTTTTGGGCAAGTTTTCAACGAGCCATAGGGACACAGTGGATGATTAACATAGCTTTTCATCCCCAGACAGACGGACAGTCGGAGAAGACCATCCAGATATTAGAGAACATGCTACGGCCATGTGTCCTAGATCTCAAGGGTAGCTGGGAAAAGTATTTATCCTTGGTGAAGTTCACCTACAACAACAGTTATCAGGCGAGCATTCAGATAGCACCATATGAGGCACTATAAGAGAGGCCTTGCAGTTCCCCGGTATGTAGGACGAAGAAAAGAGAGAGATCCTCTACGGGTCTAGATTTGGTTAGAGACACATCGGAGAAGATGTAATTGATATGTAAGCGTCTTCTCATGTGTCAGAGCCGGCAGAAGAGCTACGCCGAGAGACAACGACGAACTCTGGAGTTTGAGATGGGAGATCACGTCTTTTTGAAGGTGATTCCTAAGAGGGGAGTGGTCAGATTTGGAAAATAGGGAAAGCTGTCGCTGAGGTTTATCGGGCCCTTTGAGCTAATTGAGTGGGTGGGTACAGTTTCTTACTGATTGGCGTTACCGCCAAATTTATCGGGTGTTCATGCAGTGTTCCATGTCTCTGTGCTCCGGAAGTATACTCTAGATCTGACACATGTAGTGGATTAGGGTGAGTTGATTGTGGATGTGGATGAGACCTTCAAGGACAGACCGGTACGTATTATGGATAGCCGGTTTTGCAAGGCAAGACTGTGAGGCTTGTGAAGGTGCTGCGGCAGTACCGTGGTGTGGAGGAGGCAACATGGGAGCGTGAGGATACCATTCGTTCCTGTTCGAGGATGGAGGTACATTTTTATAATTATAAGTGTAATATTAATGTTGCATATGAATGAGGTTAAGTGTGTACGTGTGTGTGAATTTTGGGGACAACATTCTTTTAAGGGAGGAAGAATGTAAAATTCGGGTAAATTTGAACTTTTTTAAAAAGGGGTAAAACGGTAATTTGTCGCTACAGTATGGGTTAAAAATTTGAAGTTTTCTAGATCTCGGATGACAAAATGGATCTCACCATTGGATTCGTCTCTTGAAATCTTGCTACTCTATCAATTTTTGTCTAGTTCTGAGAAAGTCAATTTGTTAACGTTTTACGAGGCGATCAGGTCTCGGGTGACCCAAAAACGAAATTTTTCAATAAAATTTTGAAAGTTAGAAAATAATTTGAGGTAAGTTAAAATAAAAATATTTTGAACTTGAATCGGAGCAAAATTTAATTGTTTCGGGGTAAAAATAGATCCGAAAAAATAAGACTGTGTGGCGCATTGTGAATCAAGTGTTTTGGGAGTATAAAACATTTGTTCAGTCGTTAACCCGATAGAGAGAGAGAGAGAGAGAGAGAGAGAAAAAGGAAAACTCTCCACCTTCCCTCTACGATCAACGGAGATCGAGTGCTCAAATCCACTTGGGCCAAGCACAATAGTTGCTCTCCTCACCGAGGGCTATGCAACCACACCAAAAATGTCGGGTTTGGACTAGAGTGCAAGGGAGGTATTTTGGGAAGGTAGATATTCAAGCTTGTTTTGGGTTCTTGAAGCTTCCTAACGTAGTTTTACACTTCAAGAGGTAGGGTTCCCTCCTACTTTGGTTTATTTTCTAACCTAGGGTGGTTACATGGAATGGGTAGGGTGATAGAGTTATATATCACTTGCCTCTTGTTGTGAAAAATGATGAAATGTGTTTTGGAAATGGTCTAACATAAATTTCTAGCTTGAATTAATATGTGGATATTACTTGTGTACTCCCATGGAATTTGGTATTATGTGGGCGTGCTATGAGTTTATATTATGCCTTTGTGAATAAAGTGTGTTATTGACATATATTATGTAAAAACATGCTTGGGATATGTTGTTGGATATAAAATGTTGATGTATGTTTATTGACACATTGACATTGTGATGAAGTTGGTAATTATAGGCATGCAATATGTATATATGTGGCTAAATTTGCTTATATGACATTCATTACATATGGGACATGCCATTGATTTAGCAATTGTGCATTACATTGCATTTGCATGGAAGAACTACATCCATGGACATGAATGTGGGTGTGAGTGTGTGCATGGTTGACATCAAACACCATGTAGGTGGATGATGGGTAGGCTCGAGAATAGTTGGATTGAAGATTCGACTGAGTCGCATGGTTGCATGAAAAACTTGTGTTGGGTATAGCAAGAAGGGCTAGACTCTCCCTCGGGTGCAAGACCCATCTACTAGTTTATACACTTCCGACAGTGCAAGTCCAACAAAGTGTATCGGTGAGCAGAGCCAGCAATGAGACACCAAAAGTCTGCTACCCAATAAGGAGACATGGTTTTTTTTATAAAATTGTCATTTGATGTGTAACATCAATGACGGATTTATTACATATTGGCATAGCATTGTGTTGTGGGAGCTGGAGAGGGCTCAGGGTTAAAGGGCATGAGTGAGTATCATCTCATTTCATGGCATGAAATTGCTAAAATTCCAATATTGAATAGTATATTCTTTTTTGGGATCGTGGCTTGATAAATGTTGCATGAACATTTCATATGCACTTAGGTTGGGGAAGTAGCCTCTGTAGGAAATACTCTATTGGGCGTGGCTTACCCTATACGGGAAAATATTTCAATTGTGGGATACAAGCCGGCGGAAGGCCCTCGCATGGGACCTCAAGGATGAAGAAAGTTGGATGTGTGTGACGCCCCTAAAACCGGGGGTTATTTATTAACCGTTGACCATCCGTCAACCCGCGGAAATACCCATAATCATCGCACAACTAGGCGACACGTCAATAACTTTCCCTTAACCAGGATTATACCCCACATGTTTAACTTGTGTATGTTTTACCATTTGGCCCAATCAAGGTCTAATATGCTATAATATATGCTAATTTGGTGTTCATTTATACTCTTGGAACCATAGAACACATAGCCCCAAAAGCATGACACAACATTCTTAAAATTTTAGATTTTTTGAAAAGCTACCGGTAGAGTTTTATGGACCTACCGGTAGGTTTTGTTCATTGGAAAAGTTGTACCTGTAACCTACCTATAATCTACTGGTAGGTTTTTACCGTTCTACCGGTAGGTTTTGCCCAGAATTTTCTGTTTCACCTATTTTTCATTTCCAATTCATTCCAAACCTTCCTACAAAACATCCCAAACATGTAAAATATAGTTTTCCACATAAGACTTGATACATACAAGTTCTATTTTAATTAATTCCATATGATTACAAGCCCAAAATATAGTTTTCACCAAATTTATACAATGGTTTTACAAAATGGATTCAAGGCCACAAGTTGGCCTTTTCTTCATCTTTGTAAAACACGGTAAATTTAAACTTTTGTAAAAAAGGGCAAAATGGTAATTTTGCCGCTATAGTACGAGTTGAGAACCTGAATTTTTTAGATCTCGGATGACAAAACGGACCTCACCATTGGATTCATCTCGCGAAATTTAGTTACCACGTCAAATTTCATTCAATTCTGAGATAGTCAAATTTTTCACGTTTTACGAGTAGTCGATTGTCGGGTAACCCAAAAAACGGAAATTTTAATAAAATTTTGAAAGTTAAAAAATAATTTCAAGCAGATTAAAATAAAAATAATTTGAACTTGAACTGAGACGAAATTTAATTGTTTCAGGACGAAAATGGACCCGAAAAAAAAGGGTTGTGTGGCGCATTGTGGGCCAAGTATCCTAAGGGTATAAATAAGGGGAAAATCAGATTTTCCCCCATTTTTCAGCCGGTTTAACGTGGGAAAAAAGGAGAGGAAAACAAGAGAAGTTCTCCACCTTCTGTCTATGATCTAGGAGGCTACGGAGCTCAAATCCACGCAGGCCAAGAATTAAAGTTGCTCCTCTCGCCGAGGGCTACGCGACCACACCAAAAATGACGGGTTTTACCGAAGATCAAGGGACAAGCTTTTTGGAAGTTTGGAAGTTGGACTAGAAGTGGGTTCTAGGGACTTCCTATGGTCGTTCCTTACGTTTCAAGAGGTAGGGTTTCTCCTACTTTGGTTCACTTTCTTACCTAGAGTGTATTTGGATTGGGGTAAGGGTATGGAATGTCCTAGGTCATTGACTATGGTTATGAAAATGAGGAAATGGGTGTGGAATTAAGCCTAGACCAATTCCTAGTTATGTTGGCATAGGAAATTACTTGTGTGATTTCCTTGAAATTTAATATTTTGGGCATGCTATATGTTTTATATTATGCCTTGTGAATGAGTTGGAAATTCTTGTGTGATAACATGAATTGTTGCTTTGAAGGTGTTTGCCAAAATGCCTATGTGTGAATCAAGTTGTTATGTCATAATGATGTATAACATGCTTAGAAAAATGTGTTGGAAAGAAATGTTAATATGTGCTGATTGAGATATTGACATTGTAATGATTTATGGAATTTATATGCTTATGATATGAATTGTCATGGAACATGTAGACATGTGGTTTAAATTGCTCAATTGGTACTCATTACACATTGAGCATAACATCGATATAGCAATGATACATTACATTACATATGCACGTAGACATCGCATTTTATGGGTGTGGTTGTATGGTTGGTATCAAAAACCATGTAGTTGGAAGATGGGTGGACTTAGGGGAGTTGGATTGAATATCCAGTTGAGTCGCACGGTTGCATGAAAAAAAATTGGGTTGGGGTAGCAAGAAGGGCTAGACGATCCCTTGAGTGAGAGACTCGGTGTTTTGATACGCACTTCTGTTGGTATAAGAGCCTATAAAGTGTTTTGGTGTACGCGGAACCATTGGTGGAAGTCCATGGATTCTGTGTTGGTAGGATGGTCATTGGTGTAAGTCCATAAATACCCATCCCAAGAAAGACCCGGAGATTTTAGTTAGCCATTGGTTGTGTAACACAAATGGTGGGGGCTTGAAAAGCCTGGTTTTGATACTCACTGCATAGCATGAGGTGAAGGTAAATAGTTGGAGCTAGAAAAGCTTGGTTTTATTACACATTGACATTGTATGTGTTATGGAGCCAGGAAGGGTTCGGGTAAATTGCATGAATGGGTGATTAGCACAAAAATATGACATATATTGTGTGCTAATATGCCTTTTGTACTTGTTTATAGTCATGAATTTTGGGAGAAATGTGCATAACTTTTGTTTTGATGGAGTTTGTGTGAATGTAGGTAAAACAATGTAAATGGTATGAGTTATACCCCCATTAAAGTGGTTGAAGTCAATGAAGAAGAGGGGGGTAGCTTAAAGGAAGGTTTGGAGGGAGAAGAAACCAAGAAAATGGAATTGGGTTGAATACCTTCCGAAAGGTGTTGCCTTAGATTTCTTTTTCACTGCCAAAACCTTCTGGAAGGTTTTGTCTACTAGAATGAACCTTCCAGAAGGTTTTGCCTACTGAAGTGAAACCTTTCGGAAGGTTTTGTCTACTGGAATGAACCTTCCGAAAGGTTTTGTCTACTGACCCTTTCATTTAACTGTTCCTACACAAACCTTCCGGAAGGTTTTATATCGACCTTCTAGAAGGTTTTTGCTAAACTTCTCAGACAGCCTGTAACTCAACTCTGTAGCTTGGGGGCCCCACTTGCACTTCTCCAATAGACCCCCTGACATCCCCCTGCACGTCTAGGAGCCTCCCCTCAGCTCTACTTGGACTATGATGGCTTTTGCATTAATGAGGGGAGAGAGAAGAAGCTTGGCAGAGAGAAGAATGGGGGCTGGTCCTAGTCTGCACCATGCATCCCCTATGGATGGAAATCTCATCACTCAGCTGAGAGGGAACTCCAAGCACATTTGGGGGGGGGGGGAACAACTCCATTGTTGGATTATTCTAGAAGATACAGAGAAAGTCTGGGAGAAGAAGATGAACAGTGTCTAGTGAGAGAAAATTGAGATTTTTGCATTTCTTTCAATACATTGTTTTGTAAACTCTGGTATGAATCTTTAGAACTCCATTTAATGTCATGAATGTTATTTTCCTTCAAGTTCAATGTAAGTTAATGCTCTCTTTAAGCTTTTACCATTAATGCTTCAAGTTCTTCGTTTTTCTTAGCTTTTAACTAGGTGTTCATTTCTTGAATTTTTGGCTTATGTTTGCTAGCATCTAGTGATTCTAGAACTCCTTACCTTTGCAATGCACATTCATCACATTGTCAAGTTCATTTTAAGCATGAGTAGCTAAATCCTTTAGTTTGCAAAACCAAGGGGAACGTCCTCTTGGGAATACTATTTCAACTCATTTTCTTCCCTTATTTCAGAGTTCAATGGTCCGGTTTGACTGGGTTGAGGGTGGATAGATTGGTGAGTCTTTGATATTCCGTAGGCCTAGTCACGATTTATGCTTTGATACTCACCAATATTATCCCTAGCTTCCCACGAATCAATCGTTCATTCATACTCTATTGGAGGAGGGTTTCGAGTTGAGATGGTATTCCTATTGGAGTGACCTCTTGGATTTGCCAACATTTATTTCTCATCTAATTAGCATCAAAACAAACTCCACCAAACACCTTTCTACAATCAAAGATTTTACACTTTCTTGTTTCCCAAAATCACCTTCCCTTCGGTTTACTTTCTTCCCGTGGGAACAACCTTGGAATACCACCAAGTAAAACACGACTCGCAAAAGTCTGCTTGCACTTGGGAGCACTTTTGTACACACACACACACTTTTTGTGTATACACATCTCATATTTTCACCATCTCATTTTCCCTTTTCCCTTTCTTTTGACACTATCCCAAGGGAGAGTGATACTTCCGCATTCCTATAAGTCATACACATTTTAGGGGTAGTATTTAGGGGTTAAAGACTAGCAAGGAAATTTGTCGAGCATTTTTGGCGCCGTCGCCGGGGAAGGCAAGTGTCAAACCAAGAAGGTGATTTCCAAACGACAGAGGTAAGTCCTGTGATCTTCATCACGGGCTGAGGTACATTGTTCCGTGTACATAATCTTGTTGGTGTATAATTTCCATTGTTGATATTTTGTTGCATATAGGAGAGGGACGACAATAATCGGTTAGTTAGGCAAAC
Organism: Ilex paraguariensis; assembly: GCA_963454935.2. Classification (NCBI taxonomy): domain Eukaryota; kingdom Viridiplantae; phylum Streptophyta; class Magnoliopsida; order Aquifoliales; family Aquifoliaceae; genus Ilex; species Ilex paraguariensis. The sequence continues at coordinate 172,001 of CAUOFW020008580.1, forward strand.
TCTTGACCCCAACATGAATCGTGACCAAGAACCACCCCAGGATAGGGTGACAATTTTGATAATTTAGATGCAAATCTAAATGTCCAAAGGGGTGCAAATCCCAATGTCCAAAGGGGTGGGGGACTACAAGAACCCCAAAGACCCAATTCGATGATGAATTTTTCCCCTCCCTTGCATGAGGGGAATAATTTCCAAATGGATCCCCTAGTTAGGTCAATGAGGGACTTCCTACAACCAACATGGAGCACTACACCATCATGCATCCTCCTTCCAGTCCAAGCCCATCTTTTCATAGTGAAGCTAGGGATGTTGCAACTACTTCCCACATTCAACGGACTTGAAAGTCAAAGCCCCTATTCACACATAAGGGATTTTGAGGAAATGGTTGTAACCTTCCTCACCAATCATGGGATGGAAGAGATTGCTAGAATGAAATTGTTTCCCTTTTCATTGAGGGATAAGGCAAAAACATGGCTTATTTCCTTGAGGCCTTGAACCATCACATCTTGGAGCCAAATAATTTCTGAGTTTTTGAACAAATTCTTTCTAGTGCATAAAACCACCAACCTAAAAAACAAATTCAGAATTTTTTGGAAAAGCCCAATGAACAATTTTATCAATGTTGGGATCGATATAAGGACTTGCTCCAATCACTTCCACATCATGGCTTTCAAGCATGGGAATTGGTGACTTTCTTCTATGAAGGAATTACACCAGGCCATCGATAATTCATAGATATGATGTGTAATGGGGAGTTCCTGAATAAAGACCCCGATGAGGCTTTAGACTATTTTGATACACTGGCCTAAAATGCACAGTCATGGCACACCACTGACCCGACCGATGTACCAAGGTCTTTGCCTCAAGGGAGTGGCCAACCTCAAGGGGGAGGGATTTACGATTTGAGGGATAGGGAGGACTTACTTTCAAAAATTTCCAAATTGTCTAGGAAAGTTGAAGGTCTTGAAATCAATAAGAGACAAGAGGTGTCTCATGTGTCAAGGACCGAGGAGTCTTGTTCTATTTGTGAGAGTGTCGAGCATTCCCTATCGGAGTTCCTGAGCATTCTGACGCTTAAGGAAGCATACCATGAACAAGTTCATGCCTTCAATCAACCTAGGCAATCCTTTTCTCCACATTCCAACACTTACAATCCGAGGTGGAGTAACCATCTCAATTTCAGTTGGAGAAATGAGAACCCAATCCCTCATGGTTCTAGTACATATTCACCTCCCATGCCTCCCATGCCTTCTAAGCAAAACTAATACCATGGTCAAGGGCAAGCATCTAGCTCTCAATTCCCAAGGAAAAATCCACAAGGGTATCAGTCAATTCCACCACCACAAAATTCTTCTCAAGGACCATCCAATTCATCCACATACCAACCTCCTCACAAAAGGAATTTAGAGGACATGGTCCATTCCTTCATTCAAAGTCAAACCGCCATCAATAACCAAAATGCCACAGCCATGAATGATATAAGAGCCCAACTCACAAAGTTGACCAACTCTTTAGGGGCATCTCAATGAGAAAAGGGGAAGTTCCCCGCTCAACCACAAGAGAACCCTAGGGGTCAACACGTTGTTGAGTCATCGGAGCCTTTGAGAGAGAGTTGGGAGCAACTCAAGGCTGTCACCACCCTTCGTAGTGGCAAAGAAATTGACAAAACCATATTGCCAATGGTCTCACCCAAAACCACATTGCCAAAAGAAAAGCACATCTTGGGTGACGCCGACAAGAGTGAGGTGAGTGAAGAAAAAGAAAGAGAGGTTGTTGAGAAAGAAAAATTGAGTGATGAATGTGATTTTGTTCCTCCCATGCCTGCCCCTTTCATGAGTCGTTTGAAGCCACTTGTCATGGTGGCTAACTATTCTGATATTTTGGAAATGTTTAAGTAGGTAAAGATTAACATCCCACTCCTCGACGCCATCAAGCAAATACTATCATGTGCCAAAATTTTGAAGGATCTATGCACGGTGAAGAGGCGATTGAATGTTCAGAAGAAAGCATTCTTAACTGAACAAGTGAGCTCAATACTGAGGACCAACACTCCTCCAAAATTCAAGGACCCTGACTGTCCAACAATTGCCATCACCATAGGGAATTTCCAGGTGGAGCAAGCATTGCTCGACTTAGGAGCAAGTCTCAATCTCTTTCCCTATTCGGTGTATCAACAACTTCAACTTGAGGAGTTGAAGCCCACCTCAATTACGTTTCAATTGGCGGATCGTAGCATCCGCACACCAAGGGGAGTAGTGGAAGATGTCTTAGTTCAAATTGATAAGTTTTATTTTCCCGTTGATTTTATTGTGCTAGATACACACCCAGTTGCTAACCTTAGTTCCCAAATCCCCGTTATACTTGGAAGACCCTTCCTTGCTACATCTAATGCTGTGATAAATTGCAGGAATGGTCTAATGAAGTTGAGGTTTGGGCACATGACAATGGAGCTTAATTTATTCAATTTGGAAAAGCAACCGGGTGATGATGAGGATGTTAATGAAGTCAATAGAATCAACGCCTTGGTTGAGGCACATTGGAGTTGGAGAGGATGTTAAAATTCAAGGAGGAAGAAATTGTTAAGATTGAAGAGTTGGATGAGAAAGAGGAGATAGAATAGTTGAAAGGGATGACAAGTTGGATCCCTACATTCGAGGAGTTACCTTACCAAGAACAGAAAATTTTTCGTCAGATGAACGAAAACCAAAATTGGAGTTGAAACTGTTGCCATCCCATTTGAAGTACGCCTTTCTTGGCAAAGAAGAAACTTTTTCGGTAGTCATTAGCTCGACATTGAATGCAGAACAAGAGGAAAGACTCTTGGAGGTAGTAAGGAAGCACATTGGGTGGACCATTGCGGATATTAAAGGGATAAGCCCTATCATTTGCATCCATCCCATTTACCTTGAGGAGGATGCCAAACCCTCCCGACGACCTCAAAGGAGATTGAATCCCAATAGGAAGGAAGTGGTGAAGGAGGAGGTATTGAAACTACTTGATGTGGGCATCATCTTTCCTATTGCCGATAGCAAGTGGGTTAGTCCCACACAAGTAGTACCAAAGAAATTCGGAGTCACGGTGGTGGAAAATGATGAGAATAAATTCATACCGATGAGAGTGATCACTGGATGGAGGGTTTGCGTCAACTACCAGAAGCTTAATGCATGCACACAGAAAGATCATTTTCCTATTCCATTTCTTGATCAAGTTTTGGAAAGAGTAGCTGGGCACCTCTTCTATTGCTTTCTAGATGGGTACTCCGGCTACAATCAAATAGAGATCGCATTGTAGGATAAAGAGAAGACCACCTTCACCTGCCCCTATGGCACCTTTGCCTACTGCCGCATACCGTTCGGATTATGCAATGCTCCGGGGACTTTTCAACGGTGCATGATGGGGATTTTTAGTGATATGGTAGAAAAGATAGTGGAGGTCTTCATGGATGACTTCTCAGTGTTTGGGGATTCATTCGATAGATGTTTGAAAAACTTGGAGAAAGTTCTAACAAGATGTAAAGAGAAGAATCTAGTGTTGAATTGAGAAAAGTGTCACTTTATGGTGACAGAGGGAATTGTGCTTGGTCACATAGTTTCGGCAAGGGGCATTGAAGTTGACAAATCCAAGGTAGAGGCCATCTCCAACATCCCTATGCCAAGAACCATCAAAGGCATCCGGTCATTTTTGGGCCATGCAGGTTTTTATCGTTGATTCATCAAAAATTTTAGTGCATTGGCTCTTCCCTTAACCAACCTCCTGTCTAAGGAGAGGCCCCCTTTGAGTGGTCGGATGACTGTGAGGCATCATTTAAAAAAATCAAGAGCATGTTAGTTACACCTTCGATCATGCGACCACCCAATTGGGACCTACCATTCGAACTCATGTGCGACGCGAGTGATTAGGCGGTCGGTGCAGTACTTGGTCAATGGGAGGGAAATAGACCGTGTGTGATACACTATGCTAGCAAAACACTTAATGAGGCCCAAATGAATTACACTTCCACCGAGAAATAATTGCTAGCTGTAATGTTTGCTTTAGATAAATTTCGTTTGTACATCATTGGTTCGCCTATTGTTGTCTTTACTGACCATTCTGCCTTGAAGTACTTGTTGTCTAAGTAGGATGCGAAACCAAGACTCATTAGGTGGATACTCCTCCTACAAGAATTTGACTTGACGATCAAGGACAAGAAAGGAGTAAAGAACGTGGTGGTGGATCACTTATCCCGGCTGGTGGTGCAAGAGGCCGATGAGCACATCTCTATCCCTGATGAACACTTGCTTTCAATTCATTCTGTGTGTCCTTGGTATGCTGACATATGCAATTACCTTGCAACAGGACAGATTCCACCGCAATAGAGCCTAGAAGATCGAAGACGATTTATGGCGGGTGTGAAGTACTTCTACTTTGACAACCCGTACTTGTTCAAATACTGCCCCGATCAAATCATAAGGAGATGCGTACCTGAAAATGAATAGCGGGACGTCCTTGCATTCTGCCATTCACAAGCTTGCGGTGGACAGTTTTCAGCTAAAAAGACTTCAGCTAAAATTCTCCAATCACGTTTCTACTGGCCCTCTCTCATTAAATATTGTGTTTCATTTTGTAAGGCATGCGACAGATGCCAATGATTGGGTAGTGTGACCCGGAGACACATGATGCCCCTCTCCCCTGTGTTTGTCATAAAAATATTCGACTATTAGGGCATCGATTTCATGGGTCCGTTCCCATTGTCATATGGTTATCTGTACATCCTCCTGGCAGTGGACTATGTGTCCAAATGGGTGGAGGCCATCCTGACCAAGACTAATGACCACCGGGTCGTAGTTAAATTACTTAAGAAGAACATCTTTTCGACGTTTGGGATGGCTCGTGCAATCATAAGTGATGGTGGATCACACTTTTGTAATAGGTCATTCACTTGATTAATGTGTAAATATGGTGTCACTCACAAAGTATCCATCGCCTATCACCCACAAACAAATGGCCAAGCCGAGCTAGCCAACAGGGAGATAAAGGGTATTCTAGAAAAAAGGGTTAACCCCAATAGGAAGGATTGGTCCGATAGATTGACCAATGCCCTATGGGCGTACCGTACTGCCTATAAGACTGTTTTGGGCATGTCTCCCTAACGACTTGTCTATGGAAAGGCTTGCCACCTGCCAGTCGAAATGGAACATAAGGCCTATTGGGCCATTAAAACTTTAAATTTCAATTTGAGAATGGCCGGTGAACATAGGAAGTTGGAAATGAATAAGTTGGAAGAGATTTGACGAGATGCGTATGGGAGCTCCAAAATCTCAAAGGAATGGGCTAAGATCTTTCACGATAATTCCATTGTACGAAAATCATTTTGGCCCGATTAAAAAGTGCTCTTATACAATTCTCGCCTCTCAATTTTTCAAGAAAAGCTCCGATCCCATTGGGATGACCCCTATCTTGTCGAGGTGACCTACCCCAATGGAGTTGTGGATGTGAAAAACCCCGAAGATGGCCAAACATTCAAGGTCAATAGCCAAAGACTCAAGCCATTCTTTAAGGGTTTTGCAGGAGAAGAAGTGGCAGAAGATTTGACGGATCCTGTATATCCAGAGTTGATGGAGGACTAGCTAGTGTTTATGATTCCTAGTGAATAGTTACTTTTCTTTATGTATGTTATTTCTATTTCATGTCACTTACTTTCATTGGTTGTATAGCATTGTTTCTTAATTTCAGATCTTGGTGCTTTTGTTGAAGCTTAGTAGCGAGGTGTTCTCTAACTCTTTTCATCTTTTTACTGTCCTTCATTGCATATTATATCTTTTTGTTGCATTAAGGACAATGCATGATTCAAGTTTGGGGGTGAGGTGCACCATTTGCATGATACACCAGGGTTGTTAGGAATTTTTGTGAAATTTTTGTGATACAGATTTTTGCTTGCATTAGTGAAAAATACGTGAAATTTTTGATGAAAAATATCTGATTGTTGATCTGTATTCCCTCATGAAGAATGTGTGAGTTGGATGACATGTTGATCTTTGTTGTGAACTTTGTGGACATGAGCATTCTATGGAAGTTGACCCTATGCATGAGTATCAGATATGTATTAATTTTTGAACTCAACTATATGTGACTATTGAATGTGTAATTTCGGAAATTTATGGATTGAATTCATGTTTTAAGCTTGACATAAGTAGTGGAGATGAATAAGGACCTATGGAAGCTTTAGTGCCATATCTTTTTTTTAGAGGGAACTTACAATTAATCAAAGAACAATTTTTCATTGTCAAATTTATTCAATAGTCTCATTATGCTCATTTTGGTTAGGTGCATTTGGGATAGTAGGCTGACTTGTCGTAATTGTATAATGCTATTCCATGCAGACCTAGAAGTGATCTTAGGCCATCCTTGAATATTTTGAGCCTTTGCCCTTTTTCTTGAGAAATTTTTTATCCCTAGTGCCATGCTCGAGCCTTGTTAAAAATTCGTTTCTATGCCACACATTAAACCAAACCAATGAAAAATGAAAAATATCTACCTTACCCTAGTTGTTCCTAAAGCAAAAATGAGTGATTGCCAAAGAAGGAAGGGTGGTGTGGAAATTCAAGCAAGGGATGATGAATGTGAAACTCAAAGAGTTGAAAAAAAAAAAAAAGAGAGAATGAAAATTCAAGAAAAGGAAGAAAAGGGGTGAGAAGATAAAAGAATGATCGAAAGAAAAAGAAAATGTTAAGGAAAAGAAAGAAAAGAAACAAAGGGTGTAGTGATGGTGTGGGAATCAATCCCATAAAAAGGGAAGTGTTCTTCTAAAATAAAAGTCTCTCACTTGGAACAACCCTCTTTGCTATCCTACATCCTTCATTTCATTTACCTAAATATCACCCCAAGGCCCCATTATAACCCTAAAGTCCAAAGTGATCTAGAGAAGCATGGGAGGTGCATGATTTTAGAGGAAACGATGAGTTAAGTCTTACTACCTAATGCCCTAGCATTTTGTTCATGAGACTATGCCAAGGTCGCTTCATTTTCATTTATGAACTTCATTTTTGGATTACATGTGAGCAAGTTGCTTTGGACACAAGATTCTATCTCACATGTACACATGGAGTGCATACCAGGATAACTTGAGTGTATTTCATTGCGTTGGACTAACCCTTGGTGAGTTTTGCATTGAAACTGAATTTGTCTAGCTATTCGAATGTGAATTCTGTTGCGTAAATGCTCAAATTAATTGTTTAATTCACACACACACAAGTTGAAAATAAATTTATAGGTGCATACTTTAGACTAGTGTCAAAGACTATGGTGCTGCTCATGTACACTTAGTTCAATCATTTGAGAAATTTTTTAAAAAAGCTCCATGCTTGTAAGAATGAGGGAATATTGCTCAAGTTTTGATATTTTAGATGAATTAGGAATACCCATGTTTCTAATTAGGTGATTTGCATGTTCAGTATTCATTTTGGTAGTTTAAAGCAGAAATCCATGCCCTTTACGTTGAAACCCCACAATCTTAAATCATGTTACAATTTCTGAAATGGCTTGGGGCATGATTTGCCAATGGTGGTTCATAAGTGTACTTCAAGTCCTTGGTAGGATAGGCATCTTCGAAAGGGTGTAAGATGTGTTGGAATTGAGTTAGGATGGATTGGATGTGAATTTTTGAATAAAGGATTGGTTTTGCAGTGAAGGCAAAACCTTCTGGAAGGTTTTTATCGACCTTCCAGAAGGTTTTACCTACTGATTTTTTTTAACAAAGGTAGTAAGCAAAACCTTCCGGAAGGTTTTGCCCAGAAAATTAAAAACGAGGGTTTTAAAAATCGAAAAGTTTGGAAAACCTTTCACATTTCCAATCCATCTCTTGCCCTCAAACCCTCGCCTCCCCTTCTTATCTCTTATGACCTTCAAATTGCTTCCCCCAAATCTCAAAATCCTTATTCTCTCTCGATTTAGGTTCACTTTTAGGGTGTTTTATCTTAAAGAAATAAGCAAACCCTAGATTTCCATTTCCCCTAAAAAAATTCTGAGTCTCTCTTTAATTTTCACCAATCTCCTCAACTTCTTGGTGATGGCTCGTACAAGAGTGATGTCCATGGAAGTAGTTGATGTCGTTGAGAGTTTGTGGAGGTTCTTTTTGGTGGCTCTTGGGTTAGGGGCACTGTTGATGCTCATGGCCCGGACCAAGAGAACTGGCCCCGGTGCTTCTCTACCCCCATCTGGCTCCACATCCAAGAAGAGGACCGGTGAGGGTCCCAGCTCCCAAGATAAGGCAGAGCGGAGGACGAAGGCAAGACACGACGCCCGCAAGCAACGTATCGAGGAAAAGGGTGTGACGTGTGAACGCTATACAGATAGAGTTTTGTTGGGACCTAGGAACGAGGTGGTTAAAATTATTGAACAACAGTGAATTTGTGGTTTGAGGAGGTCAAGGGGTACAATTTAGGGATGTGTCATGAATTTTATTAGAAGTTGGTTGTTTTTGGTGACAATGGGAGTAAGCTAAAGACGATTGTGAGGGGCAAAGCAATTGAGGTGACCCTGAACTCAATAGCCACAATAATGGGGTATGTGAGACCTCCCTCGACCATTGAGGTCTACCCACACAATGTGGTGAAGGGTATGACTCTCAAGGACTACGTGGCCCTCACCTATGAGGGCCCGACCACGTTCACGGAAACAACGTTGGTTGGGGCCCTCAAGCATGTATACGGGGTCATGAATAAAGTCCTCCATTATAATATGATGCCCCGGAGTTCAGAGAAAAACTTGAACATTGAGAAGCTCGCATTACTGCATGCCTTTATGACGGGAGTTGCCATTGACGTGGCATATTACATTGGTTGGAGATGAGAGAGTTTGCCCAAGCTGTAAAGCCAAAGGGAAATCTCCCTTTTGGCAGCTTAGTCACCCGTCTCTGTGGTTAGGCTAAGGTAAAACACTATACCCAAAATGTTCTCCTCCCCCTAGACACTAGAGCAATTGGGAAGTCCAGCAGCAGCAAGAGAGCTGCTAGGACTGGGAGAGAGAGAGCTAGGACCCCGAGGCCACAACCGTCAGACGTTGGCGCATCTTCTTCAACACCCCCACCACCTGCACCTACTCCGGCTCGCACCATGTCGCAGTGTATGGATGCTATAGAGTTAACTGTGTACGGGATGTCTGAGATGTTGATACAGCTATTCCAATATACCTTCCTGGGAAGGCCTATTCCCGGAGGACCACCACCACAGCCTTCAGCTGGTCCCTCTGCTTTCGTTCCCATACTTTCTACGACTGTGGAGGTGGGAGATGTTGATGATGACGAGGAAGAGATAGAGTCCCAGTCTGAGTCCAAGACTGAGGACGAGGATGTTTTTGACAGGGATGATGATGATTAGGGGGATTTTTGGTTTTTATTTTGAGTTTTTGATTGCACACAGCTAGGGTTTCCTATATCGGCCAATAGAAGTGTCATTAGGTTGGCCGCTTTTGTTTTGGGACTTGAACACATTGTAAAGAACTTTTTGAAGTAATCAATGGAAACACCACAGTTGTTACATTTACATCTGTGCCCAAGCTATTTCCTTAATTGCAATATGATTTGTGGATCTTGAGTTGTTGTGAATTTTACTTGTATGAATGGATGAGTTTTGTTTTAAATTTTATAGCTATGCTTGGAAATGATGCTTGCTAAGGACTAGCAAAAATCAATTTGGGGAGTGTGATTAGCACAAAAATATGGCATATATTGTGTGCTAATATGCCTTTTGTATTTGTTTATAGTCATGAATTTTGGGAGAAATGTGCTTAACTTTTGTTTTGATGGAGTTTGTGTGAATGCATGTAAAACAATGTAAATGGTATGAGTTATACCCCCATTGAAGTGGTTGAAGTCAATGAAGAAGAGGGGGTAGCCTAAAAGAAGGTTTGGAGGGAGAAGAAACCAAGAAAATGGAATTGGGTTGAATACCTTCCGGAAGGTTTGGGTAAAAACCTTCCTGAAGGTGTGGCCTTAGATTTCTTTTTCACTGCCAAAACCTTCAGGAAGGTTTTGTCTACTGGAATGAACCTTCCAGAAGGTTTTGCCTACTGGAGTGAAACCTTTTGGAAGGTTTTGTCTATTGGAATGAACCTTCAAGAAGGTTTTGCCTGCTGACCCTTTCATTTAACTATTCCTGGACAAACCTTCTAGAAGGTTTTATATCGACTTTCCGGAAGGTTTTTGCTAAACTTCCCAGGTAGCCTGTAACTCAACTCTACAGCTTAAGGCCCCACTTGCACTTCTCCAACAGACCCCCTGACATCCCCTTGCACGTCTAGGAGCCTCCCTTCACCTCTAGTTGGACTATGATGGCTTTTGCATTAATGAGGGGAGAGAGAAGAAGCTTGGCAGAGAGAAGAATGGGGGCTGGTCCTAGTTTACACCACGCAGCCCCTATGGATGGAAATCACGTCTCTCAGCTGAGAGGGAACTCCAAACACGTTTTTTTTTTTGGGGGGGGGGGGCGAACAACTCCATTGTTGAATTATTCTAAAAGATACGGATATATATAGAGAGAGAGCGTCTGGGAGAAGAAGATGAACAGTGTCTAGTGAGGGAAAATTGAGATTTTTGCATTTCTTTCAATACATTGTTTTGTAAACTCTGGTATGAATCTATAGAACTCCATTTAATGTCATGAATGTTATTTTCCTTCAAGTTCAATGTAAGTTAATCCTCTCTTTAAGTTTTTACCATTAATGCATCAAGTTCTTCATTTTTCTTAGCTTTCAACTGGGTATTCCTTTCTTGCATTTTTGGCTTATGTTTGATAACATCTAGTGATTCTAGAACTCCTTACCTTTGCAATACACATTCATCACATTGTCAAGTTTATTTTAAGCATGAGTAGCTAAATCCTTTATTTGGCAAAACCAAGGGGAACCTTTTCTTGGGAATACCATTTCAACTCATTTTCTTCCCTTCTTTCGAAGTTCAATGGTCCGATTTGACTGGGTTGAGGGTGGATAGATTGGTGAGTCTTTGATATTTCGTAGGCCTAGTCACGGTTTATGCTTTGATACTGACCAATATTATCCCTAGCTTCCCACGAATCAATTGTTCATTCATAATCTATTGGAGGAGGGTTTCGAGTTGAGATGGTATTCCTATTTGAGTGACCTCTTGGATTTGCCAACATTTATTTCTCATCTCATTAGCATCAAAACAAACTCCACCAAACACCTTTCAACAATCAAATATTTTACACTTTCTTGTTTCCCAAAATCACCTTCCCTTCAGTTTACTTTCTTCCCCGTGGGAACGTCCTTCGAATACCACCAAGTAAAACACAACCCACGAAAGTCTCCTTGCTCTTGGGGATCACTTTTGTACACACACACACACTTTTTGTGTATACACATTCATATTTCCACCATCTCATTTTCCTTGCTCCTTGCCCTTTCTTTTGACACTATCCCAAGGGAGAGTGATACTTCCCCATTCCTATAAGTCATACACATTTGAGGGGTAGTATTTAGGGGTTAAAGCAAGAATGTTCGAACGTCAACCCACGTTTAAACGTCCTCTGAAACCCTGCCAAGACCAGCTGCTGAGACATGACATGTTGTAGTCAACAAAGGGCAAATGCAGAAGTACTTGAGTACCATGTTCGAACGCCAACTCACGTTCGGACGTTCTCTAGAATCTTGAGAAGACTACACTACTGGAACCTGACATGTTGTAGTAAAGAAAGCAAATCCAGAAGTACTTGAGTACCACGCTCGAACACCACTGCACGTTTGAACGATGTCTTGAGTTACTGAGGACCAAGTTGCTGAGTGTAAAGTCAAGGTTGTTCAAGACGTATGGAAGTGACCAAGTCAGTGACCACAGGCCACTTGAGTGGAAGGAATCAGACCCCATCTCTTATCTCCTACCCCCTCCTCCCCTTCCTTGCCTATAAATACTCCCATGTTGGAAGCTTAAAAGGAATTCTTTCTCTTGTAGAGAAAAGGGGGAGCAATCTTTGTTCTTGTAAAGTAAAGAGTGTTTTAGTAATCTAGTTCATGAACATTTCATGTTTATATTTTTATTTTGCATTTATATCTACCATGATGGAGGTTTAGACTCCCCTTGTAGTTGAAGTCTTTTATTTACTTGTGCTAAGTCTTTACATTCATGTTGTGACAACCATGATGGAGGCTTAGACTCCCCTTGTAGTTTTACTTGTTTTTATTTACAAAGTGTCAAGAGGGATGGTTCAATTTCTGGTTGTGGTGGAAACCCTCCAACAATAACTACCTTTCTTTCACTTCCATTGCTTGAGCATCCTTCTTTCTTAGAAAAATGAAACTCTTCCACTTTTCTAGAGCTTTACCAAAGCCGTGAAGGGTGGAAAGTGATTCACTTATTCTTCATTGAGGATAAGCTTTTTGTTTAGTTTGTTTTACTTAGTAACTCCTATACTTAGAGGGATGAGTAGCACTCACTTTTCTAGCCTTGCCAAGGCCATGAAAAGTGAGTAGTTCGTCATTCACTCTTTAGTAAGAGGTGATGAATATGTAAAGATTATCTGGAAGTTGTGTTTGTGCAACTTTTTCATCCTTTAATGCTTTATACTCCACCTGTTCATTGGATGATTGAATGTATCTAACAAAATTGAGGTACTTTATATAACCAAGGGCTTCATCTATGATACGGATGACTCCTGCATAGAGAGACCTATTGGTTCAAGGAAAACACCCCGGCTAGCTCTTCATGACAACATTTCAATCTCCACCAATACTGCACTTTATTCAACGAATGAATCATTAATGCCATGGTTGGATGCCTTGTAGAAACACTTGCTTGTTTGTAGACGAGTTAAGTCTCGGCACAGACAATTCTTGTAAACATCTAGAAAGACATCAAAATTATGTGCTTAATTCTCATAGTCCTTCTTTATCTTCCGATTAACTTGCTGTTGACACAAGAGTTAATTGAGTTATAAAGCACAAACATAATAAACCGGATAGTCTATTACATGTCCTGATCCTCGAGCTAAAAAGTGGCTGCTACATTTAGAGCCTAAACCAACTGAGACTGAGCCCATGATTGAACAAGAACTAGAGCCAACAAGGGAAGAAGAACCCTCGTGTTCTGTTCCTGCTCCTTTTCCTCATAGACTCTGAACTCCACAGAAGTTGAAATCAGCCAAAAATTTATGAGCTCTTCAAGCAAGTAAAAATCAACATCCCACTTCTGGATGCAATCAAACAGGTTCCATCATATGCCAAATTTCTGAAAGACTTGTGCACAGTAAAGAGAAGCCAGAATGTTCAAAAAAGAGCCTTCCTGACTGAACATGCCAGTGCCTTACTTCAACATAAAACCCCTCCAAAATACAAAGATCCAAGGTGTTCGACTGTGTCGTGTGTCATTGAAAATTTCAGAATCGAACAATCACTGCTAGACCTTGGAGCAAGTGTCAATTTGCTCCCATTTTCTATTTACCAACAATTGGGTCTGGGAGAACTCAAACCCACAAGTGTCACACTTCAGCTGGTAGACAGATCTGTCAAAATTCCTAGGGGTATTGTTGAAGATGTACTTGTCCAAGTGGACAACTTTGTATTACATACTCAGCCAGCAAAACATTCAGAGAATCTAATTCCCGTTATTCTTGGTCGATCCTTCGTAGAAACTTCAAATGTACTAATCAATTGCAGGAATGGGATCATGAAATTAACCTTTGGGAATATGACACTTGAGATGAATATTTTCAATGTTGCCATACACCTAGGAGAGGACAGAGAAGAAGGAGAAATAAACTCCATTGAGTCTTTGTTCCAGGATCATCTGAATAAAAAATTCTGTGAAAATTCTACTGAACTTTCTTTGTCGAAGTCCATCACATCTAAAACAATAGATGATGATCTAAAGAATTGCCCAACACATTCTGTTAATACATGGGCCCCAAAATTCGAGGAACTTTCACCAAGGGGCACAAAGCCACTCTCTTCAAGTAACAAGCCACCAAGGCCTGAATTGAAACCTCTCCCATCTAACCTCAAATATGCATTCCTAGGAGAGGACGAGTCATTCCCAGTGGTAATTTTGTCTAAGCTCACAGACTTGCAAGAGTCTAAACTGATTGAAGTTCTTAAAAGCCACAAAAGCACCATTGGGTGGATCATTGTTGACTTGAAAGGTATAAGCCCGTTAATCTGTAATCATGTCATATACCTTGAAGAGGACTCAAAACCCTCTCGTCAAATACAGTGATGACTGAACCCTCACATGAAGGAAGTCGTAAAGGCAGATGTGTTAAAGCTCTTAGATGCCGAGATAATCTTCCCCATCTCTGACCGCAATTGGGTTAGTCCAACCCAAGTTGTGCCTAAAAAGTTTGGAGTCACAGTGGTCAAAAATGATGCAAATGAACTGGTACCAACTAGAGTCATCACAGGATGGCGGGTGTGTATTGACTACCGAAAACTCAATTTGGTGACTAGAAAAGACCACTTTCCTTTTCCCTTTCTTGACCAGGTTCTAGAGAAAATTGTAGGCCATGAATTTTACTATTTCATGGATGGGTATTCCGGATACATTCAAATTGAGATAGCACTCAATGATCAAGAGAAAACCACATTCACATGCACCTTTGCATTCAAAAGGATGCCTTTCAGGCTTTGTAACGCTCCTGCAACATTTCAAAGATGCATGTTGAGTCTATTCAGTGACATGGTCGAGAAATTTTTGGAAGTGTTCGTGGATGACTTTTCTGTATATGGTGACTCATTTGATTTGTGTCTGGCCAACCTAGAAAAAATGTTGATAAGATGTCAAAAAGCCAATCTAATGCTTAATTGGGAAAAATGTCATTTTATGGTAACACAAGGCATTGTCTTAGGTCACATTGTGTTGTCTGAGGGCATGAAAGTTGACAAGGCCAATATAGATCTGATTGGGAATTTGCCTGCTCCCAAGACTGTGAAAGATGTCCGATCATTTCTGGGACATGCAGGGTTTTACAGGAGATTCATAAAAGATTTCAGTACCATAGCTAAACCCATGTGTCATCTCCTAAGTCTGGACGTAATCTTTGACTAGAATAAAACATGCCAAAAAACTTTTGATCAGCTTAAAGGCATGTTAATTTCTGCCCTAATAATGCAACCCCTTGACTGGACTTTACCCTTTGAGCTAATGTGTGATGCAAGTGACTATGTTATAGGTGCTATGTTGGGTCAATGAAAAGATAAGAAACCATACGTGATTTACTATGCAAGTAAAACTTTGAATGATGCTCAAATGAACTATTCGACAACTAAAAAAGAATTACTTGTCGTAGTCTTTTCTTTGGAAAAATTTCATTCTTATCTTGTTGGTTCTTCTGCTACTATATTCACTGACCATGTAGCACCAAAATTTATGCTCACAAAAAAAGATGCTAAACCAAGGCTCTTGCGATGGATACTCTTACTTCAAGAGTTTGACTTGGTCATTAAGGACAAAAAGGGTGTTGAGAATGTGGTGGCAGACCATCTGTCCAGGTTAACTTACGAATTTCATGAGGATGGAATGTCAATCAATGAAAAATTTCCTAATGAACAACTGTTCATAATTGATGAGACCCCATGGTACGCTGATATTGCTAATTTTCTTGCTACTGGAACACTCCATCCGTCCTTTTCCCCCATGGACAAAGAAATTTCTAAGAGAGACTCTCAATTTCTTTTGGGAAGATCCGTACATATTTAAGTATTGTAAGGATCAAATCATAAGACGTTGCATCCCCCGCTCAAGAAAGCAAATAGGTAATAGCATTTTGTCATTCCGAAGCATGTGGTGGCCATTTTTCATCTAGAAAAACCACTGCAAAAATCCTGCAATGCGGATTTCACTGGCCCACACTTTTCAAAGATGTCCATGCTTTTTGTTTAACTTGTGATAGATGTCAAAGGTTGGGAAATATTTTAAGAAGAAACATGTTGCCTCTAAACCCCATTCTGATAATTAAAATTTTTGACTGTTAGGACATCGATTTTATGGGACCATTTCCCCCATCCTTTGGCTATCTATACATTTTAGTAGCTGTAGACTATGTATCCAAATGGATTGAGGCAATTCTATGTCGGAATAATGATCATCAAATGGTGATCAAGTTTTTAAAAGAAAATATTTTATCCCGGTTTGGAATCCCAAAATCCATCATAAGTGATGGAGGTGCTCATTTTTGTAATCGACCTTTCTGGAGTCTGATGAAAAAATACTTGATTTTTCACAAAATTGTAACTTCATACCATCCACAAACTAGTGGACAGACTGAATTGGCCAATCGGGAGATCAAATTAATTTTAGAAAAAATGGTAAATTCATATCGCAAAGATTGATCGTCAAGACTAACTGATGCACTCTGGGCGTATCGTAGTGCTTTTAAAATAATTTTGGCCATGTCTCCTTACCGATTAGTCTATGGAAAGCCGTGTCACCTACCTATGGAATTGGAACATAGGGCATACTAGGCTATTAAGACAATGAACTTAGACATGGACAAAGCTGGACTAGCAAGAAAACTTCAGATTAACGAATTGGAGGAACGGGAAATGAAACATATGAAAATGCTAAGATTGCAAAATCCAGGATGAAAATTTTTCATGACAAGAACATAGTGCGAAAGTCTTTCAAAACTGATCAAAAAGTTCTATTGTTCAATTCAAGACTCTGCCTTTTTCCTAGTAAGTTGAAATCAAGATGGACTAGACCATACATTGTCAGACAAGTGTTTGAATATGGGGTAGTGAAAGTGGAGAACCCATCAAATGGTAATATCTTTACCGTCAATGGTCAGTGATTAAAACCCTTTGTGGAGGAATTTGTCAAAAATGTGGAGATTATTCTTTTAATGGATCCAGAACAGCGCTTCGATTAAAGCGCCTATCGACACAAAAAAGGGCCGGGTCAGGGAGAGCCCGGTCCAACCCGAACCACACCACCACCTTTATAAGGCCCCCACCCCTTTTTCCTTTCTTTCCAGCACTTCTGCCCCTTTCCCCTTTCTTTTCTTTCTTCTTCTTCTTCTGATTTTTCTTCTTCTTCTCCGCTGTTACGATACTCTAGAATCACGACCCATCTCCCAACAACACCATGACCATACTACCTAAAGACCTCATCCTTTGTCTCATAATCTACTTGTGTTTACTTTATTTGTACATGGCTATGCTTCTTCTGTCTACACTTAGAATCAAGGGTTATCATCCTAACCCAGATCTGCAACGAGATGTTTGATTTGTGTATTTGTTTGTAGGTTTCGGCTAATAAATAAGATCTCAACTGTTTAACCTCATCCCCAAAGCTCACCAGATCGGTAAATTCGAAACATTGGGAACAATGTTCAGTTTAGGTTTAGGGGGAGAGAACTACCGTTCATATGTGCCCGTACAAATTTTTTAAATTTGTGTTGTTGTTGTTATTGATCTTGATCAGATTGTGTGCCGTATTTTGACTACCATGTTTTTCATTTTGATGGTTATGTTTGTGGGTCATCTCTGATCGTCTTTGTGACTGGCAAACGTTAAAGAACCAGATAGTGAGTCTTAATAGTATAAAAAGCATGGATGTTAAACTTTTTTGGTTTAGTTTTGGAGTGCTACGCACATTTTCCTCTAATGTGCACACTATGATCATGAGAAAAGCAAGATTGGTAATAAAAAATGAGATCCAAGAACAACAAGCGAACTGTGCGGCTGAAGCACCTATGCTAAACGCCGTCATGCCAAAAGACTTGGTCCATGTAAACAGTGTGGTAGATACTTCCACGAGAAGAGATATAATCAGTGTTCTAAACCAAATTTCGGTCGTGCACTTGATCGACTAGACTAGATAGTGAATAGGCAGAGTAAGGATTATCCTAACACTTCATCCTATTCTAGTACATTGCTTAACCATTTTGTGTGACAGGAAATTGGGAGAGTTACTGGTTATTTAGATGGCACAAAGACAGATGAAGACTCGGATTAGAATAATTG
The DNA here is from genome assembly GCA_963454935.2 of Ilex paraguariensis. NCBI lineage: Eukaryota > Viridiplantae > Streptophyta > Magnoliopsida > Aquifoliales > Aquifoliaceae > Ilex > Ilex paraguariensis. Next base: position 189,947 of record CAUOFW020008580.1, read on the forward strand.
GGATGAAAGCCAAGGGTCCGAATTTCTGTAAATGTAAAAAATTTCCTTTTGTTTCGTACAAACTCTTTTTACTAAAATGAAAACATGTGCCGAGTAAGGAATGTCCCAAAATACCAACCTTGAGGGTGGGGATTTGTCCTGAGACGCCATGAATTTTTGTTTCAAACTTGAATATTTTGCCTTTTTTTATTTTGCATAATGTAGTGCAGAAAAATTTTGAAAATATTTTTGAGTTTTGATTCGACGTTCGAACGCCAAGTGACATTTGAACATCGCTTGCTTACAGTACTCAACCTTTGATGAAGTTTCTAATGGAAACTCAAAGTACTGGGAGTTCAGTCCGTTCGAAAGCCAAAAGAACGTTCGAACGCCAATAGAACATTCGAATGATAGAAGCTTAGAGTACTTTGGTCTCAGACAGAACTCAAAAGTACTGGGAGCTCACAACATTCGAACGCCATGCATGTTCGAACGTTATTTTAAAATCCTTCATACTACGTTCGAACGTCAACCACATTCAAATGTTTCTCCTCAGACTATAAATACCTAGATCTTCTTCCTCAGTTCAAAAATCCAAAAAACTCCAAAACACTCTAAACCCTAAGACCTCTTTTCACTCCCCAGCCCTCAATACTCCACTCATTCCTCATTTCCACCACAAATCAACCACCCAAAAGCTTTTCCACTTTAAAAATCCCCAAATTTCACCAAATAACCAAGACTTTTCACAAACTCTCAAGCTCAAAATCGAGAACAGCATAATGTCTAGGGTTAAGCTCCCTGCTAGGTGCACTCCACCAGTAGTCCAAGAGCCCAACTTCGTAGAAGAGGCCATTCAAGAAGGAGAAGGGAAGCAAAGAAAGAAGAGATACGATAGTACCAGATTTCCCAATGCTCTTAAAGCTGAGAGGTATGAAAATTTCTTTCAAAATCATGCTGTGGTTTGTGAACGAGATGATGTAATCACTTATTTTGCTGAGTTGGGTTTGTTGGAAGAAATGGAGAAAAGGAAATGGGTGTGGCACTTGATAAATGGCAGAGACACCGTTGTTGACTTGGTGACGGAGTTCTACTTCAACGCCGAGATCATCAACGGCGTAATTCGAACATATGTTCGAGGCATCCACATCGATGTAGATGAGGCATGTCTTTTGGAGGTAAGGAAAAAGATACCTCGGGTACAAAACCTAACGTACCCGCCAAGGAAAAATGTGGCGTTGAATGTGGTTGGAAAGGAGTTGACAAAGCTGATGGATTTTTCATGGGGAGGGAGGAAATTTTTAAAACAAGGAGAGCTCACCAACAAATACAAAATGCTTAATTTAATTGTGGTGGCAAACTTAGCCCCAATAGGAAGAAAAAATGAGATTTTGCCCGAGATGTCATGTTTGCTTTATGCACTAGGACAAGGGCATAGCATCAACCTCCCTTCATTGATTTTGAATGAAATGAAGAACGGGTGCAATGCAAAGAGGAGTGCACTTCCATTTGGCACACTTGTGTCTGAGATATGCATCGAGAATGGGGTGAGGGTGAGGCCGAAAATGGACATCCCAAAGCCAATGGGGCCACTGAACAAAGGGTCAGTACAAAGAAGCCTAAGGCATAGTGCAACCCCGGCGGCTAGACAAGAGATGCACCATCCTCAAGGAATAGATGAGGTGCAAGAGGAGTTGGACGCCGAAGAAGAGAGAGAGATGGACACAGAGAGAGAGCAGCCAAATCAAGTAGGCCCTAGTATGACCACCCGACATTCTCTATAGGACATCATGCTTAGCATTGAAGCTAAGCAAGATGAGATCCTGAGGCTTTTGAGGAGTGGTGCTGGTGGTGCTGGTAGGCTAGTGGTGCTGATGGAGGTGGAGGAGAGGATTGATTATTTATGTTCTTGAGGGGGAGTAGTTGATTTCTATTCTTGATTGTTTGTTGTTTGTTGTTTCTTCTTTGAGTAGTTTGTGGGAAATTTTTGTACTATTTTTTTCTTGATAATTCTTGTGGATATTGTGGATACTTGTACTTATGGGAGATGTATATGTCCTTTTAGAGTTGACTGTGGATAGTTGAAGTTATGTTTTGAATGGATGAATTGCAACATTGACATTATTATAGACACATTATCCTCTATGGAATGAATGATTAAATTTATCATTTTTATTTGTTTCAAATGCATGTATAGAATTAGCACTCTGATTCTTGTTAATAACAAAAAAGATGTGGATGTTAAGATTGCTCGTGAAAATGACTAAGCACATGATCAGTTTGACACCTCAACTTAACAACCAAGACATAAAACCTCAATTTTTTTTTATGAACATCGATACCATCTCTATGCTTAAATTGTCAAATGTACATAAGTGTTTGTTATTCTTGAAGTACAAGGTGATCATACTCAAAAATGGAATCGTTATATAACTAACATTCCTTGAAACACCTGACATAATTAGTGGAGATGACAAAGAAAATCATGGTAAGTCTTGAGTTTTACAGTGCTCTTTGAGAGGATATCAACAATTACTCAAAGTAAGCTCTTTCACTTCTAATCTCTTTCAATAATCTCATTAAACTTGTTTTGATTGATGCTACTAAAGTGATCTATTTTCATAACCCACAAGAAACCTTTGCACATATGCACATACTAGAGAAAGGATCTTAGGCCACCTTTGGATCAACTTTGAGCCTTAGGTAATTCTTTTACAAAAGTATATCCCTAGTCAGCCATGCTTGAGCCTTAAATGAATGAATTCTTTCTCACATGTGTAATGACCAAAGCCACAAAAGCATACATTTACCATACATTGCTATCTAATTTCTTGCACCCTCTTACAAATCAATACGATAACAGAAAGGCAAGAAAAATAGTAAAGACAATGGTGGCTACTATTCAATAAAAGGAAAATTAGTGGAAACAACCAAAAGAGAAAAAACACTCTACGACAAAGAATTGCCAAGAAAGTGAAAAATGGGAAAAATAAAAGAAAGAAATCTCATTCCCAAGCAAAATATCAAGAAAGCCAGAAAGAGGTGTGCAACACTGCATAAAAAGATAGCCTATGATTACCATTGACGTTATTTCATTAGCCACTGATCTTTAGCCCCATTACAACCTACAAAAAGCCCTAGGTGATCTCAAGTGTGATGCATATGTGTATTATCTATTGCAAGTGGGCTATGTTAACTAGAATTTCTCTATTTGCATCAATATTTTTCCATGAGATTATGCCAAGGTTAAGTCTGTTTTCCTTAAAACTCCACTCTTATACTGATAATGCATGAGATTTTTTGACTGGCCATCTTCTGATCACATGCCACTTTCAGAGATATGTCACTAGAATCGGAGCGATTTATTTTGCTGAGAGCATTCCTAGAAAGGCTTGTGTAATCAAAGCTATCCATGGAAGGTGGAAAAAGGGGAATGATCGTTATATACCAATTCTTGTTTCTACAATGACCATCCCACTACTTAGAGAATCTCAAATGCTAATATGACAGGAGCTAATTTTTGCATAAAGTGAGTACCAATGGAAGAGAAATGTAGGTGATAAGTCATGATTGAGGGTTGAGTGTCCCAACGACCATGATGCTAATTCATTTTTAGTCAGCAATCTCACATACACACTTATTCGACTAAAGTTTGTGGGTAGCTTCATTGAAAACCCTCACAAGACAACACTCGTCCACTTAGGTAAACCTAGCGGTTCAACGGCTTGTTCATAAGCTAAATGCAACCGGATGACCTATGAAAAAGGCATTAGGAATAGATTTACCTTTCATTGTCATTGTATTACTAGAGAGTAGTAATATTTAGGTTAAGGGGTTGATTTGTGCGTAAAGTTAACAATTTTTACTATGCCTTTTTGAACTAATTGTACTTTGATGGAGTTTAAGTAATGACATTTCAGGTCCTAAAGAGAACAAAGGCTCAAGATCAACAAAAATCACACTTGAATGTAACACCGGCACACTAGGGAACAAAACTACAGAGGGTTGGAACAAAGCAAGAACGTTCGAATGTCAACCCACGTTTGAACGTCCTCTGAAACTCTACCAAGACCAGCTGTTGAGACATGACGTGTTGCAGTCAACAAAGGGCAAATGCATAAGTACTTGAGTACCACGTTCAAATGCCAAATCATGTTCGAACGTCCTCTGGAATCTTGAGAAGACTACACCACTGGAACTTGGCATGTTGTAGTAAAGAAAGAAAATCCAGAAGTACTTGAGTACCACGTTCGAATGCCACTCCACGTTCGAACGATATCTTGAGTGACTGAGGACCAAGTTGCTGAGTGTAAATTCAAGGTTGTTCAAGACGTATAGAAGTGACCAAGTCAGTGACCACAGGCCACTTGAGTGGAACGAATCAGACCCCATTTGGCATTTGAACATCCTCAAAGCAAAGACACAGACAATGTTCGAATGGCATCTCATGTTCGAACGTCGCTAAAGAAAAGACAGACTCAATGCTTGAATTATTTCCGTGTTATTCCTAACCTCTTAACATCTCCCTCAGTGTATGTATGGTGTGTGTGAGGGGGAGTGTCACTCTCCCTTGGGATGATGTCAAAAGAAAAGGCAAAGGAATGGTGGAATATGAAATGTACAAAATATGTGTGCGTGTGAACAAAAGTGCTCCCCAAGCACAAGGAGTCTTTTGAGTGTCGTGTTTTACTTGGAAAAGTATTCCAAGGTCATCTCCTCGGGGAAGGATGTGAATTGTTTTGAAAGTGATTTTGGTGAAAAGAAAGTGTAAAATCTTTTATAGTTTGAAGTTGGTTTGGGATGAAATTGAAATGGGAAACAAGTGTTGGCTAATCCGAAGGGTTCACTCCAACGGAAATGTCAAGTCAACCCGAAACCTTCCTCTACTAGTGCATAGATGAACGGTTGATTCGTGGGAAGTGAGGGGCGAGATGGAAGTGAGGATCCAAGCATAACCCGTGACAAGTCTACGGGATATCAAAGACTCACACTATGTCCTCACTCAATCCAGTCAAACCGAACCATCATACACCGAGGGGAGGAAAGAAGATGGGTTGAAATGGCATACCCAAGAGGAGGTCTCCCTTGCATTAGCCAACTTAAAGACTTAGCTACTCATGCTTAAAGTAAAGACAACAATGTAATGAGAAGACATTATAAAGAAATGAAGATTGAAGCTAAATATAAACAAAATGCACAAATATAACTTTCGAATAATTATACATTTCCTTCACTTCTTACTAAAAATTGGATGAGAAACTACTCACTCTTCATGGCTTTGGTAACGCTAGAAAAGTAAGTGATGCTCATCCCTCCAACTAGAGGAGTTACAAGGTAAAACACTTTCCACAAGGAGCTGATCTTCGACAAAGAATGAGTGAATCACATTCCACCCTTCACGGCTTTGGTAAGCTCTAGAAAAGTAGAAGAGTTTCACTCCTCTAAGGGAAGAAAGAAGCTCAACAATGGAAGTAAAAGAAAGCAATAATACAATAAAAGAAATCAATAATACAATAAAGGAAAGCAATACTTAAAGTAAAGGAAGCAATAAATTAAAAGAAAGCAATAATACAATAAAAGAAAGCAATACTTAAATAAAGCAATAAGCAATAAAGAAAGCAATACTTTGGAGGGTTTTCCACTACCAAAAGATGAATGCTTTACAAGTCCTAAGGGATGATATTTATAGGCTACAAGGGAGGATGAAAGTCTTGTTTGACGGCTATGAATTACACTTTGCTCACCCTTTGTTTTAAACTTTGATAATTGGCACCATATAGTTTGCAGCTTTGATAATTGGCTCCCCAGTAGTTTGTAGCTTTGACACACAAAATCCTGAAAAGAACAACAATCAATGCATTATCTTTAATTCACATACTAACCCTAATTTGATTTATTTTGACTAGTTTAACGTTATTTAACTAACACAATTTACCTATTAACTTAATTAAATTATGCCTTAATTAGGGTTAATGATAGCCCCTAACCTAAACATTACTACTCCCTAGTAGTAAATAAGAAAATCAAAAAAATCACTTTCGTAGATAATACGATTGCATTTAGCATATGCAACAAGTCATTAAACCCCTAGGTGATCCCTAGTGGAAGAGTTTTGTCACGTAAAAGTTTTCAGTGAGCTACCTACAAACTTCAGTCGAACATATGTGTATGTGTTAAAGTAAATTAGCTTCATGGTTGTTAGGACACCTAACCCTCAATTTAAACTTACATCCCGCAAGCTCCTCTTTCATAGGTATTTGTTATATACAAAAATTAGCATCAGTCACATTGGCATTTGAAATTCCCTGTGTAGTAGGAATGGTTTTTCTAGAAACAAGAATTGTTACATAACAAACATTCCACTGTACCACCCTCCATGGATAGCTTTGATTTTACAAACCTCTCTTAGAAATGCCCTCAACAAAAATTCCCTCTGATTATAGTGACTTGTCTCTCAAAAAGCATGTGATCAGAGGATGGCCAACCGAAAGATCACATGCATAGTTAGAAAGGGAGTGAAAGTCTTAAGAAAGTAGAATAATCATGTTCTTGGCATAAACTCATAGAAGAATATCAATACAATTAAAGAAATACTATTTAACATACCCCAATTTTCGATCGACAACACACACATGCATCAAACTTGAGATCAATTAGGACTTTGTATAGGTTGTAATGTGGTCAGAGGTCAGTGGCTAACGAAATGACGTCAATGGTATTTAAAAGCTATCCTTTTTTTAATGTAGTGTAGCACACCTAACTCTTGCTTTTCAATCTTTTGCCTAGAAATGGTATTTTTTTCTTTCATTTTTCTCATTTTTCACTTTCTTGGCAATTCCCTATTTTTCTGTTTCTTTTCTTTCTTAGTTGTTCCCACCGACTATTTTTTTTTTGCCACCATCGTCTTTTCTATTTCTCTTGCTTTTCTATATCATACTGATTTATAAGATGGTGCAAGAAATTTAGATAGCAATATATGTCAAGTATGTTTTCCTGTGGCTCGGCTATCATATGGGTTTTTTGAAGAAGAAATCATTTATTGAAGGCTCACATATGGCTAACTAGGGATATAATTTCATAGAAGCAATGACTAAGGCTCAAAATCAAATCAAAGATGGCCTAAAATCCTTTCTCAAGTATGTGCCCATGTATGTGTCGTATGCGAAGATTCCTTGTGAGATATGTCAATAGATCACTTTAGTTCCATTAATCAAAGCAAGTTCAATGAGATTATTCAAAAATTGAAAGTGAAAGAGCTTACTTGAGTAAATGTTGATTGTCTCTCAGAAAGCATCACAAGGCTCAAAACTTACCTTGGTCTTCTTCGTTATCTCCATTGGTTATGTCAGGCGTTCAAAGAATGTTGGTTATATATCAATTCTATTTTCGAGTTTGGTCATTTTGTACCTTAAGAATAACAAATACCAATGTACATTTGACATTTAAGCAAAGAGAAAATACCATTTTTCAAGGAAATGCAGGTTCTTTTTTTTACACTCAAATAAAAATCAAAGTAATTTAAATACACATTTATCTATGAAAATTGAAAGAAGACTTAAATGCATATATTAAACTTGGAAAACTATGGCGTCTCAGGATAAGTCCCTACCCACGCTACAGGTTGGCATTTTAGGACATTCCTTACTCGGTCCACATCTTTATTTCAACAAAAAGACTTTGTACATAAATAAATATTTACACTCAAAAAAATTTGGACCATTAACCTTCATCCCCAAAACACGTTTTTCCACAGCTGTCATTATTAGTCAAAATTTAATCCGAGTCATCACTTGTGTCTATGTCATTATTAGTGACCCTTCCAACTTCTTGTCGCACATAATGTGTAAGTCCCGGATTGGTATAAGATGGCATGTCAAGAAAATCCTTACTCTACCCAAACACTGTGAAACCCGGCAAAAAATTTGAATTTTTTTCTAACAAAGGGTAAAATGGTAATTTGTCATCTTAATGCGTATTTAAAATACATATTTTTATAGAGCTTAAATGGAAAAATGGACCTCACCGTTGGATTCGAATCGCGAAATCTAGCTGCCCTGTCAATTTTCGTCGAATTCTGAGATAGTCGAGTTTTTTACATTTTTCGAGGTGACGGGTGTTCGGTGACCCCCAAAAATAAATTTTTTATAAAAATTTTGAAATTTAGAAAATATTTTAAATAAATTTCATATAAAATATTTTGAGATTAAACCAGTACGAAATCTAATCGTTTCGGAGTGAAAACGGACCCGAAAATAGGAGCCGTGTGGCGCATTGTGAGCCAAGGGTTTTGGGACTATAATTAGGTGTAAAAATCTGATTTCCCACTTATTCAGCTGGATTCTCTACTAGTTTCAGATGTTAGAGAGAAAGAGAGAACAAAAAATGAAAAATCCAACTTTGTCTCTATGATTTAAGAAGTTTCGCCGGTCGAAATTCTTCGAGCCAAGAATCAAAGTTGATCTCCTTGATGAGGGCTATGCCTACGTACAAAAAAGAGTTAATTTCACCAAAGATCCAAAGACGGAATTTTAGAGAAATCAAAGGTTTGGGCTTGAATCGTGTTCTTGAAGCTTCCTTCGGGTGTTTTACACTTGAAAAGGTAGGGTTCCCTCCTACTTTGATTTATTTCTAACCTAAGGTGTCCATAGGGTTTATGTGAGCTATTTTGGGTATTTTTAACATTTGCCTATTATAGTTGGTTTAATGAAAATGGGTACGTTCAATTCTAGTGTGAATTGGTAATTAGAAATTACTAGTTTGTGATTTCTTGGATGTTTTGATAATTGGGCATGTGGAAATTATTTATTCTGATTTTTTTGAGTTATATGATGAATTTGAGTGTATTATGTGTTTACATGAGTGGTGCCTTGAAGGTGTTTGATTAAATGCCTAGGTGAAAATTAAGTATGTTTTGCATGGACTATGTATAGCATGCTTGGATATTGTGTTGGATGAAAACTTGTCTATTGTTATAGACATGAAGAAATGGGTGTAGAAATGGTTTAATTCAAGTTCTACCTTGAATTTGATATATGGAAGTTCCTTGTGAAACTTCTTGAACTTTGGTATTGTGTGGGCATGCTATGTGTTTAGAGTGTGCTCTTGTGAGTAAAGTGTGTTTTGGACATAAATTGTGCAATAACATGCTTGTTATGAAATGTTGATATATACATGCTTCTGATATATTGACATTGTGATAAATTATGGTATTTATATGCTCGTAATATAATTTACCATGGACATATTGATTTATGTTGAGTTTGTTCATATGGCATTCATTACATATTGAACATGTGGATAGTGTTGCAATGATACTTTACATTGCATATGCACGGAAGAATCACATTCATGGGCATGAGGCATGGGTGTGGGTGTGTGTGCATGGTTAATCAAACACCATACTTGGTGGATGATGGGTTATGTTGAAATGTATGGTTAAATTGATCCATATGACACTCATTACATACGGAGCATGACATTGGTAGTGCAATGGTTCATTTCATTGCATATGTATGTTGGCATCACACTCTTGGGCATGTGTCATGAGTGTGGGTGTGTGTATATGCATGGGTGATCAAACACCATACTTGGTGATTGGTGGGTGGGTTCGGAAAAGTTGGGTTGAAAATCTGACTAAGTCGCATGGTTGCATGAATATGGGGGTCGGGGTTAGCAAGAAGGGCTAGGAAATCCCTTGGGTGAGAGACCCGATGACTTGGATACGCACTCCAGTGGTATAAGAGTCCATAAAGTGTGTCGGTGTACGCGGAACCGTTGGTGGTAGTTCATGAATTCCGTGTCGGTTTGGTGCCGTTGGTGTAAGTCCATGAATACTCACCCCACGAAAGACCCGGATATTTTAAAATGATCATTGGATGAAATTCATAAATGACAGATTTTCTACACATTGGCATTTGCATTGTGTTGCGGGAGTCGGTGATGACTTGGGTTTAAGTGCATGAGTGAGTATCATCTCATTTCATGGCATGACGTGGTTGCATTCCACATTTAATGCATATTCTTGTATGGAATGATTGTTAAATGTTGTTTGTTGCTTATACATACCACATATGCATCTAAGGTGGGGAGTAGCCTCTGTAGGGATTATTCTACTGGGCATTGGCTCACCCTATACGGGAAAACATTTCAGGTGGGAGAGATACATTGGTGGATGGCTCCAATTTGGATGCTCATGTTTGAAGAAAGCCGAATGTGGCTTTATTTTGTGTTAATATAAAACATTTGTGGAAATAATGTTTTGGGCATGTAATCTTTTGCAAATAATTGTAATAGAACTTATATAGACTATTGTTAAACTAACCTTGCATGTTTTGATATAAATATGGATAATTGGACCCGGTGTAGCCAGTGTTTACTTATAATTGGACCCGGTGTGGTCATTGTTGAATAGTGGAACTCGGATGGGTCTTGTTATTATATGATTGCACAGGTTGAATTTTAGGTAGAACATCCCGTATAAAGGAGACTCTGCCCGAATTTTGTCAAAATTTTAGTTCCCGATAAATAGGGCACAATGGCATGATATCGAATTACTCGGTATCCACGGGTATTCCGCGGGTTGATGGGTAATCAATGAACCCCCAGATTTTGGGGTGTCATAGCTTGGTATCAGAGCATAGGTATGCGATTACCTAGGGCTTGATGGGCATAGGTTTAGACTATTGCTTTCATTGTGCATTTCATGTTATGTGCTTAACTTGATCCATGTTATGTGCTACTTGCTGTGTGAATTATATACATGGCGAAGTGTATATAGAAAGGAGAAACACTAGGGTTAGAAAACATAACTTTGGGAGTTTGGAAAAAGGAATGAATGGGATAGTTCAGTGTGTAGATGTCTACTAGTTGGTGGCACACACATTATGATCCCTACTTTGGGATAATAAGTTAGTGCTTTATTATGATTTTACTTGTGTGAGGGATTTGGGCTTAGTGGTTAGAACCTTGGAAGAGCAATTGTATGTGAGTTCTCCCCGAGGAGCTAGGGTGAGCGTTGATCAGATATGTCGAGGTTGTGAGTTAGAGATCTTAGGGATTCTACTCACCATGGACCTTAAGGTTATAGACATGTCGGAGTTCGATGTTATCCTTGGTATGGATTGGTTAATGGCACCCCGAATCGTCATTGATTGTGATTGAAATAGGGTCACTACCTATACACCATAGGGTGTTTGTTTCAAGTTCCAGGGCAAAAAGCATGATGCTTTACCTCAGGCCGTGTACGACTCTAGATGGCACGGATAGTTAATGGGTTGACTTACAAGCCTTACCCTAGAGGACGAGGCGAGACAGGAGTTGGGGCCTTCCTCGGGTTGTATGTGAGTATGAGGATGTTTTTTTGGATGAGCTATCGGGATTACCTCCACATAGGGATGTAGACTTCACCATTGAGTTGCATCCCGGTACATCGCCTATCTCTATGACTCCACACAGGATGGCACCAGCTGGGTTGCAAAAACTCAAGGTCCAGTTGCAAGAATTATTGGACAAGGGCTTCATTAGACCGAGCACTTCACTATGGGGGCGCTCCGGTGTTGTTTGCCAAGAAGAAGAATAAAACCCTTCGATTGTGCATAGACTATCGGCAGTTGAATAGGGTTACTATCAAGAATAGGTACCCTTTGCCGAGGATTAATGAGTTGTTTGATCAGCTGAGAGGGGCGCGGGTCTACTCCAAGATAGATCTCCGTACCGGTTACCATCAGTTGAGGGTTAAGGAGGTAGACATCCCTAAGACGGCATTCAGAACGCTGTATGGGCATTTTGAGTTCACAGTAATGCCATTTGGGTTAACGAATGCTCGAGCAGCATTCATGGATCTCATGCATAGGATATTTCAACCCTATTTAGATTAGTTTGTCGTGGTCTTCGTTGATGACATCTTGATCTACTCCAAGTCTGAGGAGGAGCATGAGGGTCATTTGAGAATTGTTCTCCAAACATTGAGAGATTATCAATTGTACGCCAAGTTCAGCAAGTGTGAATTCTGGCTTACTAAGGTGAAATTTCTGGGGCATGTAGTGTCAACTTCGAGTGTATCTGTGGACCCGGAGAAGGTTGAGGTAGTTATGAATTGGGAGAGACCGAAGTCAGTCTTCGAGATATGTAGTTTCTTGGGATTGGCAGGGTACTACCAGTGATTTATTGAGGATTTCACCCGATTGGCTGCGCCTAAAACGAAGTTAAACCGGAAAGAGGTCAAATTTGTGTGGAATGATTCTTGTGAGAATGCATTCCAGGAGTTGAAGAGGAGGCTTACTTCGGCTCCTATTCTGATAGTTCCAGAATGGGGACAGAGGTACACGGCCTATTGTGATGCCTTGAAGGACCAGCTGGGATGTGTTTTGATGTAGTCCGGGAGGGTAGTAGCTTATGGTTCTCGGCAGCTAAAGAATCACGAGCAGAATTACCCCACTCATGACATGGAATTGGCGGCCATTGTCTTTTCCTTGAAGGCTTGGCGTCACTACCTGTATGGTGAGTAGTTTGAAGTGTTTTCGGACCACAAGAGTCTGAAGTATATTTTCACACAGCGGGACCTCAACATGAGGCAACGCCGGTGGATGGAGTATTTAGAGGACTATGACTGCACTTTACATTACCATCCTGATAAGGCAAACGTGGTGGCTGAAGCACTTAGCCGAAAGTCACGGGGAGTTTTGGCTAATGTAGCTTCCCGAGAGTGGTAGATGCTCGAGACTGTAGGACAGTTCAGGCTACACTATTGGGATCAGACTCAGGGTACTTTGGGGAGTTTGGTGCTACACCTTCCCTACTAAGCAAAGTGATTAAGTCCCAGAGATTGGATTCAGAGTTATCATCTATCAGGGACCGAGTACGGTTAGGTACAGGTGACGAGGGCTGGGCCATTCACTCGGACGGTAGTCTTTGGTTTAGGGGAAGAATTGTGGTTCCCTAGTCAGTGGAGCCCAGAGAAGAGATTCTTAGGAAGTTTCATTGCTCCGTTTTATAGTTCATCCAAGGGGCACAAAGATATATCATGATCTTCGTCGCCAGTATTAATGGAGTGGAATGAAGAGGCAGGTTGGCGACTTTGTCAGTTGATGTCTCACATGTCAGCAGGTTAAGGTTGAACACCAGAGACCAGCGAGATTACTCTAGCCTTTGGAGGTAGCTGAGTGGAAGTGGGAACATGTCACGATGGATTTTGTGACTCACTTTTCACGAACATCACGGGGTCATGATGCGGTGTGGGTGATAGTGGACCGGCTTACTAAGTCAGCACACTTTTTGGCTGTGCGGATGACCTTCACACTAGAGGAATTCTGCAGGTTGTATATACGGGAGATTGTCCGGTTGCATGGGGTACCCGTCTCTATAGTATTAGACCAAGATCCCAGGTTTACGACTTATTTATGGGAGAGTTTTCAGTGGGCCATGGGGACACAACTGATGATGAGCACTGCTTTTCATCCCTAGACAGACGATCAGTCAGAGAGGACTATCCAGACATTAGACGATATGCTACGGGCATGCGTCCTGGATATCAGGGGTCGCTGGGAAGATCACTTGCCCATGGTAGTGTAACACCTCACATTTTCTTTTATATATGTATATAGATATATAGTAAATAATTGTGATAAAAAAAATGTGGATATATGTAGTGATGTGTGTTTGAATTTGGTAGATTGAAAAAATAGAGATTTAAAATGTTAGTAAAAATAATAGTTGAAATTTGGTTTTAATAAGTGAAAATACGAAATTTTAGATCCTAGAACTTGTATTAAATAGGTTTGGTGTAGAAATATGTGTTGGAGAGGTTTGGGATATATTTGGTTGGCTTAGGAATGGATTGGAAATGGAAAAGGGACGAAGACAGGCTATGAACTGTGCACTACTGCAACTTCAAGCTCGATTTAGACCTTGATGCAGTCAATATCTCTCAAAACTTAAAACATGAAAGTTTTAGAGCTCCTTCGTATCATCTCATATCATTTTGAATCATCTCAATCGGAGCTTGGATGAGAGAGTTATGCTCAGATAATGAAATGATGTCGAAATAGTCCAATTAGCTGCGTTTTGCATTTAATGTCTCCATTTGCATCCTAAATCAAAATATAAAAATAATGAGTACTTTTAAGCTTCAAATAAGTATAAAAGTCATTAAGAAACACCCTTTATCACCTTTTATTTGCAAACATCACAAAACTTCATTAATAGCCGATTTAGATGGGTAAAATAGAAACTTTAGTGTTTTGGGTGTACGTTGACTTGGGTGTTGAGATAAATCATAAAAATAAATGTTTTTAGGTTAAAATAACATTAAAAATGAATCCGGAACGTCAAAAAACCTTAGGGTAGTCATATGGATCAAATTGGAGATTCCTAGTGGCAAAATCATAAATTTGGAGAAACTCAAAACAACCTCTGAACAGTATTTTTCGGCGTTGCTATGTTTTAAACTCATTTTCATCTCATTTGCTCTCATTTCCTTCACTCCCCTCACACCCCCACACCTCTTGAAACCCTAGAGGGCATTAGAGAAGAAGAAAGGAAGGGAAAAACAAGAGATTCAAGGGTGATTCAAGATCAAATATTCTTGTTCTTCACTCCAAAGCTAAGGATTCAAGGTAGGGGTTTTCTCTCATTCACTTACATTAAGGCTAGGGTATTTATATATGTATGTTTTGGTTATCAATGATATATATATGCTATAAAATCATCCTCTCTTAGGCTTTTTGCAAGGATTACATGTTTTGAACAAAGTAGGGTTTAATACCCATGAAATCTCCTTTCTAGGTTTAAAACCCTAATTTTTGGAGAATGATGTATTTCCTTCCTAAATGTTTTATTTATTATGGATTTTGAAACCTTAGCGCTTTGTGTTGGGTAGAAAAATGATGTTATTGTGATCTCATGTATTTTCTTAGTTAGTTGTGGAATTGTTATATGATATATTTTAGAAATTTTGGATAGATGCTTGTAAATTGAGATAAATGTTGGAATTTTATGCTTGGTTGAGTTGTTTATGATGCACATGAGTGAGAGGTTCCTTGTAAGGATGCTCACCCCTTCCCAAGAGGTTCTCGATAAGGATGCTTGGGAAATAATGTAGTGATTGGTGAGAGGTTCCATGTAAGGATGCTCATGCATTTTCAAGAGGTTCCCGGTAAGGATGCTTGAGAATCAATGGTGACCTAAAAGGGGGGTGGAGGTTATCACAAAGTATGCCACCTACCGAAAGAATTGTTGAAAATTGGTTATGGCAATTAATGGTTATTATTTGTATGTGGTGCTCATTTATTCATTTAAGTAATGTTTTTAAATAAACTTGAGATCCTTTTTAAATGTCATTGCTTTATTTCAAATTATGTGTCTATGTTATGTTAAAATTGAGACCGACCATTTTAAATGTTTTTCTAAACCTTGTATGGGTTTGGGAGAATGTTTCTACAGAGCTTCGTGCTCACCCCCTATCGCTAACAATTTTCAGATTACCCGCTTGAGGAGGAGGACGTAAGGGCCCGCTACTTGGGAGACTCTACGGGACGGGAGTGTGGATCCCGAGGTGGACGCATAGAGCGACCTCCTTTCCGTTTGTACTAGACAAGGACATTCTTTTAAAACATTGTGTAGTCTAGCTTCTTTTGTTTATTCCGTTGCGCTTCCTTTATTAATTTTTGAGATGTAATAGCCATTACTTGGGGTTATTCTTTTGGATAATGTTGTAAATATTCGTGGATGACAAATAAAGTCTTGTTTCTTAAGGGATTATATTAGTGCTCTCATGATATGAATGGTTTTAGAATGTAATGTCATCTAGGGTGTGTTTTGGGGCGTTACAAAGTTGGTATCAGAGCCTAGGCTTTAGGTCTTACATGGGAGCTGTAGGTTATGAAATCACCTCTAGAGCTTTAGGATTAGGGTGAATCAAATCCTTGAGTGAAATTTTATACACGTTCTATGCCTTAGCTTAACCTAATATTTAGGATGTTCTTACATCCATGAACTAAGTTGTGAATTGATGTGCAGGATGAACGGACGGGGACACAGACGTGGGCGTGGCCGTGGAGGTCAAGCGAATCCACCACCACCACCACCTCCGAATGCCATGCAAGGCTTTTACCAATGCTTGAGGGAGCTCACCACTTTGGTACAAAACTAAAATGGTAACAACAACCACAATGGTGGAGCTCATCCTCTCGCTCAAGTACCGGGCAATGGGAACGGAGACCGAAGGATGATAGCTCTTCGGGAATTCTTAAGACAACGACCACCCAATTTCCAAGGGAGCTCCAATCCTTTGGAGGCGGATAGATGGATCCACCGAGTGAAGAAGATCTATGACGGCATGGGAGTTGCCGAGGAGTTGAGAGTTGGTTTGGCGACCTACCTGTTTGAGGGGGGGCCAACTATTGGTGGGATGCTATAAAGAGGAGAAGGGACACTGATACACTCACTTGGGAAGAGTTTGATCAACTTTTCCAAGATAAGTACTTTCCTGAATCGGTCAGAGACCGAATAAAAGCGGATTTTCTTTCACTACGACAGGGTAGTATGACCGTGGCTGAGTATGAGAGGCGGTTCAACGAGCTCTCCCGTTATGCTACGGGATTTATATCTAATGAGGCCGACAGGGCCAAGCGCTTCGAGCAGGGTCTGAGGCCGATCATCAGGGAGAAGTTGGTGGCTCTCAAGATCCGTGATTTTGGGGACTTGGTGGACAGAGCTGCACTGGTAGAGAGAGACATAGAGGATAGCCAGAGACGACAAGGCTTCTCGAGATGAGGTCCGATCCGGACGGGTGCTAGCACTAGTGGGGCACAGAGACCGACACCATACCGTCGCCCAGACCAGACAGGTGGACAACGACTTTTGACAGCCCGAGGAGAGGGAGACACTCAGACTAGAGCCGGTATTACCTCACAATCCTGCTTTGCATGCGGAGGTGTGGGGCATATTAGGATGCATTGTCCAGTTTTTCCACCTCAGGGGCCTATCCAGACCGCCAGATAGGTACCAGCAGCCCAACCACCACTACCGAGGCCTGCACCGCAATGACGGATACAAGCTCAAGCCCCCGGCGGTGCCAACCAAGGGCGAGTATTTGCTTTGACTCAGTTGGAGGAGGACATTGTCAATGCCGTTGTGGAAGGTATCGTCCTTATTTACAATTCTTGGGCCCGAATATTATTTGACCTCTGTGCAACACACTCATTTGTACGCACGACATATGCACTTGATTTGGGATTGAGTTTCGCAAAGCTAGAGCATGTTATGAACGTTAGCTTGCCCACGGGAGAACGGTTAGATACTAGCCGAGTTTGCAAGGGTTGCGTGCTTCGCATTGGGGAGCACAAATTGATTGTGGATTTGATTGCTTTAGAGATAAAGGGGTATGATGTGATTTTCGGGATGAACTTGTTGTCCGCTTTCCGAGCGGTAATGGATTGTTTCCGCAAGCGGATTATATTTCAGTTACCGGGAGGAGTCATTTTCAATTTTGTGAATAACCGAGATTCTTCCCATCCATTTCCTACTACGGGTAGTAGATTTTTAAAAGCAAAATCGGGAAGTCATTTGAGTTTCTTAGCTAGCTTGATGGGAGATGATAGGGATAAAATCCATACGGATGTAGTGTTAATTGTATCAGAGTTTTTGGATATTTTTCCCGAGGAATTACCCGGATTACCGCCACATAAGGAAATTGAGTTCAAGATCGATCTCTATCCGGGAATCGAACCCATATCCATTGCTCCCTACCGGATGGCACCTTTGGAGTTGAAGGAGCTAAGGAAGCAGTTGGATCACTTGTTGGCGATTGGGTTTATCCGTCTAAGCACTTCACCTTGGGGAGCCCCGGTCCTCTTTGTGAAGAAAACGGATGAGACTCTACGCTTGTGCACGGATTACCGAAGGTTGAATCGGGTTACCGTGAAGAATAAGTATCCGTTGCCGAGAATTGATGACTTATTTGACCAGTTGAAGGGTTCGAAGTATTACTCCAAGATTGATCTTCGCACGGGGTATCATCAGCTGCGGATTAAGGAGGAGGATATTCCTAAGACTGCTTTTCGTACCCGGTATGGTCATTTCGAGTATACGGTGATGCCGTTCGGATTGACTAATGCCCCTGCAGCCTTCATGGATTTGATGCACAGAGTCTTTCGGCCTTACCTCGATCAATTTGTCATTGTGTTTATTGATGACATATTGATTTACTCACAGACTCAGGAGGAACATGCTCGTCATCTCTCTATTGTGCTACAAACATTGAGAGAACATAAGTTATATGCGAAGATGAGCAAGTGTGAGTTTTGGATGAAGGAAGTGAAGTTCCTTGGCCATGTTGTGTCTGAGCAAGGAGTAGCGGTTGATCCCGCAAAGATTGAGGCCGTGATGAAATGGGAACCACCGAAGAACGTAACAGAAGTACGGAGTTTCTTGGGATTAGCCGGCTATTATCGTAGGTTTGTGGAAGGATTCTCCAAGCTTGCGATGCCGATGACTCGCCTTACAAAGAAGGGGGAGAAATTTTTGTGGACTCAAGCGTGTGAACTAGTTTTTCGCACCTTGAAGGAGAAGTTGACGACGACACCTATCCTCATTATTCCGAGTAGTGGGGAAGGCTACGATGTCTACACTGATGCTTCACTACGAGGCTTGGGATGCGTTCTAATGCAAGGAGGGAAGGTAGTGGCGTATGGCTCGAGGCAACTCAAGGTGCATGAGCAGAATTATCCTACACACGACTTGGAGCTGGCTGCGGTGGTGTTTGCTCTTAAGTTGTGGAGATGTTATTTATACGGGGAAAAATTTCAAGTGTTCTCGGACCATAAAAGCCTCAAGTATATCTTCACACAAAAAGACTTGAATCTCCGGCAGAGAAGGTGGATTGAGTACTTGGAAGATTATGAGTTCACGCTCAACTACCATCCGGGGAAGGCCAATGTAGTTGCCGACGCTCTTAGCAGGAAGTCTCGGGGTGAAATCAAATTTCTTGTGGTAAATAGGTGGAAAATGATTGATGCATTGGAGGAGTACGATCTATGGGTGGATGGACCGGAGTATCAACCATATCTATTCAACCTTGTAGCTCAACCGACGCTTCGGCGACGGGTAGTGGAGTTGCAATGCCTGGATTCGAAACTCGATTGGATTAGAGCCCGATTGGAGAATGGAGAGGCGATTGAAGGATGGTCTTAGAAGAATGGAGAGTTGAGATATGGGGAGAAGCTATGTGTTCCCGATGATTCGTCCCTAAAGGAGGAGATACTGGGAGAGTGTCATCGCTCCAAGTTTGCTATCCACCCTGGTAGTACAAAGATGTATAGGGATATGAAGCGTCAATACTGGTGGAGGGGAATGAAGCGAGATGTGGCCAAGTATGTGCAGTGTGTGCCAGCAGGTGAAGATTGAGCATCAAAGGCCAGGAGGAGTCCTACAGTCTTTGCCTATTCTAGAGTGGAAGTGGGATCACATCACCATGGACTTCGTGTCGGGTTTACCACGGACGTCGCGCGGGCATAATGCAGTGTGGGTCATTGTGGATAGACTCACCAAGTCCGCTCACTTTTTGGGTATGAAGACCACGGATACATTCGAGACTTTGAGCCAGCTGTATATCCGTGAGATAGTGAGGTTACACGGCGTTCCGCTCTCGATTGTGTCGGATCGTGACTCTAGGTTTGTGGCGAGATTCTGGCAGAGTCTACAACAAGCGATGGGGACGGAGTTACACTTCAGTACGACTTTTCATCCCCAAACGGATGGCCAATCCGAGAGGGTGATACAGATTGTGGAGGATATGTTACATGCTTGCGCGTTGGACTTCAAGGGGAGTTGGAGCGACCACTTACCGTTGGTGGAGTTTGCTTACAACAACAGCTATCAAGAAAGTATTGGGATGGCACCGTATGAAGCATTGTATGGAAGACCATGCCGATCACCGACGTGTTGGTTAGAAGCCGGCGAGAGTAGTTTGTTTGGACCGGACATTGTTCGAGAAACTACAGAGAAGATTCAACTTATCCGAGAGAGGCTACGGACGGCGCAAAGTAGACAGAAGAGCTATGCGGACCACAGACGAAGACCCTTAGAATTCAAGGTGGGAGACTACGTATTTCTCAAGGTGTCACCCAAGAAAGGCGTGTTTCGATTCGGCAAGAAGGGGAAGTTAGCGCCAAGATATACCAGACCGTTTGAGGTAATCAAAGCGGTAGGCAAGGCGGCATATCAACTTCGACTACCAGCCCAGCTATCCGGAGTACATGATGTGTTCCACGTGTCCATGTTGAGAAGGTGTCACTCGGATGCAACTCCAGTCGTGAACTTGGAGGAGATTGAAATTCAAGACGGAGCAACCTACGAAGAACAACCGGTAAAAATTCTCGACGCCCAGAAAAAGTGCTTCGCAACAAAGTTATCAGATTGGTGAAGGTTTTGTGGCAACACCATGGAGTGGAGGAAGCTACATGGGAACCGGAGCAAGAAATGCAGGAGAAGTATCCATATTTGTTCGCTACTTGAGGTAAGTTTCGAGGACAAAACTTTCTTTAAGGGGGTGGATTGTAACACCCCGCATTTTCTTTTATATATGTATATAGATATATAGTAAATAATTGTGATAAAAAAATGTGGATATATGTAGTGATGTGTGTTTGAATTTGGTAGATTGGAAAAGTAGAGATTTAAAATATTAGTGAAAATAATAGTTGAAATTTGGTTTTAATAAGTGAAAATATGAAATTTTAGGTCCTAGAACTTGTATTAAATAGGTTTGGTGTAGAAATATGTGTTGGAGAGGTTTGGGATAGATTTGGTTGGCTTAGGAATGGATTGGAAATGGAAAAGGGACGAAGACAGGCTATGAACAGTGCACTGCTGCAACTTCAAGCTAGATTTAGACCTTGATGCAGTTCATATCTCTCAAAACTCAAAACATGAAAGTTTTAGAGCTCTTTCGTATCATTCCATATCATCTTGAATCATCTCAATCGGAGCTTGGATGAGAGAGTTATGCTTAGATAACAAAATGATGTTGAAATAGTCCAATTAGCTGTGTTTTGCATTTAATGTCTTCATTTCCATCCTAAATCAAAATATAAAATAATGAGTACTTTTAGGCTTCAAATAAGTATAAAAGGCTTTAAGAAACACTCTTTATCACCTTTTATTTGCAAACATCGCAAAATTTCATTAATAGCCGATTCGGATGGGTAAAAATAGAAACTTTAATGTTTCGGGTGTACGTTGACTTGGGTGTTGAGATAAATCATAACAATAAATGTTTTTAGGTTAAAATAACATTAAAAATGAATTCGGAATGTCGAAAAACCTTAGGGTAGTCATATGGATCAAATTGGAGATTCTTAGTGGCAAAACCGTAAATTTGGAGAAACTCAAAACTGCCTCTGAACAGTATTTTTCGGGGCTGTTATATTTTAAACTCATTTTCATCTCATTTGCTCTCATTTCCTTCACTCCCCTCACACCCCCACACCTCTTGAAACCCTAGAGGGCATTAGAGAAGAAGAAAGGAAGGGAAAAACAAGAGATTCAAGGGTGATTCAAATCAAATATTCTTATTCTTCACTCTAAAGCTAAGGATTCAAGGTAGGGGTTTTCTCTCATTCACTTACATTGAGGCTAGGGTATTTATATATGTATGTTTTGGTTATCAATGATATATATATGCTATAGAATCATCCTCTCTTAGGCTTTTTGCAAGGATTACATGTTTTGAACAAAATAGGGTTTAATACCCATGAAATCTCCTTTCTAGTTTTTAAACCCTAATTTTTGGAGAATGATGTATTTCCTTCCTAAATGCTTTCTTTATTATGGATTTTGAAACCTTAGTGCTTTGTGTTGGGTAGAAAAATGATGTTATTGTGATCTCATGTATTTTCTTAGTTAGTTGTGGAATTGTCATATGATATATTTTAGAAATTTTGGATAGATGCTTGTAAATTGAGATAAATGTTGGAATTTTATGCTTGGTTGAGTTGTTTATGATGCATATGAGTGAGAGGTTCCTTGTAAGGACGCTCACCCCTTCCCAAGAGGTTCTTGGTAAGGATGCTTGGGAAATAATGTAGTAATTGGTGAGAGGTTCTATGTAAGGATGCTCATCCATTTTCAAGAGGTTCCCGGTAAGGATGCTTGAGAATCAAAGGTGACCTAAAAGGGGGGTAGAGGTTATCACAAAGTATGCCACCTACCGAAAAAATTGTTGAAAATTGGTTATGACAATTAATAGTTATTATTTGTATATGGTCCTCATTTATTCATTTAAGTAATGTTTTTAAATAAACTTGAGATCCTTTTTAAATGTCACTGCTTTATTTCAAATTATGTGTCTATGTTATGTTAAAATTGAGACCAACCATTTTAAATGCTTTTCTAAACCTTGTATGGGTTTGGGAGAATGTTTCTACAAAGCTTCATGCTCACCCCTTATCACTAACATTTTTCAGATTACCCGCTTAAGGAGGAGGACGTAAGGGCCCGCTACTTGGAAGACTCCACGGGACGGGAGTATGGATCCCGAGGTGGACGCATAGAGCGACCTCCTTTCCTTTTGTACTAGACTAGGACATTCTTTTGGAACATTGTGTAGTCTAGCTTCTTTTGTTTATTCCGCTATGCTTCCTTAATTAATTTTTGAGATGTAATAGCCATGACTTGGGGTTATTCTTTTGGATAATGTTGTAAATATTCGTGGATGACAAATGAAATCTTGTTTCTTAAGGGATTATATTAATGCTCTCATGATATGAATAGTTTTAGAATGTAATGTCATCCAGGGTGTGTTTTGGGGCGTTATAGGTATAGTTCGCCTGTAACAATAGTTATCAGGCGAGTATACAGATGGCATCATGTGAGGCGCTTTATGGGAGGCCATGTCGTTCTCCGGTATGTTGGACGGAGATAGGAGAAAGGTCTTCTACGTGTCCGAAATTGGTTAGAGACACCTCGGAGAAGATGAACTTAATTCGGAAGCGTTTTCTTACGGCTCAGAGCCGGCCGAAGAGCTATGCTGATAGACGGCGACGACCTCTATAGTTTGAGGTGGGAGATCATTTCTTCTTGAAGGTGATGCCTAAGAGAGGAGTGGTCAGGTTTAGTAAGCAGGGAAAGCTGTCGCCAAGGTATATAGGGCCCTTCGAGGTTCTCGAGAGGGTGGGTGCAGTGGCTTACCGGTTGACATTACCGCCAAATTTATCAGGTGTTCATGCAGTATTCCATGTCTTTATGATCCGGAAGTATTCTCCAGATCCGACACATGTGGTGGATTGGGGTGAGTTGACTATTGATGCGGATGGGACCTTCGAGGAGGGACCGGTGCACATCATGGATAGTCGGGAATAGGTTTTGCGAGGCAAGACCGTGCGACTAGTGAAGGTGCTATGGCAGCACCGAGGAGTGGAGAAGGCGACATGGGAGCGTGAGAACACTATCCGTACTAATTATCCTTTCTTGTTCGAGGATGGAGGTACATTGTTATGGTCATTTAGTATTATTTGACTGTTGCATATGTATGTGATTGTATGTGCATGTATATGTGAATTTCGGGGACGAAATTCTTTTAAGGGGGGAAGAATGTAAAACCCAAGAAAAATTTGAATTTTTTTCTGAAAAAGGGCAAAATGATAAATTTTC
Organism: Ilex paraguariensis; assembly: GCA_963454935.2. Classification (NCBI taxonomy): domain Eukaryota; kingdom Viridiplantae; phylum Streptophyta; class Magnoliopsida; order Aquifoliales; family Aquifoliaceae; genus Ilex; species Ilex paraguariensis. Next base: position 213,572 of record CAUOFW020008580.1, read on the forward strand.
ATCCTAATGCATATTTAAATTACATATTTTTATAGAGCTTTGACAGGACAACGGACCTCACCGTTGGATTCACATCGCAAAATCTAGCTACCTTGTTAATTTTTGTCAAATTCTGAGATAGTTGAGTTTTTCACGTTTTTTGAGGTGACGTGTTCGGTGACCCCCAAAAACAAAATTTTTATAAAAATTTTGAAATTCAGAAAATATTTTAATTAAAGTTTATATAAAATATTTTGAGCTTAAACTAGTACAAAATTTAATCGTTTCGGGGTGAAAACAGACCCTAAAATAGGAGCCGTGTGGCGCATTATGAGCCAAGGGTTTTGGGACTATAAATAGGTGGAAAATTTTGATTTCCCCACTTATTCAGCTGGGTTTCTCTACTGGTTTCAGACGTTGGAGAGAAAGAGAGAAAAAAAAAATCAAACTTTGTCTCTACGATTAAAGGAGTTTTGCTGGTGAAAATTCTTCGAGCCAAGAATCAAAGTCGATCTCCTCGACAAGGGCTATGCCCACGTACCAAAAAGAGCTAATTTCACCAAAGATCCAAAGACGGAATTTTGGAGATATCAAAGGTTTGGGCTTGAATCGTGTTTTTGAAGCTTCCTTCGGGTGTTTTACACTTGAAGAGGTAGGGTTCCCTCCTACTTTGGTTTATTTCTAACCTAAGATGTCCATAGGGTTTATGTGAGTTATTTTGGGTATTTTTGACATTTGCCTATTATAGTTGGTTTAATGGAAATGGGTAGGTTCAATTCTAGTGTGAATTGGTAATTAGAAATTACTAGTTTGTGATTTCTTGAATGTTTTGATAATTGGGCATGTGAAAATTATTTATTCTGATTTTTTTGAGTTATATGATGAATTTGAGTGTATTATGTGTTTACATGAGTGGTGCCTTGAAGGTGTTTGATTAAATGCCGAGGTGAAAATTAAGTATGTTTTGCATGGACTATGTATAGCATGCTTGGATATTGTGTTGGATGAAAACTTGTCTATTGTTATAGACATGAAGAAATGGGTGTAGAAATGGTTTAATTCAAGTTCTACCTTGAATTTGATATATGGAAGTTCCTTGTGAAACTTCTTGAAATTTGGTATTGTGTGGGCATGCTATGTGTTTAGAGTGTGCTCTTGTGAGTAAAGTGTGTTTTGGACATAAATTGTGCAACAACATGCTTGTTATGAAATGTTGATATATACATGCTTCTGATATATTGATATTGTGATAAATTATGGTATTTATATACTCATAATATAATTTACCATGGACATATTGATTTATGTTGAGTTTGTTCATATGACATTCATTACATATTGAACATGTCGATAGTGTTGCAATGATATTTTACATTGCATATTCACAGAGGCATCACATTCATGGGCATGAGGCATGGGTGTGGGTGTGTGTGCATGGTTAATCAAACACCATACTTGGTGAATGATGGGTTATGTTGAAATGTATGGTTAAATTGATCCATATGACACTCATTACATGTGGAGCATGACATTGGTAGTGCAATGGTTCATTTCATTGCATATGTATGTTGACATCACACTCTTGGGCATGAGTCATGAGTGTGGGGTGTGTGTATATGCATAGGTGATCAAACATCATACTTGGTGATTGGTGGGTGGGCTCGGAAAAGTTTGGTGGAAAATCCGACTAAGTCGCATGGTTGCATGAATATGGGGGTCGGGGTTAGCAAGAAGGGCTAGGAAATCCCTTGGGTGAGAGACCCGGTGACTTGGATATGCACTCCAGTGGTATAAGAGTCCATAAAGTGTGTCGGTGTACGCAGAATCATTGGTGGAAGTCCATGAATTCCGTGTCGATTGGGTGCCGTTGGTGTAAGTCCATGAATACTCACCCCACGAAAGACCCAGAGATTTTAAAATGATCATTAGATGAAATTCATAAATGACAGATTTTCTACACATTGGCATTTGCATTGTGTTGCGGGAGTCGGTGATGACTTGAGTTTAAGTGCATGAGTGAGTTTCATCTCATTTCATGGCATGACATGGTTGCATTCCACATTTAATGCATATTCTTGTATAGGGTACAATGGCGTGATATCAAATTACTCGGTATCCGTGGGTATTTCGCGGGTTGATGGGTGATCAACGGACGCCTAAATTTTGGGGTGTCACATACACCATCTAGTTTAATTGATCGGTTGCATGACCCGAAATTGGTTCAGAATATTGATTGTATTTTTTCATGTGAAAACACCTACCACATTGTTTAGAAGCACCTAGTCGTTTGATACGACGACATTTAGCAAAAGTGCTTCTACCACACAATAATTTTGCTTGTGCTTCTCGGATTTCAACTTTTCTCACAACTCCTGCTTTTTTCATGATCACTGCATGCACATCAGATGAAAAAGTGCGTAGAACTCCCAGATTAAATCAAAAAGGTTTAACATCCATGCTTTCTATGCTTTAAGACTCACTATCTGGTTCTTTAATGTCTGTCAGTCACAAAGATAATTGAAGCTGTGTTCGATATGATTATGAAATATAAGCAAAAACACTGTAAAAATACACAATCTAGAATAATTTTATTTTTTTTAAATACGAAACTATAACAAATTGGAACCGAAATTAGAAGAAACTGAAACTATAGATCACACCCCCAACCTAAACCGTACATTGTCCCCAATGTTTCAAATTTACTAGTTTTTGGAGTTTTGAAAATGAGGTTTTAGGGTAGAAATCTGTTCAGTTGCCGAAACCTACAAAGAAAATACACAAATTAATCTTCGCTACGCAGATCTGGATTTTTATTAAGATGAAAACCCTTGATTTTAAGTGCGGATAGAAAAAGAAGAGTCATGTACAAATAAAGTAAACAAATGCCGAGCATAAGACAAAGGATTGGGTTTTCGGGGAATAGGGTCATGGGATTGTTGGGAGTTGGGTCGTGTTACAGAGAACAGCACAACAGAAAGAAGAAGAAGAAGAAAACAAAGAAAAAGGGAAAGGGGGTAGTGGTAGAGATCTGTTCAGCTGCCGAAACCTACAAAGAAAACACAACAATTAGTCAACTCGAGGGAGATCTGGGTTAAGCTGGATACCCCTCACCCTAAGTTTGAGTAGAAGAAGAGCACCCATGTACAAATACAAACATATAAGACAAATTATTAAACAAAGGACTGGGTTGTCGGCGTATATGGTCATGGATTTGCAGGGGGTGGGTTATTTTTACAGAGAACAGAGAGAATGACGAAGAAGAAGGGGGAGACCAACACCGGTGGATGGGGGAAAAAGGAAAAAAAATGTTAGATGCCTTATAAAGGCATCCCAGTTTTTATTTTATTTTATTATTATTTATTATTATTATTATTATTATTTTTGACTGTCGGCAGGCGCGAGTGTGGGTAGACGCAAATATCCGCACGAAATATTCCCACAAACAATTTTTTTTTTTGGTACCCAATCCGTTTGAGTGTCGGCAGGCACGAATATCTGCGCAAAATATTCCCACAAACATTGGTGTAAGATGCAAATAATGCAACCTCACCCCCCCAACCTGATTCATGCATTGTTCTCAATGAAACAAAAAAGGTATTATATTCAATGACAGATAGTAAAAGCTTAGTAGGGTTAGAGAACACCTCGCACTTGAGCTTTGACAAAAACATCAATATCTACGACTAAGAAGAAGAAAACTTATACGATAAAAGAACATAATTAACCTGGAATAAAAATAAAGTAAGTAAATAAAAGCCTGTACATTGAAAGATAGAAAAAAACTAGTTATTCCTCCACAACTTTCAGGTATACTGGATCCATTAAATTCTCCTCCTCCACTTGTTCTTCAAAACCCCTGAAAAATGGCTTAAGTCTTTGGCCATTGACCTTGAATGTCTGACAATTTTCAGGGTTTTGGACATCCACAGCTCCATTGGGGTAGGTCACCTTGACAAGATAGGGGGCATCCCAATGGGATCGGAGTTTACCTTGGAAAATGGAGAGGCGAGAATTGTATAAGGGCACTTTTTGCCCTGGCTCAAATGATTTCCTCACAATGGAGTTATCATGAAAGATTTTGGCCCTTTCTTTTGAGATTTTGGAGCTCTCATATGCATCTCGTCGAATCTCTTCCAACTCATTCAGCTCTAACTTCGTATGATCACCGACCATTCTCAAATTAAAATTTTAAGTCTTAATGGCCTAATAGGCCTTGTGTTCCAGTTTGACTGGCAGGTGGCAAGCCTTTCCATAGACAAGCCGATAGGGAGACATGCCCAAAATAGTTTTAAAGACAGTGCGGTATGCCCAGAAGGCATCGGTCAATTTATCGGACCAATCCTTCCTATTTTGGGTTAACCATTTTTTCTAGAATGTTCTTCATCTCCCAATTGGCTAGCTCAGCTTGGCCATTTGTTTGTGGGTGATAGGCAGTGGATATTTTGTGAGTGACACCATATTTGAACATTAGAGATGCATATGGTCTATTACAGAAATGTGATCCACCATCACTTCTTATTGCACGAGGCATCCCAAACCTTGAAAAGATGTTCTCCTTGAGAAACTTGACTATGACCCGATGGTCATTAGTCTTGATCGGGATAGCCTCCACCCATTTGGACACATAGTCCACTGCCAGGAGGATATATAAATAACCAAATGACATAGGGAAAGGACCCATGAAGTCGATGCCCCAACAATCAAATATTTCTACGACAAGTACTGGTGAAAGGGGCATCATGTTTTTTTGGGTCACACTACCCAACCGTTGGCATCTGTCGCATCCCTTACAAAATGAAACACAATCTTTGATAAGAGAGGGCCAGTAAAAACCTGATTGAAGAATTTTAGCCGAAGACTTTTCGCCGAGAAATGTCCACCACAAGCTTGTGAATGGAAAAATGCAAGGACGTCCCGCTGTTCATTTTTAGGTACGCATCTCCTCATGATTTGGTCGGGGCAGTACTTGAACAAATACGGGTTGTCGAAGTAGAAGTACTTCACATCCGTTGTAAATCGTCTTTGATCTTTTGGGCTCCATTGCGGTGGTATCATGTCCTATTGCAAGATAGTTACATAAATTAGCATACCAAAGACATATAGAATGAATTGAAAACAAATGCTCATCAGGGAAAACGTTAGGGATAGGAATGTGCTCATCGGCCTCTTGCACCACAAGCCAAGATAAATGATCTGCCACCACGTTCACAACTCCTTTCTTGTCTTTGATCGTCAAGTCAAATTCTTTTAGGAGGAGTATCCACCTAATGAGTCTCAATTTTGCATCCTGCTTAGACAACAAATATTTCAAAGCAGAGAGATCAGTAAAGACAACAATAGGCGAACCAATGATGTAAGAATGGAATTTATCTAAGGCAAACACTACTACTAGCAATTCTTTCTCGGTGGTAGTGTAATTCATCTGAGCCTCATTAATTGTTTTGCTAGCATAGTGTATCACATATGGTCTATTTTCCTCCCTTTGACCGAGCACTGCGTCGATCGCATAATTACTTGCGTCGTACATGAGCTCAAAAGGTAGGAAAATAGACCATATGTGCTACACTATGCTAGCAAAACACTTAATGAGGCTCAGATGAATTACACTACCACCTATAAATAATTGCTAGCAGTAGTGTTTCACATATGGTCTATTTTCCTGCCTTTGACCGAGCACTACGCCAACTGCGTAATCACTCACGTCGCACATGAGCTCAAAAGGTAGATCCCAATTGGGTGGTCGCATCATCGAAGGTGTGACTAGCATGCTTTTAAGTTTTTTAAAGGATGCCTCACAATCATCCGACCACTCAAATGGGACCTTCTTAGACAGCAGGTTGGTCAAGGGTCGGGCCAATGCACTGAAATTCTTTATGAATTGATGATAAAAACTTGTATGGCCCAAAAACTACCGGATGCCTTTGATGGCTCTTGGCATGGGGAGGTTGGAGATGGCCACGACCTTGGATTTATCGACTTCAATACCCCTTGCTGAAACTATATGGCCAAGCACAATTCCTTCTATCACCATTAAGTGACACTTTTCCCAATTCAAGACTAGATTCTTCTCCTCATATCTTGTTAGAACTTTCTCCAAGTTTGCCAAGCATCCCTCAAATGAATCCCCAAACACCGAAAAGTCATTCATAAATACCTCCACTATCTTTTCCACCATGTCACTGAAAATCTCCATCATACAACATTGAAAAGTCCCCGGAGCATTGCACAGTCCAAATGGCATGCGGCGGTAGGCAAAGGTACCATAGGGGCACGTGAAGGTGGTCTTCTCTTGATTCTCTAAAGCAATGTTGATTTGATTGTAGCTAGAGTATCCATCTAAAAAATAGTAGAATAGATGCCCCGCTACTCGTTCTAGAACTTGGTCGAGGAATGGCAATGAGAAGTGGTCTTTTCTTGTGCAAGCGTTCAGCTTTCGGTAATCAATGCACACCCTCCATCTGGTGATCACTCTTGTAGGTATAAGCTCATTCTTATCATTCTCAACCACTGTAACTCCGAATTTCTTAGGTACTACTTGCGTGGGGCTAACCCACTTATTATCGACAATTGGAAAAATGATCCCCACATCAAGTAGTTTTAGAACCTCATCCCTCACCACCTCCTTCATGATGGAATTCAACCGTCTTTGTAGTTGTCGAGAAGGTTTGGAATCCTCCTCAAGATATATGCGGTGGGTGCAAATGAGAGGGCTTATCCCTTTGATATCCACAATGGTTCACCCAATTACTTCTTTATGCTTTCTCAATACCTCCAAGAGTTCTTTTTCTTGTTCCATGTTTAATGTAGAGCTAATGACGACTGGAAATGTTTTACCTTCCCCAAGATAGGCATACTTCAATTGGGAGGGGAAGGCCTTCAACTCCAAGTTGGGCTTTTGTTCATCCGACGAAAAAATTTTCTTTTCTCGTTGGGTTAACTCTTCGAATGTAGGGATCCACCTTTCTATCCCTTTCAAATCTTCTACCTCCTCTTGCTCATCATAATTCTCAAGATCCACAATTCCTTCTTCTTTGAATTTCAACATCCCCTCCAGCTCCAAGTGCTCCTCAACCAATGTGTTGATTCTATTGACCTCACTTACTTCCTCATCATCACCCGGTTACTTGCCTAAGTTGAATACATTGAGCTCCATTGTCATATTCCCAAATGCCAACTTCAATAGACTGTTCCTGTAATTTATCACGGCATTAGATGTAGCAAGGAAGGGTCTTCCAAGTATTATGGGAATTTGGGAGCTAAGGTTTGCAATAGGGTGTGTATCAAGCACAATGAAATCGATAGAGAATTAAAATTTATCAATTTAAACTAAGACATCCTCAACTACTCCCCTTGCTGTACGATCCACCAATTGAAGCATGATTGAGGTGGGCTTTGACTCCTCAAGCTGCAGTTGTTGGTACACCGAGTAGAAGAGAAGATTCACACTTGCCCCCAAATCGAGGAGTGCTTGCTCCACTCGACAATTTCTAATGGTGATGGCTATAGTTGGACAACCGGGATCTTTGAATTTGGGAGGAGTGTTGGTCTTAAATATTGAGCTCACTTGCTCAGTGAGAAATGCTTTCTTATGGACATTTAGTTTTCTCTTCATTGTGCATAAGTCCTTCAAAATCTTAGCACATGATGGTATTTGCTTGATGGCGTCGAGGAGTGGAATGTTAATCTTCACCTACTTAAACATTTCCAAAATATCAACATAATTAGCCACCTTGACAGGTGGCTTCAAATGACTCGAGAAAGGGGCAGGCATGGGAGGAATAAACATACAATCATCAATTAATGTTTCTTTCTCAACAACCTCTTTTTCTTTCTCTTTACTCACCTCACCCTTGTCGGCATTACCTAAGATATTTTTTCCTTTTGGCAATGTGGTCTTGGGTGAGACCGTTAGCAAAATGGTTTTGTCAAATTCTTTGCCACTACGGAGGGTGGTGACAGCTTTGAGTTGCTCGCAACTCTCTCTCGAAGGTTCCGATGACTCAACAAAGTGCTGACCCCTAGGGTTCTCTTGTGGTTGAGCGGGGAACTTCCCCTTTTCTTGTTGAGATTCCCCTATGGAGTTTGTCAACTTTGTAAGTTGGGCTCTTATATCATTGATGGTCATGGCATTTTGGTTATTGATGGCGGTTTGGCTTTGAATGAAGGAATGGACCATATCCTCCAAATTCCTTTTATGAGGAGGTTGGTATGTGGATGGATTGGACGGTCCTTGAGAAAATTTTTGTGCTTGTGGGTTTGACTGATACCCTTATGGATTGGTCCTTGGGTATTGAGAGCTAGATGCTTACCCTTGACCATGGTATTGGTTTTGCTTGGGAGGCATGGGAAATGCATATGCACTTGAACCATGAGGAATGGGGTTCTCATTTTTCTAACTAAAATTTGGGTGGTTACTCCAACCCGGATTGTAAGTATTCAAATTGGGAGAAAATGATTGCCTCGTTTGGTTGAAGGCATGGACTTGTTCATGGTACGCTTCTTTAGGGGTTGGAATGTTTGGGCAATCAGATAGGGAATGCTCCATACATTTGCAAATTGAACAACCCTCCTCGGTTTGTGACACATTAGACACCTCGTGTCTCTTATTTACTTGAAGACTCAAATTTCCTTAACAATTTAGCAATTTTTAAAAACCAGTCCCTCAAGTCGTATATCCCTCCCCCTTTTTGTTGACTACTACCCGAAGAAGTCTTAGGTACATCATTGGGATCCCTAATGTCCCAAGATTGTGCAATCTAGGCCAATGTGCTAAAGTAATCAAGGGTCTCATCAGGGTTTTGTTTAAGAATTCACCCTTGCACATCATGTCAATGAATTGTCTATGGGTTGGTGTGATTCCTTCATAGAAGAAACTTACCAGTTGCCACAATTCAAATCCATAATGTGGAATGGATTATAGCAACTCCTTGTAATGATCCCAGCATTGATAGAATTGCTCATTCTCAGAAAAGTTTTGAATTTCCTTTTTCAAAGCGGTGGCTCTATGAACCGAAAAACATTTATTCATGTTGGGGCCTAAGTGTTGTCTAACCAATCGGTTTTGTTCGTTCCGTCCCCACACGCAACAACTTATCTACAAATGAAATTATACACAACAAAAATATATGCACAGAACAATGTACCTCAACCCATGATGAAAATCACGGGACTTACCTCCATTGTATGGAAATCGCCTACTTGATTCGACATTTGCCTTCCCCGGCAATGGTGCCAAAAATGCTTGAATTATTTTCGTGTTGTTTTTAACCTCTTAACATCTCCCTCAACGTATGTATGGTGTGTGTGTGGGGGAGTGTCACTCTCCCTTGAGATGATGTCAAAAGAAAGAGCAAAGGAATGGTGGAATATGAAATGTACAAAATGTGTGTGCATGTAAACAAAAGTGCTCCCCAAGCGCAAGGAGTCTGTTGAGTGTCGTGTTTACTTGGAAAAGTATTCCAAGGTCGTCTCCTCGGGGAAGGATGTGAATCGTTTTGAAAGTGATTTCGGTGAAAAGAAAGTATAATATCTTTTATAGTTTGAAGTTGGTTTGTGATGAAATTGAAATGGGAAACAAGTGTTGGCTAATCCGAAGGGTTCACTCCAACGGAAATGTCAAGTCAACCCGAAACCTTCCTCCACTAGTGCATAGATGAACAGTTGATTCGTGGGAAGTGAGGGGCGAGATGGAAGTGAGGATTCAAGCATAACCCGTGACAAGTCTATGGGATATCAAAGACTCACACCATATCCTCACTCAACCCAGTCAAATCGAACCATTGTATACCGAGGGGAGGAAAGAAGATGGGTTGAAATGGCATACCCAAGAGGAGGTCGCCCTTGGATTAGCCAACTTAAAGACTTAGCTACTCATGCTTAAAGTAAAGACAACAATGTAATGAGAAAACATTATAAAGAAATGAAGATTGAAGCCAAATATAAATGAAATGCACAAATATAACTTCTGAATAATTATACATTTCCTTCACCTCTTACTAAAGATTGGATGACAAACTACTCACTCTTCATGGCTTTGGTAACGCTAGAAAAGTGAGTGATGCTCATCCCTCCAAGTAGAGGAGTTACAAGGTAAAACACTTTACACAAAGAGCCGATCTTCAAAAAAGAATGAGTGAATCACGTTCCATCCTTCACGGCTTTGGTAAGCTCTAGAAAAGTGGAAGAGTTTCACTCCTTTAAGGAAAGAAGGAAGCTCAACAATGGAAGTAAAAGAAAGCAATAATACAATAAAGGAAAGCAATACTTAAAGTAAAGGAAACAATAATACAATAAAATAAAGCAATACTTAAAGAAAGTAATAAGAAATAAAGAAAGCAATACTTTTGGAGGGTTTTCCACTACCAAAAGATGAATATTTTACAAGTCCTAAGGGGTGGTATTTATAGGCAACAAAGGAGGATGAAAGTCTTGTTTGACGGCTATGAATTACACTTTGCTCCTCCTTTATTTTGAACTTTGATAATTCACACCGTATAGTTTGCAGTTTTGATAATTGGCTCCCCAATAGTTTGTGGCTTTGACACACAAAATCCTGAAAAGAACAACAATCAATACATTTTCCTTAATTCACATACTAACCCTAATTTGATTTATTTTGACTAGTTTAACTTTATCTAACTAACATAATTTACCTATTAAATTAATTAAATTATGTCTTAATTAGGGTTAATCACTTAACGTTCGAACGCCAGATCACTTTCAAACGTCCCCCTACAGACTGCCTGCAGAGTAGTTAATTCCCATGGGCGGCAAACACTATTCACTCATACTCTCTTATCTCCTACCCCCTCCTCCCCTTCCTTGCTTATAAATTCTCCCATGTTGGCTGCTTAAAGGGCATTTTTTCTCCTGTACAGAAAAGGGGGAGCAATCTTTGTTCTTATAAAGTAAAGAGTGTTTTAGTAATCTAGTTCATGAACATTTCATGTTTATATTTTCATTTTGCATTGATATCAACCATGATGGAGGCTTAGACTCTCCTTGTAGTTGAAGTCTTTTATTTACTTATGCTAAGTCTTTACATTCATGTTGTGACAACCATGATGGAGGCTTAGATTCCCCTTGTAGTTGTACTTGCTTTTATTTACAAAGTGTCAAAAGGGATGGTTCAACTTTTGGTTGTGGTGGAAACCCTCCAACAATAACTACCTTTCTTTCACTTTTATTGTTCATGTATTTCACTTCCATTGCTTGAGCATCCTTCTTTATTAGAAGAGTGAAACTATTCCACTTTTCTAGAGCTTTACCAAAGCCGTGAAGGGTGGAAAGTGATTCACTTATTCTTCATTGAAGATAAGCTCTTTGTTTATTTTGTTTTACTTAGTAGCTCCTATACTTAGAGGGATGAGTGGCATTCACTTTTCTAGCCTTGCCAAAGCCATGGAAAGTGAGTAGTTCCTCATTTTAGTAAGAGGTGATGAATATGTAAAGATTATCCGAAAGTTATGTTTGTGCAACTTCTTCATGCTTTAATGCTTTATACTCCACCTGTTCATTAGATGATTGAATGTATCCAGCAAAGTTGAGGTACTTTGTATAACCAAGGGCTTCATCTATGATACGGATGATTCCTGCATAGAGAGACCTATTGGTTCAAGGCAAGCACCCCGGCTAGCTCTTCATGACAACATTTCAATCTCCACCATTACTGTGCTTTATTCAAAGAATGGATCATTAATGCCATGGTTGGATGCCTTGTAGAAACACTTGCTTGTTTGTAGACGGGTTAAGTCTCAGCATAGACAATTCTTGTAAACTTTTAGAAAGGCATCGAAATTATGTGTTTAATTCTCATAGTCCATCTTTATCTTCCAATGAGTTATAAAGCACAAACATAATAAACCGGATAGTCTATTACATGTCCTGATCCTCGAGCTAAAGAGTGGCTATTACATTTAGAGAATCTTACATTTTGTCTAAAAAACTCTTGAAAAAGAATCTTCTATTCTATTCAAGAAACCCCACCACTTCAAAACTCTCGAAATTTTCAGTTACTTGGTCTCTATTATTCCTTACTTGAAAACACCAATCATAGTTCTCTGTGGATTGGACTTCGGACTTAACTGGATTATTACAACAACTTGACCGCTTGCACTTGGGTTTACACATTTCGGATCAAGTCACCACGCCCAGTAGAGTATTTTTTATAGAGGCTACTCTCCAAACCTAGATGCATATCATATGCTCACATGCCACTTTTAACAAGCAAACAATCAGTCCAAGCAAGAATATAAAATTCAACATTAGGATCTAACATGTCATGCTATTATGTATTATAACCCCGAGCCTCCACTAGCTCCCACCACATAATGTATTATAACCCCGAGCCTCCACTGGCTCCCACCACATAATACCATGCTAATGTGTAGCAAAATCTATCATTAATGAATTTCATCCAATGATCCTTTCAAAATAAAGGCCACATGTTTATAAAACCAATTTTTGTTGGATGATACACATCAAATGGCCATTTGTAAAAAAAATCATATGTCTTTGTTGGGTAGCGGACTTTTGGTGTCTCACCGCCGGTTCCGCAAACCGATACACTTTTGGACTTACACCGTAGGAAGTGTATAAAACCAATAGTGGGGTCTTGCACCCAAGGGACAGTCTAGCCCTACTTGCTATACCCAACACAATTTTTTCATGCAATCGTGCGACTCTATTGAACCTTGGTCCAACGATACCGAGCCCACGTATCATCCACCAAGTATGGTATTTGATCGAACACATGCACGCATGCCCATGAATGCGATGTTCCCGTGCAAATGCAATGTAATGCATCATTGCAAGACTATCATCATGTTCAATATGCAATGAATGCCATATGAACTATTTTCAATACATACTATGGATCATTACACCCTAAGCATAAAATGTCCATAATCTACAAATTGTCAATATATTTTAAGCACATATCGACACTTCATTCAACACAATTTCCAAGCATGTTATCACATAATCATGCACTTAACACACTAAACTCATCAAGGCAATAATGTACACATATAACATGCCCATAAATCATATTTCCATGAAATTGCACAAGCAACTACCACTTATCAATTCCAAGATAGGAATTCATTTTAAACCATTTCTGATGCCCATATCTACCAATCTCACAACAATTGGTAAGTGATATATAATTCTCTCAACCTACCCATTACATATAACATCCTAGGTAGTAAAATAAACCCAAGTAGAAGGAACCCTACCTCTTGAAGCGTAAACCCACTTTGTAGAAGCCTTCAAGAGTCCCAATTTCACCCAAAACCCTTGATTTCACCATGCAAAATTTTGGAACTTCTATGAAACCCGTCATTTTTGGTGTGGTCGCGTAGCCCTCGGCGAGGAGAATGACTTTTGTTCTTGGCCCGAGTGGATTTGAGCACCTAATCTCCGTAGATCTTAGAGAGAAGATGGAGAAATTTTCTTTTTCCCTCTCTTCCTCTCCCATGTTGGAACCGATTGAAGAAATGGGGGTGAAATCTTATTTTTCCCCTATTTATACTCCCTAAAGTCTTGGCCCACAACGCGCCACAGGGTCCTCTTTTTTCTGGGTCCGTTTTCACCCTGAAACGATTAAATTTTGTCCCAGTTCAAGTTTGAAATAATTTTATTTTAATTTACCTTAAATTATTCTCCAAATTTTGAATTTTTATTCAAACTTCCATTTTTGGGTCACCCGAGACTCAACTGCTTCGTAAAACATAAAAAATCTAACTATCTCGGAATTCGATGAAATTTGATGAGATAACTAGATTTCGTGAGACGAATCCAACGGTGAGGTCTGTTTCATCATCAAAGTTTTAGAAAGTTTAAAGTTTACAACCCGTACTAAAATGACAAATTATCATTTTGCCCTTTTTTCATAGAATTTTAAATTTATCCGGGTTTTACAATGTGGCTTTATTTGGAGTTTTTTGTAAATGATTATGAAAACTTTGTTTTGAGATGTAAATTCATGGAAAAGAATGTAATAGAGTTGGTATGGACCTTGTATTAACTGAAAATCTTTAATATACATGTGTTGGATGGAAATATTAAGTCTTGAAATGAATTGGAAATAAAAAACAGGTGAAACAGGCAAATCTGGGTAAGACCTACCGGTAGAACCTATGCATAGGATCTTGTATACACATAATTTTTGCTACCAGGCAAAACCTACCGGTAGGACCAACTGGTAGAAATTTTTCTGTAACACCCCGCATTTTCTTTTATATATGTATATAGATATATAGTAAATAATTGTTGTAAAAATGGGGATATGTGTAGTGATGTGTGTTTGAATTTGGTAGAATGAAAAAGGGATGAACAGTGCACTGGCTGTAACATCAAGCTCGATTTCGACCTTGATGCAGTCCATATCTCTCAAAACTTAAAACATGAAATGTGTAGAGATCTCTCTTAGGATTCCATATCACCTTGAATCATCTCAATCGGAACTAGGAGGAAGGAGTTATGTCCATATTACGAAGTAGTGTCTACACTGTCCAAAAATCTGTCCGGCAGACTACCTTTCGCTAATTTCATCATAACTCTTTATTGGAAAGTCCGAATTGTGTACCGTTATTTTTGTTAGAACCCTAACTCGTATATCTTTCCAACCATATAGGTTACACCTCCTAGAAATACCTGAGTCAAATCAGTTTATTCTATGAAGTTGACCAAAAATCTGCACAATGGTGCTCCTTGGATAGTAAAGGGTTGTGCTTTCTTATTAGACCTTGAAGGTGTAAAACCCCATATGTTTACATTAATATATTAATGTACTTGTTTAGTGATTCTTCTATATGTAATGACTTAAGAATAAACCATATATATATTAAAATCGTAAGGATATCACCTATAGTAGTTCGAAGGAATAAAATAGAAATTTTAATGTTCCAAGTGTGAATTTATTTTAGTTTTGAAATAAATCATAAAAAGCAATATTTTTAGGTTAAAATAACATTAAAAATGAATCCGGAACGTCGAAAAACCTTAGGGTAGTCGTATGGATCAAATTGGAGATTTCTAGTGGCAAAACTATAATTTTGGAAAAAAACTCAAAATTTAGCCATGAACAGTGAATTGCGCTGACTGCTGTGTTTAAAACACAGAATCCAGCCAATTCCTTCCATTTTTTCTCACATCTCTCACCCCCAAACCCCTTAGCACCTTTGGGGAAGATAGAGGAAAGGAGGAAAGGGAGAAAGGAGGTCATTAGAGCTTGGGTTTTTGGTTTGAAACTTTGATTCAAGGTAGGGGTTTTTCTTCCATGCTTGTCCATTGAGGCTAAGGCTAAAATATATATATGTTTTGACTCATACTTGTATGTATTTGCTAGGAATTCCTTGTTTCTTGGTTTTCTTGCAATTATGGCATGTCTTAAACAAAGTTAGGATTGATTACCCATGAAACTTCTTTTATAGCTTTAAAACCCTAGTTTTTGGGGAAATATGGAATTCTCTTTCTACATTTGCTCAAGCTTGGTTTTGAGAACTTTAGTGCTTTGTGTGAGTAATGAAAATGATGTGGTGGTGATCTCTTGTATTTTTCTTAATTGGTTATTTGGATTGTCGCATGATAAAATTTGGGGATTTTGATAATGGTTGCTTGTTGAGGGAAATTTGTGGATTTTATCTTGTATGTGATTGTTGGTATGAAAAGGGGATAATTATGAACCGAGGTTACTCATAAGTATGCGGTTAAGTGTGGAATACTTGAAGGGGGGGGGGTAGAGGTTACTTGTAAGTATGCTACCTACCAAAAGAGGATATTTATGAACCGAGGTTACTTGTAAGTATGCGGTTATGTGTGGGAGACTTCAAGGGGGGTAGAGGTTACTTGTAAGTATGCTACCTACCTAAAAGGACATCTAACGACCGTGGTTACTTGTAAGTATGCGGTTATGGGAAACAAAGACTTGAAGGGGGTGGAGTTTACTTTTAAGTATGCCACCTGCCAAAGGAAATATAATAATCGATGGTGGAATAAGCGTTCCTTTTTGTATTATGGTGTTACTATTGCATTTCCCACAAGAGCTTGTGGAGGTATGGGACTCTACAAGAACTTGTTGGAAATGGTTATGGTTGCTCATTGTGACTTGGGTTTACTGTTCATTTAAATTATTGCGAATGTTTAAACTTGAGATCTGTTTCAAATGTCACGGTTTTACTTCAAATGTTATATGATATTTTGGAAAATAAGACCGAACTGTTTTACTTGTTTTCTAAACCTTGTATGAGTATGGAAGGAATGTTGCTACAGAGCTTAGTGCTCATCCCCTACAAATAATATCTTTTCAGATTTCGTCTATGAGGAGGAGTTACAAGTAGATGAACCAGTGCATGGGGAAGCTCCCCTAGAGAGGAACGGGGGTCCTGAACTGGATGCCTAGAGTTATATTTCTTTTGTACTAGACTAGAGAGTTTATTTTGAAATCATGTAAAGTCTAGTATTTTGTTATTTCACTGCAAGTGTAATTTAATTCTTTTGGGAATATATTTGTCATACTTGGCCTATTCTTTTGGGATGGCATTGTGGATATGACATATGATGAATGAAAGTTTATTTTATGATGGATAAATAGACCCGGTGTGGTCAATAGTTATGCATATGTGGACCCGGTGTGGTCAATTGTAATATAATTGTACAGGTTGTGTTTTGGGTAAAGCTCCCCGTACAAAGGAGACTCTGCCCAAATTTTGTTAAAATATGAATGGTTGATGAATGAACTTTCGTCGTGATGAATTTACGTAATGCTCTCATGGGGTGAATGGTTTTTAGAATGTAATGTCACCCAAGGGGGTTTTTGGGGCGTTACAAATTTGGTATCAAAGCTTAGGCTTTAGGTCTTACATGGGAGCTGTAGGTTATGGATTACCACTAGAAAGGCAGGATTAGGTTGAACAAAATTGTTGATCTATGTTTTATATAAATCTTAGGCTTTAAATTAAAGCAATAATTAGGATGTCTTGTACCTCAATGAAATTAAATTGTGAATTGATGTGCAGGATGGATGGAGGACGAGGACGAGGACGTGGACGTGGGCGTGGTCGTGGAGGTCAAGCAAATCCACCACCACCACCACCTCCCGATGCCATGAATGGCATCTATCAATGCTTGAAGGAGCTCACCACTTTGGTACAAAACCAGAATGGGAACAACAACCATAATGGTGGAGCTCAACCACTAGCGCAAGTACCCGGAATTGGAAATGGAGATCGAAGGATGGTGGTTCTTCGAGAATTTCTGAGACAACATCCACCCACCTTCCAAGGGAGCTCTAACCCTTTGGATGCGGACAAGTGGATACGCAGAGTGAAGAAGGTATGTGACGGCATGGGAGTTGCCGAAGATTTGAGGGTTGGCTTGGCGACCTATTTGTTAGAGGGGGAGGCCGACCATTGGTGGGATTCGGTCAAGAGACGGAGGAACACTGATGCACTCACTTGGGAGGAGTTCGACCAAATATTTCAGGACAAGTACTTTCCTGAATCAGTCAGAGATCGAATGAAGGCTGACTTTCTTGCTCTACGACAGGGTAGCACGACGGTGGCCGAGTACGAAAGGAGGTTTGACGAGCTCTCCCGTTATGCTACAGGATTTATATCTACGGAGGCCGACAGGGCTAAGCGATTTGAGCAGGGACTGAGGCCGGTCATCCGGGAGAAGTTGGTGGCTCTCAAGATTAGGGAGTATGGGGACTTGGTGGACAGAGCTGCACTGGTAGAGAGAGACATAGAGGATAGCCAGCGACGACAGGGCTTCTTGAGAGGAGGTCCAATCCGGACGGGTGCTACCACTAGTGGGGCACAGAGACCGACACCATACCGTCGCCCAGACCCAACAGGTGGACAGCGACTTTTGACAGCCCGAGGAGAGGGAGACACTCAGACTAGAGCTGGTATTATCCCACGATCTTGCTTTGCATGCGGAGGTGTGGGACATATTCGGATGCATTGCCCAGTTTTTCCACCTCAAGGGCCTATCCAGACCGCAAGACAAGTACCAGCAGCCCAACCACCACCACCGAGGCCTGCACCGCATCGACCGATACAAACTCAAGCCCCCGGCGGCACCAACCAAGGGCGAGTATTTGCTTTGACTCAGCCGGAGGAGGACATTGCCAATGCCGTTGTGGAAGGTATCATTCTTCTCTACAATTCCTGGGCCCGAATCTTATTTGATCCCGGTGCTACTCATTCTTTTATACGTACTGCATATGCTATGAATTTGGGATTGGGTTTCGAGAAGTTAGAACATGCTTTGACTGTTGACTTGCCTACGGGAGAACAATTGGGTACTAGCCGAGTCTGCAAGGGTTGTGTGCTTCGTATTGGGGAGCACGAATTGATTGTGGATTTAATTGCTTTAGAGATGAAGGGGTATGACGTGATTTTTGGGATGAACTTGTTATCCACTTTTCGTGCGGTACTGGATTGTTTCCGCAAGCGGATTACATTTCAATTGCCGGGAGGAGTAATTTTCAGTTTTGTGAATAACCGAGATTCTTTCCATCCATTTCCTACTACGGGTAGTAGATTCTTAAAAGCGAAAGCGGGAAGTCATTTGAGTTTCTTAGCTAGCTTGATGGGAGATAACATGGATAAACTCCATACGGATGTGGTGTTAATTGTATCGGAGTTTTCGGATGTTTTTCCTGAGGAATTACCTGGATTACCGCCACATAGGGAAATTGAGTTCAAGATCGATCTCTATCCGGGAACCGAACCCATATCCATTGCTCCCTACCGGATGGCACCTTTGGAGTTGAAGGAGCTAAGGAAGCAGTTGGATCAATTGTTGGCGATTGGGTTTATCCGTCTAAGCACTTCACCTTGGGGAGCCCCGGTCCTCTTTGTGAAGAAAACGGATGAGACTCTACGGTTGTGCACGGATTACCGGAGGTTGAATCGGGTTACCGTGAAGAATAAGTATCCGTTGCCGAGAATTGATGACTTATTTGATCAGTTGGAGGGTTCAAAGTATTACTCCAAGATTGATCTTCGCACGGGGTATCATCAGCTGCGAATTAAGGAGGAGGATATTCCTAAGACTGCTTTCCGTACCCGATATGGTCATTTCGAGTATACGGTGATGCCATTCGGATTGACTAATGCCCCCGCAGCCTTCATGGATTTGATGCACAGAGTCTTCCGGCCATACCTCGATCAATTTGTCATTGTGTTTATTGATGACATATTGATTTACTCACAGACTCAGGAGGAACATGCTCGTCATCTCTCTATTGTGCTACAAACATTGAGAGAACATAAGTTATATGCAAAGATGAGCAAGTGTGAGTTTTGGATGAAGGAAGTGAAGTTCCTTGGCCATGTTGTGTCCGAGCAAGGAGTAGCGGTTGATCCAGCAAAGATTGAGGCCGTGATGAAATGGGAACCACCGAGGAACGTGACAGAAGTACGGAGTTTCTTGGGGTTAGCCGGCTATTATCGTAGGTTTGTGGAAGGGTTCTCCAAGATTGCGATGCCGATGACTCGCCTTACAAAGAAGGGGGAGAAATTTTTGTGGACTCAAGCGTGTGAACTAGCTTTTCGCACCTTGAAGGAGAAGTTGACGACTGCCCCTATCCTCATTATTCCGAGTAGTGGGGAAGGCTACGATGTCTACACCGATGCTTCACTACGAGGATTGGGATGCGTTCTAATGCAAGGAGGGAAGGTAGTGGCTTATGGCTCGAGGCAACTCAAGGTGCACGAGCAGAATTATCCCACACACGACTTGGAGCTGGCTGCAGTGGTGTTTGCTCTTAAGTTGTGGAGATGTTATTTATACGGGGAGAAATTTCAAGTGTTTTCGGACCATAAAAGCCTCAAGTATATCTTCACACAGAAAGACTTGAATCTCCGGCAGAGAAGGTGGATTGAGTACTTGGAAGATTATGAGTTCACACTCAACTACCATCCAGGGAAGGCCAATGTAGTTGCCGACGCTCTTAGCAGGAAGTCTCGGGGTGAAATCAATTCTCTTGCGGTAAATAGGTGGAAAATGATTGATGCATTGGAGGAGTACGATCTATGGGTGGATGGACCGGAGTATCAATCATATCTATTCAACCTTGTAGCTCAACCGACGCTTCGACAACGGGTTGTGGAGTTGCAATGCCTGGATTCGGAACTCGATTTGATTAGAGCCCGATTGGAGAATGGGGAAGCGATGGGAGGATGGTCTTGGAAGAATGGAGAGTTGAGATATGGGGAGAAGCTATGTGTTCCCGATGATTCGTCCCTAAAGGAGGAGATACTTGGGGAGTGTCATCGCTCCAAGTTTGCTATCCACCCCGGTAGCACAAAGATGTATAGGGACATGAAGCGTCAATACTGGTGGAGGGGAATGAAGCGAGATGTAGCCAAGTATGTGGCAAAATGTGCGGTGTGCCAGCAGGTGAAGATTGAGCATCAAAGGCCAGGAGGAGTCCTACAGTCTTTGCCTATTCCAGAGTGGAAGTGGGATCACATCACCATGGACTTCGTGTCGGGTTTACCACGGACGTCGCGCAGGCATAATGCAGTGTGGGTCATTGTGGATAGACTCACCAAGTCCGCTCATTTCTTGGGTATGAAGACCACAGACTCATTAGAGACGTTGAGCAAGCTCTATATCTGTGAGATTGTTAGGTTGCACGGAGTTCCGCTCTCCATTGTGTCGGATCGTGATTCTCGGTTTGTGGCGCGATTTTGGCAAAGTCTACAACAAGCTATGGGGACAGAGTTACATTTCAGCACAGCCTTTCATCCCCAAACGGATGGCCAATCCGAGAGGGTGATACAAATCGTGGAAGACATGTTACGAGCTTGCGCGTTGGACTTCAAGGGAAGTTGGAGTGACCATTTACCGTTGGTGGAATTTGCATACAACAACAGCTATCAGACCAGTATTGGAATGGCACCCTATGAGGCCTTGTATGGAAGACCATGTAGATCCCCGACGTGTTGGTTAGAAGCGGGCGAGAGTAGTTTGTTTGGGCCAGAAATTGTTCGAGAGACTACAGAGAAAATTCAACTCATCCGGGAGAGACTACGCACAGCACAGAGTAGACAGAAAAGCTACGCGGATCAAAGACGAAGACCATTAGAATTCAAAGAGGGGGACTATGTGTTTCTCAAAGTGTCGCCCCAGAAAGGAGTATTTAGATTCGGCAAGAAGGGAAAGTTAGCGCCAAGGTATACCGGGCCATTTGAAGTGATCAAAGTGGTGGGCAAGGCGGCATATCAGTTGCGGTTACCAGCTCAGTTATCGGGAGTACACGACGTATTCCATGTGTCCATGTTGAGGAAGTGTAAATCGGATGCAACGCCGGTTGTAGACTTAGAAGATATTGAAATTCAAGATGGAGCAACCTATGAAGAACAACCAGTGAAGATTCTCGACGCCAAGGAGAAAGTGCTTCGCAACAAAGTCATCAAATTGGTGAAAGTCTTGTGGCAACACCATGGAGTGGAAGAAGCTACATGGGAACCGGAGCTAGAAATGCGAGAGAAGTACCCACATTTGTTCGCTACTTGAGGTAAGTTTCGAGGACGAAACTTTCTTTAAGGGGGTGGATTGTAACACCCCGCATTTTCTTTTATATATGTATATAGATATATAGTAAATAATTGTTGTAAAAATGGGGATATGTGTAGTGATGTGTGTTTGAATTTGGTAGAATGAAAAAGGGATGAACAGTGCACTGGCTGTAACATCAAGCTCGATTTCGACCTTGATGCAGTCCATATCTCTCAAAACTTAAAACATGAAATTTGTAGATCTCTCTCTTAGGATTCCATATCACCTTGAATCATCTCAATCGGAACTAGGAGGAAGGAGTTATGTCCATATTACGAAGTAGTGTCTACACTGTCCAAAAATCTGTCCGGCAGACTACCTTTCGCTAATTTCATCATAACTCTTTATTGGAAAGTCCGAATTGTGTACCGTTATTTTTGTTAGAACCCTAACTCGTATATCTTTCCAACCATATAGGTTACACCTCCTAGAAATACCTGAGTCAAATCAGTTTATTCTATGAAGTTGACCAAAAATCTGCACAATGGTGCTCCTTGGATAGTAAAGGGTTGTGCTTTCTTATTAGACCTTGAAGGTGTAAAACCCCATATGTTTACATTAATATATTAATGTACTTGTTTAGTGATTCTTCTATATGTAATGACTTAAGAATAAACCATATATATATTAAAATCGTAAGGATATCACCTATAGTAGTTCGAAGGAATAAAATAGAAATTTTAATGTTCCAAGTGTGAATTTATTTTAGTTTTGAAATAAATCATAAAAAGCAATGTTTTTAGGTTAAAATAACATTAAAAATGAATCCGGAACGTCGAAAAACCTTAGGGTAGTCGTATGGATCAAATTGGAGATTTCTAGTGGCAAAACTGTAATTTTGAAAAAAACTCAAAATTTAGCCATGAACAGTGAATTGCGCGGACTGCTGTGTTTAAAACACAGAATCCAGCCATTTCCTTCCATTTTTTCTCACATCTCTCACCCCCAAACCCCTTAGCACCCTTGGGGAAGATAGAGGAAAGGAGGAAAGGGAGAAAGGAGGTCATTAGAGCTTGGGTTTTTGGTTTGAAACTTTGATTCAAGGTAGGGGTTTTTCTTCCATGCTTGTCCATTGAGGCTAAGGCTAAAATATATATATGTTTTGACTCATACTTGTATGTATTTGCTAGGAATTCCTTGTTTCTTGGTTTTCTTGCAATTATGGCATGTCTTAAACAAAGTTAGGATTGATTACCCATGAAACTTCTTTTATAGCTTTAAAACCCTAGTTTTTGGGGAAATATGGAATTCTCTTTCTACATTTGCTCAAGCTTGGTTTTGAGAACTTTAGTGCTTTGTGTGAGTAATGAAAATGATGTGGTGGTGATCTCTTGTATTTTTCTTAATTGGTTATTTGGATTGTCGCATGATAAAATTTGGGGATTTTGATAATGGTTGCTTGTTGAGGGAAATTTGTGGATTTTATCTTGTATGTGATTGTTGGTATGAAAAGAGGATAATTATGAACCGAGGTTACTCGTAAGTATGCGGTTAAGTGTGGAATACTTGAAGGGGGGTAGAGGTTACTTGTAAGTATGCTACCTACCAAAAGAGGATATTTATGAACCGAGGTTACTTGTAAGTATGCGGTTATGTGTGGGAGACTTCAAGGGGGGTAGAGGTTACTTGTAAGTATGCTACCTACCTAAAAGGACATCTAACGACCGTGGTTACTTGTAAGTATGCGGTTATGGGAAACAAAGACTTGAAGGGGGTGGAGTTTACTTTTAAGTATGCCACCTGCCAAAGGAAATATAATAATCGATGGTGGAATAAGCGTTCCTTTTTGTATTATGGTGTTACTATTGCATTTCCCACAAGAGCTTGTGGAGGTATGGGACTCTACAAGAACTTGTTGGAAATGGTTATGGTTGCTCATTGTGACTTGGGTTTACTGTTCATTTAAATTATTGCGAATGTTTAAACTTGAGATCTGTTTCAAATGTCACGGTTTTACTTCAAATGTTATATGATATTTTGGAAAATAAGACCGAACTGTTTTACTTGTTTTCTAAACCTTGTATGAGTATGGAAGGAATGTTGCTACAGAGCTTAGTGCTCATCCCCTACAAATAATATCTTTTCAGATTTCGTCTATGAGGAGGAGTTACAAGTAGATGAACCAGTGCATGGGGAAGCTCCCCTAGAGGGGAACGGGGGTCCTGAACTGGATGCCTAGAGTTATATTTCTTTTGTACTAGACTAGAGAGTTTATTTTGAAATCATGTAAAGTCTAGTATTTTGTTATTTCACTGCAAGTGTAATTTAATTCTTTTGGGAATATATTTGTCATACTTGGCCTATTCTTTTGGGATGGCATTGTGGATATGACATATGATGAATGAAAGTTTATTTTATGATGGATAAATAGACCCGGTGTGGTCAATAGTTATGCATATGTGGACCCGGTGTGGTCAATTGTAATATAATTGTACAGGTTGTGTTTTGGGTAAAGCTCCCCGTACAAAGGAGACTCTGCCCAAATTTTGTTAAAATATGAATGGTTGATGAATGAACTTTCGTCGTGATGAATTTGCGTAATGCTCTCATGGGGTGAATGATTTTTAGAATGTAATGTCACCCAAGGGGGTTTTGGGGCGTTGCATTTTCAGTGGGCAAAACCTACTGATAGGTCCTCCAAAAAATTTGAAAACTTTAAAATTGCTTTGCCATACTTTTAGACTTTGGGTTCTTTAGTTCCAAAGATATAAATGGACATAAAATAAGGATAAATTGTGGTATATCGGACCTTGGCTGGGTCAAATGATATAATGTACATGGGTTACATGTGTGGGTGATGATCCTGGTTAAGGGATGCTATTGACGTGATATTGGGTTGTGCGACAATCACGGGTACTTCTGCGAGTTAACGAGTGGTCAACGGTTGAAAAAGGACCCCGATTTTAGGGGCGTCACACTTATAGCCATTTAGTATTATATGACTATTGCATATGCATGTGTGTGTGAATTTTAGGAAAAAAAATTCTTTTAAGGGGGAAGAATGTAAAATCCAGGTAAATTTGAAATTTTGTGAAAAAGGACAAAACGATAATTTGTCACTTCGGTTCACGTTGAAAACTTGTATTTTTTTTAAAACTCGGATGACAAAATGGACCTTACTGTTGGATTCGTCTCACGAAATTTAGTTACTGTGTCAATTTTCATCGAATTCTGAGACATTCGAATTTTTTTTGCGATTTATGAGGTGATTGGGTGTCGGGTGACCTTATAAACGAACCCGGGAATAAAATTTTAAAAATTAGAAAATAATTTAAAACAAGTTGAAATAAAAATATTTTGAACTTGTACCGGGATAAAATTTAATCAATTCGGGTGAAAACCATACTTGGGAAATGAGAACTTGTGGCGAATTGTGGACCAAGTATTTGAGGAATATAAAAGGGGAAGAAAATCAGATTTTATTCCTCATTTCTCAGCCTTTCACCCGTTAGAAAAGAAGAGAGGGAAAGCTCAAGTCCTCTCCGTCTTCTCTCTACGATTTACGGAGATTTGTTGCTCGAATCGACTCAAGCGAAGAACAAATATTGTTCTACGTGACGAGGGCTATAAAATCATACCAAAAAGGACATATTTCTCCGAAGTTCCAAAAACAAGCTTAGAGAAATCAAGAGTTTTGGGTGAGATTTGGGTTCTTGGAGTTTCCCAGCATTGTCTTATGGTTCAAGAGGTAGGATTTTCATCCTAACTAGGTTTATTTCCAACCTAGGGTGTGATATGGAATGATTAGGTTGTTAGATATCTTTAGCACTTGCCGATTGTTGTAAAATTGATGTGTAAAGAACCTTGGTTGGGTCAAATGGTGAAATGTACATGGGTAGCACGTGTGGATCCTGGTTAAGGGAATGCTATTGACGTGATGTCGGATTGTGCGATAATCACGTGTACTTCTGTAGGTTGATGGGTGATTAACGGTTGATAAAGGACTCCCGATTTTAGGGGCGCCACAATTACTACTCAGCATAATAGCCTCAACTCCCCCAAATTTTTCTCAACTCCACCAATATTTCCTCAACCCTCTGCAGTCAAAAAAGACTAATTATTCTCCGAGTTTTATTGACTATTCTTTCACTACTTGATAGGTCCCTCTAGCAAAGTCGCTCATACTAACTAGAAAAGATCCAACTCAAACATCCAATTATATTAATGTAATATATATGTATGCCTGCATCATTATAAAATAATATTTAATTTATATAATAATTTGACAAAAAAAATGCATCTATGATATATGTCATGAATAATACAATATTTAACCAACGGATTGGGGTTTTATATATTTCAGATTTGACCACCAACCGTGACTTAATTAATATCGAGGAATTTTAGCCACATATACCAACATCTCTCACTTGGCTACAAGCCTGAGATATTCATTCATAACTTAAACCCATAGCAACGACATGTCATTTAAATTTTTCAGTTCCAATAATTTTTGACAATGGGTCTGCAACCATATCTTTTATACAAAGATAATCACTAGTAACATGTTCTTTTTTTATTATATCACTTATATAGTGATATTGTAACTCATTATGCTTACCTTTGGACCCGATTTTCCCATTTTTAATGGTTTTTTTTATCACAACCTCATTATCACAAAAAATGCAAATAGGCATATTATCTACATAGGCAAGCTTTAAATCTGATAGAACCCATTTTAACCATACGGTCTCGGAGACATTCATACGACAAACAACATATTCAACTTCCATAGTGCTTTTAGCTATGCAACCTTGCTTTTTACTATACCATGAAATAACACCACTAGCAAAAACAAATATATAACCCGTGGTGGATTTTCTATCATCAATATCACTAGCAAAATCAACATCATAATAACCATTAACATAATATCATTAGCTTGATATGTTAAAGAAAAATCTAATGTGCCTTGTATGTATCTAAGTACACGTTGCATTGCTAACCAATGAAGTATACCTGGATTACTTTGATATCGACTAATCAAACCAACAACATAGCTAAGACCCAGTCTAGTGCACAACATAGCATACATAAGACTACCAACAACTTCCGCGTAAGGTTTTGATTTCATTTCTTGTATTTCCTCTTCAGTTAGGAGTCATATTCTTAGACAGTTTTGCTCCTTTGTAAATGGGTGATTCAATAGGTTTACAAAAATCCATTTTAAATTTCCTTAAATATTTTTCAAATAAGATTTTTGAGATATGCTTAATTTTCTTTGCTTTCTATCTCTAGAAATTTTAATTCCAAGTACATAATGTGTTTCACCCATATCTTTCATTTTAAACTTGGTGTTTAACCAATCTTTTAGTTCTAAGATTTTATTTATATCATTTCAGGCAAGTAAAATTTCATCCACATACAATGAAAGAATAATATAACAACTCCTAAAATTCCAAGTATATAAACAATGATCATAGTTATTCAGAACAAACCATAAGATATAAGCCTTGAGGATTGTTTTAAACCATATAATGACTTATTCAATTTGTGCACATTTTCTTCTTTACCTTGCACTTAATATCCTTGTAGATTTTTTTTTTTGGGGGGGGGGGGGTGCGGAAGGGGACTTGAGCCCTTGACCTGAAGAAGGCAAAACCTTTATATGACAAAGAGTACCATTGGACCAAAGGCTCATTGGTATATCCATGCTGTTGATACATATAAATTTCTTCTTTAAGTTCACCATTAAGGAAAGCAGTCTTAAAATCCATTTGATGTAACTCTAGGTCTAAGTATGCAACCAAGGACATTAATATTCTTATTGAAGTAAGCTTAGGTACGGGGTGAATAGGTTTCATCATAATCTATACCTTCCTCTGGTGTGTATCCCTAAGCCACTAGTCTAGCTTTATATTTATCTATAGATTCATCCAATTTAAATTTCTTTTTAAGGATTCATTTACACCCACTTGCTTTTCTATCTATTGGTAAATCAACTAACTCCCAAACTTTGTTTTTTCTCTATAGATTCTATTTCTTCTTTAATTTCTTCTCTCCATTTTAAATAATCAATTGAATTCATAACATCATCCAAATTAATAGGATCATTTGAAATTTCTTCACTATTGAATGCATTATAATCTTTTATGTAGTAATGTGGATGCCTTTTCCTTTGTATTCTAGTTAAAGTATCCTTGGGTGGAGGTTCTTTTATTATTTGCTCTTGTGGTTGTTTATTTTCATTTTCCTTAGTAATTTCAAATCGTTCAACAATTTTTTCAATTTTATCTAAGTCATCTTCAAAAAAAAATTCATCTCTACTTTCAATGACTCCCACTGATCCATCACTACAGTGAATTACAAATCTATAGCCAATGGAGTTTTCACAATATCCAATAAATGTACATTTTATTGAATTAGGATCCAATTTCCCTCTATTAGGTCCTAAAATTTTAACATGAGTGGAACTACCCCAAACTTTTAAATAAGGACTTGATTTTGTACCCCTCCAAATTTCATATGGTGTCATTCCTGTTGGTCTAGAGGATACTTTATTAAAAATATAATAGAAATAGCCAAACCCCAAAAAGTAGTGCTTAAGTGTGCATGACTAAGCATAGATCTAACCATGTCAAAAAGTGTTCTATTTCTCCTTTCGGCTACACCGTTTTGTTGAGGTGTATAAGAAATGGTTAATTGATGTATTATACCATTTTCTTTACAAATGATCCAAAAATTCAGCCACGTATTCACCATCTCAATCCATCCTTAATATTTTAATTTTTCTATCTAGTTGGTTTTCTACTTCCGCCTTAAATTCAATAAATTTTTGTAAGACACTCGATCTATTCTTTAGTAAATATATATAATCATATCTTGAATAGTCATCAGTAAAAGTAATAAAATATTCCATATCACGATGAGTTTTAACATTTAGAAGACCACAAATATCCGAATGTATTAATTCTAGCAAATCTTTAGCTCTTAATAATTTTTCAAATGACTTTCTAGTCATTTTTTCACATATACAATATTCACATGGTTTCAAGTCAAGATCTAGATTTGGAATCAATCCAATGCTAGCCATCTTTTTCATTTTTTTATAATTAATATGACCTAGTCTCATATGCCATAAAATAGAATCAACATTAACATCACAAAAGACATCAATATAAGCATGAGAAGAACCAATTTTATTATTGTCACTAGCAATATTAGTCCCCCTATGCAAGAATACGACCATGTTTACCAATAGAAACTTTAGAAGATCAAAAATGGACTTCAAAACCCTTATCATCTAATCATGGCACAAACAAGAGATTGTGCCGCATATTAGGCGCATAAAGTACATCAGTCAAGAGGAGATTGTTTTTTCCGGGCAACGAAATTCTCACAGTGCCAATTCCAAGCACATCATAGTAAATATTATTTTCCATGTATAACTTGTGGTCACTAATTAACCCTAATTACTGTGTGAATTAATAGAGTAAATAAGCTAACTTAGTAAAATAAAATAGTTAAAAACCGTTAATTAGGGTTTATGCGTAAGCTATGATTTTATTTGTGTAATATCTAAAATTTCAGGTTTTGATGCGGAATTATTGCAAATTAAAAGGCACAATCTGTCAAAGCTTGAAAGATCAAGGGATCAATGTGTGAATCAACCAAGAAAAGCTAGCACAACAGGATGATTAGGATCAAAATTCCAACAAGGCACCACCGTCTGGACAATGGCTCTTGGCGTCCGAATGGTGGCCCTTGGCGAATCACCTTCATCCTCCACCTCATGCTTCCTACTTTGCGTATAAATACCCCATGCATGGTCTTCTTCAATAGTCAGGCAAGGCCAGAGAGTGGAGCTCCAGGACAGAAAAATAAAGAAAAGAAGAAGATAAAGAAAAAGAGAAAAAAAGAAAGAAAGTCATAGAAATATTCCAGATCCGGTGTGACCTACTCTCCAGCCGAAACTCTGAATTTCTACATTTCTATTTTATCTTTCTATTCGAATAGTTGAACTGCCTCTGCCACTTTTTTGTCTTAATTGATAATAAAGGTGGCCGTATTTTAGTTGTTCCTTATGAAAGAAGTGTCCGAGTCTGTATTGTATTTACTGTTAACATGAAAACTATTTGCACTCCTTGTTTGTCCGTAGTAATGGGGTGTGAGTGGTTACTTATATCCTTCAACAAAAGGTAAACATACGTATAATATTGGTTAACTTCTGGAAATGCTGATGTTTTATTAAGCTCTCTCTCTCTCCCTATATATATATATATATATGTGTATTATAAACTTCATGCATGATACACTGATGTCCGTAATTGGGTATTGCGCCCGAAATTATGTCATCAATGAATCATCAACTTGTCAGTTAAATATCTACGGTGTTTTAATGGCATGGCTTGACCTCCAGGAGCACTAAGGATGTTCTATTGTAACATTGTACCATTGTCAGATGAATAACCTAAATGATCTTCATGAATGGCTCGACCTTCTGGGTTATTACTGTTGTTTAACTAATACATATTATAATATTGCCAATTGAGTAACTCAAATATCCCTCATGAATGGCTCGTCCTTCTGGTTTATTACATTTGTTTAACTGATACATATTATAATATTGTCAATTGAGTAATTCAAATATCCCTCACGAATGGCTAATCCTTCTGGTTTATTAGGGTTAGTCAATTGACACATATATATGACCAACTAAACTAAGAAGTTGTTGTGTTATGATCTATTAATACTACTATCTAACCTAAGAAGTTGTTGTATTATGGTTTATTATGCACATACTTACTATTATATGGTCAACTGAGTAACTCAAATATCCCTCATGATTGGCTCGTCCTTCTAGTTTATTTGAATTAGTCAATTTTCACGTATACCACCAGCTAACCTAAGAAGTTGTTGTGTGGTGGTTAACATGCATCAGACCTACTGGTTGACTTTCTAATGACATGAAAGTTAATTGCTATAAGGTAGTATTTCCAATATATAACCAATATAAAGCATATGAGATCCTTAAATTGAATGGTGCTTTTTATATTATTGTTTTTTCACAATTTATCTGCAAACAACCATTTAATTAGACTAGTTATCAATCTAAACTCATTTCACAAGCTATCTCATGCTATCCTATTTTAAACAACAACTGCATTCTTTTCATTTTATTTCCTAATTATTAAAACTCTTCGTGGGATCGATCTTGGACTTAAACTGAAAAAATTACAATTCGATCACATATATTTGGGTGTATAATATAAATCCAATCACAGAATAGTTCGAATCAAGTTTTTGGCGCCATTGCCGGAGAGTTACAATAATTTGAAATCAAATAAAATATGAAAGTTGTTTAATTTGTAATATACATATATATATATATATATATGTGTTTTTTTTGAATAGTTTATGTCTGTTTATTCATCAGTAGGTTCTGTTAATCAGTCATCTCCTTTGTCTTCGTCATCTTCATCTACACAAGAATTATTTGAATTAAGTATGACTAGAAACATACCTAGGGAAGAACAACCTAGAGCACAAGAAGTAATTCAAAATATTTTACCATTAAGAAAATATTTACATGCTACACAAACTAATGTCTGATTCGCACTCTTTTGTGCTCTGAATTATATTATACACCTAAGTATAAGTGGTCGAATTGTAGTTTTCTCGGTTTAAGTCCAAGTATCGATCCCATGAAGAGTTTTAGTAATTTAGATTTTAAAATAAAAATAGTAAAGTTGTTGTTTGAAGCAATGTACCATTTGATAGCTTGTGATGTGAGCTTAGATTAACAACTAGTTTAATTAAATAAAGTATGCATGTAAGCGTATTAATGACAAGAATATAAAAGATACCCTTCAGTTTAGGGATTCTATATGCTTTATATTTGTTAAGTACTGGAAATGCTACCTTACAACAATTAACTCTCATTTTACTAGCAAGTCAACCGGTAGGTCTGACGTATATAGACCATCACATAGCAACTTCTTAAGTTAGCTAGTGGTATTCATGACAATTGATTAATCTTAGCAAACCAGAAGGACATGTCATTCAAGAGGAATACTTAAATTAATCAATTGACTCTATAATAGTAGGTGCATATATAATAAACCATAACATAGCCACTTCTTAGGTTGTAACGCCCCAAAATCCACCTTGGACGACATTACTATCTAAAACCATTCACATCATGAGAGCAACTAATATAATCCATAAGTAAAGAAGATATCATTCATCATTCATAATATTTACAAAATCATCCAAAAGAACATGCCAAACCATGGCAATTACATCCCCAAAAATTAACTATTAACTTGCAGCGGAATAACAAAAATATTAGACTTCACATTGTCTCAAAATAAATCTCTTAGTCTAGAATATAAAAAGAAAAATTCTAAACACCCCCCTCCGGATCCACATGCCCATCAATTTGAGCTTCCCAAATCACCTGCTCGTTAACTCGGGGTTCTTCCTCTAAACCAAAATCTAAAAATAAGTATTGTTTGTAGGGGGTGAGCACTAAGCTCTATAGGAAAATCCTCCCAAACTTGGATAAGATTTTGAAAACATATAAAATAAGTCAGTCTCATTTCACAAATATCATATATAACCTTTGAAAGAAAACAGTGACATTCGATCTCAAGTTTACGCAATCTCGATATATAAAATGAAGAAGTAAAACCAATTCCAACAGTAACTCATTTCCACAACATTACCAATAAGCCACAACTTGTACCATTACCCACAATGTAAATCAAACCACAACTTATATCTTTCACAACATTATGTATATGTATATGTACTTGTATCTCAGGTATGATGTATGACATCGCATGAATAAACACATCGAGAATATCCTGACCCACACACACACACAATCCTCGCAAGGATATCCAATCTTTAGGAAGGGCGTATATCAATGCATTGGCAGGGACGATCCAACCCAGGAGTAGTATACTAGCCCTCAGCCTCGATTTCACATGAGCGAATACTGTTTTGGTCCTCGCAAGGCACCAACCCCATTACGAGTGATATGGAACCTTCAAACCCACACAGAGTAAGAAATGCATCTAACCCACTCTACGATATCTGGTCAACGGCCACCCATGGTCATCCAAACATTCACAAGAGATACAAAACAACCCAATACCTCAAATCACAAGCAAAATCCAAAAATCTCCAAATTTCACATGTAATATTCCAAGAGAACAATTTAAGAAAATATGCAAGAGATCATTACCGTACCATTTTATTGTTCACTACCAAACACTAGAGTTTTTAAATCAAGAACAAAAGAAAAATCAATAGAAGAATCCATTCCTCTTGAAAACAAGGGTTTTATGACAAGAAAATGAGATTTCATGGCTATCTATCATGGCTTTGTTTAAAACATGGTAAGATTTGCAAGAATATCAAGAATCAATCATTTCATAGCATATATATATAGGATCTTGAAGCAAAACATACATAGATATAACCCTAGCCTCAATGTACAAGAGTGAAAGAAAACTCTTACCTTGCTCCCTTAGTTTTGAGTGAAGAAGATGAAGATTTGATCTTTCCCAACTTGAATCAACCCTTGAATCTCTTGTTTTTGCCCTTCTTTCTTCCTCTCTAAGCCTCTATAGGGTTAAGAATGTTGAAATGGGGCTAAAGAGGGTGTCTTTAAATATTTATAGGGTGAGAAATGACCTTATGTGTGCGATTCTGAAACTCAAAATCTGTAAGTCACGTTCGAACGTCACTTTGGCGTTAAAATGTCAATAGTGCAAATTATTGATTCACGTTCGAACGTCACTTGGCGTTCGAACGTTAGTTGCTCCCAGTACTTTTGCATTTCCATCAGAGCTCTGCAATCATCAAAGTACTGGGACTTACTATCGTTCGAACGTCCATTCACGTTCGAACGTCATTCCAATTTTTGCTGAAATGTCTAATGAAGTTTTGACCTATTTAGAGGGCGATTTGGAAAAGTTTTAAGAAATACACCTTTATAGCCCTAGATGTCTACTATCCACTATCAAAATTTCAAATTAAATGGACATCAAAATAAAACGTTATGATCTTAATACTAGGCAGTGTCCAATATCCTTTCTACCTAAATTTTGTCTAAAATGTGTTTTCACTCCGGAATACTGCCAAACTTCTACAACATGTCCCTTTACCTCAACTAACATTTTTATTTCTACTCTTACAATCCATATAGTTCATGCATACATTATCACATATATTAGTATTTCAAAAATAATTACATTGCTATATTAAGATAAGCATGTGGGGGTTTACATAGGTTAACTGGTGGTATTAAGTCATAACACAACAACTTCTTAGGTTAGATGGTTATAGATGTGCCAATTGATTAATCTGAGTGAACCATAAGGATAAGTCATTCATGAGGAATACTTGAATTATTCAATTGGCTCCATCTGTGATATATATATATCAGTTAAAATCCTCAGCGTTTCGGTGGATGACTAGCCATACAAATAGGAATGTCGTAGATCTTTGACTGGGAATATTATCATTTATACCAGTTAAATGATCTTAGTAATCTAGAAGGACAAGCCGTTCATGAAGATCACATAGGTCATTAATCTGATAGTTATAGCATGCTATAGTAGAACATCCTCAGTGTTCAGTAGAGGATTAGCCATACCGATAGGAACATCGTAGATATTCATATGGTAGTATTATTATATATGAACAACCCTAATAATCCAGAAGGACAAGTCATTCATGAGGATCATTTAGGTTTAGTACCATGCAACAGTTAAACATCCTCAGCATTCCGGCGGTAGATAAACCATACCGATAGGAATGCCATAGTTGTTTTACCGACAGGTTGATGATGCACTGATGACATACTTCTAGGCACAGTACTAAAAGTATGTATATCACTGCATCATGCATGAAGCTTATAATACATATATAGATAAAGATATAAATAAAATATCAACACTTCTAGAAGTTACCAATAATATACATATGTTCACTCTTCACCGAAGGTATAAGTGAACTACTCACTCTCCATTGCTATAGACAAGCAAGAAATGCGGGCAATTTTCATTACAAACTAAAATTAAAATATAAACTCTAAAACTTCTTTCACATGAAACAACTGAAACACAACCACCTTTATTAACAATTAAGACAACAAAAGTGGCGGTAGTTCAACTATCCAAATAAAAAGATATAACATAAATGTAAAAATACAGAATATTGGTGTAGGACAAACCGGCTTTGTATTTGAATTTCTCTTTCTTTCCTTCTTTTTCTCTCTTTTTCTTTTCTTGGATTTCTCCCTTTGGAGCTCTAGGATGGCTGGCCTCTTGAAATGGTGGAGAACTCCCCTATATATATAGGCAAAATGCAAGCATGAGGTGGAAAGGTAAAGCTTTGCCACCTAGTGACCATCCAGGTGGTGTTGCCTTGCAAGAGATTCCAAGTGTCTTGTTCTTAAGCTTCAAGGTGTCTTGCAATTGATCCATGTGTCACGTGCTGGATGTTCCATGTGTCACGTGTTGGATGTTCCATGTGTCTATATTACACTTTGCTCATTTGTTGTTTCAAGTTTTTCAAAGTTGCCTCATATTTTTTGGTATTTCTGCATTAGACCCTGAAATTTAAACGTAAAGTATTTAAAACTTTAATTTCCACACAAATTATAATTACTCCTAATTGATAATTTTTAGCTGTTTTATCTTACAAAGTTGATTACTTAATCATTATAGTTTACACACTAATTAGGGCTAATCATACCCCCAACTTAAATTTTACTAGTCCCTTGTAAACATAGATTATAAAAACTATTTCACAAAATAAAACATAAACATAAGTAAAATCGTTTTTCGTAGATTTTTTTACGATTGCATTTAGCATATGCAATAAGCCGTTAAACCCCTAGGTGATTCCTAGTGGACGAGTTTTGTCTCTTGAAGGTTTTCAGTGAAGCTACCTACAAACTTCAGTAGTTAGGAGTTTATAATTCATACTTTTCATAAAAATAATTAAATCAATATTCCTTCTGTGTTGCTAGAATAGTTCCTTTTCTGATCACTATAAGAGTAACACGTGTTAGTTGTAACATTATCTATATATTTTTATACAAACTTGTGTGTGTGTGTGATGATTTCTTTTATTTCAAAAATCACTCTAGAAATATTACCATCTTTCATGGTAGTCTTGATGTCAATCCTTTCCTAGAATACACTCAGTAAGAATAACACATATGTTATAGTGACTATTTTCTCAATAGTTACATGTGATTGGACTATTGTTAACAAAGCAAATAATATCATATGTAGTTAATCAAAAGAGTGGTTTATTTGAATAGAACTGGAATTTGACATAATCTCACGACTAGATATCAACACTATATCAGACATATTATCAACTTTCTCCTTTGATTAGGTAGATAAGTAGAATTTAATACAGATTTATGATTTCTGGAATCAAAAAGGACTTTTTTAGGGTTTTAATGTGGTTATGGGTTTAAGGTTTAAGAAACGACGTTAGTGGGATTCAAATGCTATCTTTAGTATTATGGCACACCTCATTCTAGTTCGCATATGACTTTGCATGTTCATACTTTTTTATTTTTCCCATTTTTCACTTTCTTGGCTCTTTTCTTTCTTTTTATTTTATTTTCTAGATTTCTTTTCTTTGAACCGGGATCATTCTTTTGCCCTTTCTTTGTTCTTTTCTACCTTTTCTTCTCTTTCTTTTCGTATCCTACTGATTTAAAAGAGGGTGCAAGAAAATTAGATAGCAAGGGTAGATTTAATATATTTCTATGTGGCTCGGGTATTTATTGGGTTTCAAGAAAAGAATTTATACTTTTTCAGGCTCAATCATGGCTGACAAAGGATATAATTTTGTAAAGGAAATGGTTAAGGCTCAAGATTAATCAAACATGACCTAAGATCATTTTCTAGAAATCATATATCTGTATAATTCCTGGATAAAATCAATTCAAGTATAATGCTAATAATATAATCTAACAAGTGCTAATCAAGACAAAATTAATGAGATTATTCAAAGAAATTTTGTCATAGAATCGAAGATGTTTATTTGAGTAGATGTAGAATATCTCTCTAAGGAAAATTGGCTCAAATTCTTCAATTGGTTATACATCTCCACTAAATATGCAAAGATAGTAATATTTGACAAGGTTTCTGAAATAAAGAAATCCAATCGTGCTCATACAAATAAGTTCGAATAAAAATATTAAGATAATATACAACTAAAATATGAAAATCCCGCGTGATTAGTTTAAAGCTATTTTCACATGACATTAGAATATTAACCTAATTTAATTGTAAATTATATGAAATAACACTTCTAACTTAATAAACATCAGGTTCAACATAAGCAAGTTTAAAATCAAAATAGGTTCAAAAAGTAAATTAAAGTTTAAGTGCATAAAGTAAAAGTGCATAATGTAAAAGATGAGTGAAAGATAGCAAAGTTTTTCTTATAAAAAATTGATGATTTTTATTTTTTTTATTTGTTATTGATTATTTACTAATTTTTCTAATTAATATATAGTTATTTACATTTATTTATTTACAATTATTTACAAATATGTACAATTATTCCAAAATATACATTATTTGATCATAATGATTCAGAGTCAGAACTGTCTATATCAATAACACCAATATCACAGTTAACTTCATTTCTCATGTATCTTGTTAACATTGGGGTAGAATAAGATGGCATTTCAGGATACTCCTTACTCTGCCCATACCTAATCCACTTGAGATGATCTAACGCTCGATCTGAAATTGGTTCTACACACTGATTAAATTATGTTATAAATATTTATTTTTATTTTTAGTTAAAAAGACTCACTATCCGGTTCTTTAACGTTTGTCAGAACTAAACACAAGTATAAGTAAATTCACACATAAGTAAATTGATACCCGCACCCCCAACTTAAATTAGACATTCTTTAATGTATGGCATAAATGAAATAGAATATTAGACAATTGCTAATCAGATATGGAAGTGAGATACATACAAAACCTAATTTGAAAAACAAACAAAGAAACTATACAAAAGAAATAAAACACAAAAGAGAAATTATAACTACTATATACAAGAGATACATAAAGGATAGATCAATCGGGCTTAAGTTCCCAATTAAAGTTTCTTACATTCCGTGTTATTTCCTGCAAAGAATTTAACAAATTAGCATAAAATCGCATCAGGATTTCCACTATTAATAACAGAATTAATCAAACAGACTTGTAGAGGGTCAGAATAAGAAAAGGTGTTAACTTTCTCCTCTATAATCTCATCAATTATATCTACCTCACAAATTTCTTCCTCCTCTCTAGGTTGTCTTGCACTGTTAAAAACATTTAATTCCACGGTTATGTTTCTAAATGAAAGTTTCATGATTCCATTCCTACAATTAATCAATGCATTTGATGTAGTTAGGAATGGTCGACCTAGAATTAGAGGTGCGGATGCACATCTATGACAAATTGGTTATGTGTCTATAACAATAAAATCTGCTAGAAAATAGAATTGATCAACTTGGACAATAACATCTTCCACAACTCCTCGTGGAATTTTTATTGAACGGTCTGCTAGTTGTAATGTAATATTGCTAGGTTTTAGTTCACTTAATCCTAATTGTGTATATCCTGAATATGACATTAAATTACAACTGGATCCAAGATCTAGCAGAGTTTGTTCAAGTCGATAATTTCCAATTAGACATGAAACTATAGGACTACCTGGATCTTTGTACTTAAGAAGAGTATCATGTTGTATTATAGTGTTAACTTGTTCAGTTAAAAATATTTTTTTTGCTACATTAGTTCTTCTTTTTATTGTACAAAGATCTTTTAAAAACTTAGCATAAGCTGAACTCGTTTTATTGCATCCAACAAAGGAATTTTGATCTTTACTTGTTTAAATAACTCAAGAATATCCGATTGATCTTTTTCAGATGTAAGTTTCTTGACCATTTGAGGAATAGGTAATGGTTGATCTTCTTTTTTTTTTGCATTTTTGGTTGTTTTTTAACTGAAGGGTCAAGTTCAAGTGGTTCATTAATAGGAATTTCCTTCCGTATTTTCTTTGAAATTTTAGGTTTAATAGTTTTGTCAATGATTTTACCACTTCTTAGTGTTGTGATTGTTTGTACTTGACTTAGCGAGGCTTCAGATAACACATAATTAGCTTGACTTTGCGGAGGTTTTGGCTGAGATGAAAATTTTTCCTTTTCTGACATACTGAGGGACTGAGTCAACTTAGCTAGATGACTCTTGATATCTTCAGTACTATGAGAAGTTTGGGTTTTAAAATCATTAAAAGCTTGAGTTGTTTGAGTGTTAAAACTCATTTGACTTTGCATAAATTGATTCATAGTATCTTCTAGAGTTCTTCTTTGTGGGGGTTATATGGTGGATATTGTTGTTGATTTTGTGGTTGTGGTGGACCTTGTGTTTAATTTGTAGGTTGTGTATTTTTCCAACTAAAATTCAGATGATTTCTCCATCCTGGGTCGTAAGTTTTAGAATATGGATTCATATAAGACTTATTATTATAAGTTGGAATAGTATTATATTGTTCAATTAAGAATTCTTTAAAGGGAGGTATAGTTGGACATTCCCCAGCAGCACGTCCTGACAACGCATAAATTTTACATACTTGATCAGTAGTTGATACAACATACACTTGCTTAATTTTTATCATTTCTAAGGCTTCTAATTTTCGAGATAATTTAGTCATTTTATCTCTTAGATCATCATCTTCTTTCAGTACATATTTTCCTCTTTCAGAAGTAGATGGCTTATTTTCTACAATATTTGAAGAAGTCGAGTCCCACATTTGGGAACTCTTCGAAATAGTATCAAAAAATTGAAATGCTTCTTCAAGATTTTTATTCATAAACTCTCATTGGGCCATCATTTCAAAAAATTGTCTCATTGCAGATGGAAGTGCATCATAAAAGAAACCAACTAAAGTCCAGTTCTCAAATGCATGATGTGGACAAGGTTGGACAAGATCTTTAAATCTTTCCCAATATTTATAAAAAGTTTTACCTTATTTTACTGCAAAATTCATTATTTGACAGTCTTAATGTATTTGTACGATGTACAGGAAATTTTGTTTTAAAAAACTCAATTTGTAATGCCAATTTGTGATCGAATATGCTCTTAAAGAGTTAAGTCATAGTTTAGCTTTATCTTTTAATGAAAAAGAAAAAAATTTTAATCTAACCATTTTCAGAATTGTCTTGCAAAGTTCCACAGAATTCTTTGAATTCTTTCATATGAACATAGGGATTTTCAATTTCTAAACCATGGAACTATGGTAGTAACTGTATTTTTCCTGGTTTAATATTAATATTTGGAGGGTCTGTTGGAAAAGCAAAACATGATGGGACATCAGTTTGCGTAGGATGTAAATATTCTCTTAATGATGGAATATTTTGTACTACTTCCTATTCTCTAGGTTGTTCTTCCCTAGGTACGTTTCTAGCCATACTTAAGTCAAATGATTCTTGTGCAGATGAAGATGAGTGATTTATAGAACCTACCGATGAATGAACAGACATAAACTATTAAAAACACACAAACAAAGTATACAATACAACTAAACAAATATTCTCTCTTTTTTTTTAAATTACCCTAATTCCCCGACAATGGCGCCAAAAACTTGATTCGCACTCTTTTGTGACCTGAATTATATTATACACCCAAGTATAAGTGGTCGAATTGTTATTTTCTCGGTTTAAGTCCAAGTATCGATCCCATGAAGAGTTTTAGTAATTTAGATTTTAAAATAAAACAATAAAGTTGTTGTTTGAAGTAGTATATCATTTGATAGCTTGTGATGTGAGCTTAGATTAACAACTAGTTTAATTAAATAAAGCATGCAGGTAAGCGTATTAATGACAAGAATATTACAGGTACCCTTCAGTTTAGGGATTCTATATGCTTTATATTGGTTAAGTACTGAAAATGCTACCTTACAACGATTAACTCCCATTTTACTGGTAAGTCAACCGGTAGGTTTGATGTATATAGACCATCACATAGCAACTTCTTATGTTAGCTGGTGGTATTCATGACAATTGATTAATCCAAGCAAACCAGAAGGGCAAGTCATTCATGAGGAACACTTGAATTACTCAATTGACTCTATAATAGTAGATGCATATATAATAAACCATAACACAACCACTTCTTAGGTTAATTGGTGGTATTAAGTCATAACATTGGAACTTCTTAGGTAAGCTGGTTATAGATGTGCCAATTGATTAATCTGAGTGGACCAGAAGGACAAGTCATTCATGAGGAATACCATATATATATATATATATCAGTTAAAATTCTCAGCGTTTCGGTGGAAGACTAGCCATACCGATAGGAATGACGTAGATCTTTGACTGAGAATATTATCATTTATTCCAATTAAACGATCTTAGTAATCTAGAAGGACAAGCCGTTCATGAGGATCACATAGGTCATTAATCTGATAGTTATAGCATGCTACTATAGAACATCCTCAACGTCCGGTGGAGGACTAGCCATACTGATAGAAACACCGTAGATATTCATCTGACAATATTATTATATATGAATAACCCTAATAATCCAGAAAAATAAGCCATTCATGAGAATCATTTAGGTTTAGTACCATGTAACAGTTAAACATTCTCACCGTTCTGGTGGAGGATAAACCATACCGATATGAATGTCGTAATTGTTTTACCAACAGGATAATAATGCACTAATGACATACTTCTAGGCACAACACCAAAAGTACGTGATTAGTACTTAAATTTAGCATATTACTATGCATTTTCAGGACTAATTATACTTTGATGGAGTTTAAGTGATGACATTTTAGGTCCTAAAGTGAACAAAGACTCAAGAACAATAAATATCACTCTTGAGTGTAACACCAGTGCATAAGGGAACAAAATTGGAGAAGATTGGAACAAAACAAGGGCGTTTGAATGCCAACTCACATTCGAACGTCTACTTGAACTATGAGGAGACCAGACTGCTGAGACATTGAGTGTTGTAGGCAAGACAGAAGACTCTGAGGTACTTGAGTACCATGTTCGAACACCAAATTACATTCGAACGTCCACTTGATTTGATTGAAGACTAGGGTGATGAGTTCAAAATGCCAAGTTCTATATGAAGTGTGGAAGAGGGTTTCCATAGAAGACCACAGACCACTTGAGTGATATGATCAAACCCCATCTAGCATTCGAACGCCCCTAAAGCAAAGACGGAAGACATGTTCGAACGTCAGACCATGTTCGAACATCCATAAAGCCAAACAGAAACAACGTTCGAACGTCAACTTACGTTCGAACGTCCTTCACAGACTGCCTATAGAGTAGTTTGTTTTCACTTTTACTAGGTGGCATACACTATTCATCCTTTCTTATCTTTTCCCTTCCTCTTCCTTGCCTATAAATACTCCCATTAGGGGTGCTTCAAAGGGGGGGGGGATCCTTCTCTTGTAAAATATGGGGTGAGAGCTTGGTTAGTAGGCTTAGACTACACCAAGAACTAGTAAGAAATTTGTATGGAGGCTTAGACTCCCACTCATTTTGATTAATCTTAGATGTATGTTATATTTACTTGTATCAAGAGAGTTAGTTCATTTCTTGGTTGAGGAAGCAACCCTCCCTCTTTTGGTTGAGGAAGCAACCCTCCACTTGTTGGTTGAGGAAGCAACCCTCCATTTGTTGGTTGAGGAAGCCACCCTCCAAGTAGTGACTAGCTTTCTCCTACTTTTATTGTTTATGTCTTTCACTTCCATTGCTTGAGCTTCCTTCTTCCTTAGAGGAGTGAAACTCTTCCTCTTTTCTAGAGCTTTACCAAAGTCGTGAAGGGTGGAATGTGATTCACTTATTCTTTGGTGAAGATTGTCTCTTCGTTTATTGTACTTTACCTTGTAAGTTCTCTACTTGGAGGGATAAGTATCACTTACTTTTCTAGCTTTACTCAAGCCATGAAGAATGAGTAGTTCCTCATTCACTCTTTAGTAAGAGGTGATGAACATGTATTGATTATCCAAAAGCTATATTTGTGCATTTCCTTTATGCTTTAATGTTTTATATTTCACTTATTGAAGGATTGAATGCATCTAGCAAATCTAAGGTACTTTGTATAACTACGGGTTCTTTCTATGTCATGGTTGACCCTTGCATGGAAAAACCTGTTGGTTCAAGGCAAGTACCTAGGCTAGATCTTCATGAAACATTTCAATCTTCACTATTATCGTGCTTTATCTAAAGAATGGAACATTAATGTCATGGTTGGATGCCTTGTAGAAACACTTGCTTGTTTGTAGACGGGTTAAATATCAACATAGGCAATTCTTGTCCACTTCTTGAAAGGCATCGAAATCATGTGCTTAATTTTCACAGTCCATATTTATCTCCAGATTAACTTGCTGTTGACATGGGAGTTTATTGAGTTATAAAACACAAGTATAATAAACCAGATGACTAACTACATGTTCTAATCCTCAAGTTAAATGGTGACTATTTTACATTTGAATTTATCTTATATTTTGTCTAGAAAACTCTTGAAAAGAATCTTCTATTCTATTCAAGAAATCCCACAACTTCAAACTCTCAAAGTTTCCAGTTACTTGGTTTCTATTACTGCTTACTTCAAAACACCAATCATAGTTCCATGTAGATTCGACTCCGGACTTAACCAGATTATGCTACAACTTGACCGCTTACACTTAGGTGTACACATTTTGGATCAAGTCAAGTTTTTAGCGCCGTTGCCGGGGAACCATAAAATGTGTTTACGGTAAAAGGTAAAAAGACCTCACTTTTGTGTATAAATTTGCTTCACTGTGTATAAATTTGATTTAATTAATTTTATGTCTGAGAATGCTCCTCACTATCAAAATTTGCTAGCAGAATCTTTTGGGTTTGTGAATGAACTGGAACCACTTTCACTTAGATTAGTAGTAGACTCTTGTGAAAATAAAATGGCAAATGGTGAGAGACGAGGAGAAATTCCTGTGAGAGAGGGGGAAGTGCCTAACATTCGAACTCTGCGGGATTACTTAAATCCCACAAGAAATTGTGTCCCTCTTGTTTTATCTTTCCTGAAGATGCACCCCTCTTTACTATAAAGACATGAACAATTCAACTATTCCCTCAATTCCATAGACTCGAAATAGAAAACTCATATCAGCACATAAAAGAGTTTGAGGAAGGAACTTTTCAAGACAATTATGAGCTAGCCAAAATAAAACTTTTTTCATTTTCTTTAAAAGATAAAGCTAAACAATGACTAAATTCTTTAAAAGCTCTTTCAATACCTGACTGGCGGGCACCACAAACTGAATTTTTCTGAAAGTTTTTCCCTTTACACTGCACTAATGCATTGAAAAGGCATATCATGAATTTTTTTTGTTAAAGAAGGAGAAAAAGTTTACCAGAGTTAGGAGAGATTCACGGATCTGCTCCAGTCCTACCCACACCATGCTTTTGAGAATTGGACCGTGGTAGGATTTTTCTATGACTCTTTACCCACCAAACTACGTCAGTTTGTCGAAATGATGGCTCAAGTAGAGTTCATGGGAAAAGGTTTGGAGGAGGCATTCAATTTCTTTGATAGCATATCTGTTAGTTCTCAG
Source organism: Ilex paraguariensis (assembly GCA_963454935.2). NCBI lineage: Eukaryota > Viridiplantae > Streptophyta > Magnoliopsida > Aquifoliales > Aquifoliaceae > Ilex > Ilex paraguariensis. Next base: position 257,726 of record CAUOFW020008580.1, read on the forward strand.
ATGTGGGACTCAGCCTCCTTTACCATTGTTGAAGCTAAACCATCTACTTTCCAAGGGGGTAAGTATGTCTTGAGAGATAAAGATGACCTAAGAGCAAAAATGTCCACCATGTCTTGAAAGCTTGAAGCTCTAGAGATAAATTTTTTTTATCAAGTTGATGTTAGCTCTCCCATAGAACAAGTGTGTGGGATCTATGCGCTGGCAAGACACCCTACTAGGGAATGTCCTACCATTCCAGCATTCAAAGAGGTATTGTTGGAACAAACAAATATTATCTCCAACTTCAACAAGCCTTACTTCAACCCATACTCTGAAACATACAATCCAAGGTGGTAGAACCACCCAAACTTTAGTTGGAGAAACATAGAGCCAACTCCCATGAACCAACAACAAGGTTCACACCCACCACCTAAAAGACCTCCTACATACCAACCATACAAACCACCACAAAAGAGTAGCCTTGAGGATACACTTAATCAGTTGATGCAAAGCCAAATAAACTACAATCATAGTTCCACTCAGGCTTTTACTGATTTCAAAACACAGACCACTCAATCTTTCGAGGATCTTAAAATCTACATCTAAAAGTTGACCCAATCCATGACCACACATGAGAAGCTCAAGTTTTCTGCCCAACCAAAACCACCACAAGGCCAATTTTAGGTGAGAAATCCCACAACCATGGAAAATCTACAAGACCAAGCTCAAGTTGTCACTACACTAAAAATTGGAAAGGTGATTGATAAGACCATCAGAGACATGCTAATTCCAAAGCCAAAACCGAAGTCTATCCCAATCAACTCACCAATAGAACCTGAACCAATTGAGCCTGAACTTTCGAGAAAAAAGGAACCCGAGCCCATGATTGAATAAAAACCAGAGCCTTTAAGGGAAGAAGAACCCTCGTGTTCTGTTCCTACTCTTTTTTCTCATAGACTCAAAACTGCATAGAAGTTGAATAATCAGCCAAAAATTTATGAGCTCTTCAAGCAAGTAAAAATCAACATCCTACTTCTGGATGCAATCAAATAGGTTCCATCTTATGCCAAGTTTCTAAAAGACTTGTGCATAGTCAAAAAAAGCCAAAATGTTCAAAAAAAGGCCTTCCTAACAAAACAAGCCAGTGCCCTACTTCAACGCAAAACCCCTCCAAAATATAAAGATCCAGGGTGTCCGACTGTGTCATGCGTCTTTGGAAACTTCAGAATCGAACAAGCACTATTAGACCTTGGAGCTAGTATCAACTTGCTCCCTTTTTCTGTCTACTAGCAGTTGGGTCTAGGTGAACTCAAGCCCACTTGTGTCACACTCCAGTTGGCAGACAGATCTGTAAAAATCCCTAGGGGAATTGTTGAAGATGTATTTGTCCATGTGGACAACTTTGTATTCCCTGTCGACTTCATTGTTCTAGACACTCAGCCAGCAATGCATTCGGAGAACCAAATTCCTGTCATTCTTGGTTGACCCTTCCTATCAACCTCAAATGCACTAATCAATTACAAGAATGGAGTCATGAAATTGACCTTTGGGAATATGACTCTTGAGCTGAATATTTTTAATATTACCAAACACTCAGGAGAGGAAAAGGAAGAAAGGGAAATCAACTCCATTGAATCCTTGGTACATGAACATCTGAAAGACAAATTCTGTGAGAACCCTACTGAATCATCTCCATTGGAGCTTCTCACCTCTAAATTGACAAATAATTGTCCTGCCCCCACTATCAAGACATGGACTCCCAAAGTTGAAGAGATCTCACCAAGTGGCACAAAGCCACTATCATCAAGTGAAAGGCCACCAAAGCCTGAATTGAAACCTGTCCCATCTAACCTCAAATATGCATTCTTAGGTGAGGATGAGTCATACCCAATGGTAATTTCATCTAAGCTCACAAACTTGCAAGAGTCTAAACTGATTGAAGTTCTTAAAAGTCGTAAAAGCACCATTGGGTGGACCATCGTTAACTTGAAAGGTATAAGCCCGTTAATATGCAATCATGCTATATACCTTGAAGATGACTCAAAACCCTCTCATCAAATGCAGCGAAGAGTAAACCCTCACATGAAGGAAGTTGTGAGAATGGATGTGCTTAACCTCTTAGATATGGGGATAATCTTTCACATCTCCGATAGCAAATAGGTTAGTCTAACCTAAGTTGTGCCCAAAAATTCTGGGATCATAGTGGTCAAGATTAAAGCCAATAAACTAGTACCAACTAGAGTTCTCACAGGATGACGGATGTGTATTGACTATCAAAAACTCAATTTGGTGACTAGGAAAGACCATTTCCCTCTTCCCTTGCTGGACCAGGTTGTAGAGAGAATTGCAGGCTATGAATTTTACTGTTTCCTGGATGGCTATTCCAGATACAATCAAATTAAGATAGCATTCAATGATCAGGAGAAAACCACATTCACATGCCCCTTTGGCACTTTTGCATTCAAAAGGATGTCATTTGAACTTTGTAATGCTCCTGCAACATTCCAAAGATGCATGCTAAGTCTGTTCAGTGATATGGTCGAGAAATTTTTGGAAGTATTCATGGTTGACTTCTTTGTCTATGGTGACTCATTTGATTTATGTCTAGCCATTCTAGAAAAGGTACTAATATGGTGTCAGAAAGCCAATCTGGTCCTTAATTGGGAGAAATGTCATTTCATGGTAACACAAGGCATTGCCTTAGGTCACATTGTGTCGTCTGAGGGCATGAAAATTGACAAGGTAAAAATAGATCTGATTGGGAATTTGCTTGCTCGTAAGATTGTAAAGGATGTCCGATCATTCCTATGACATGCAGACTTTTACAGGAGATTCATAAAAGATTTCAGTACCATAGCAAAACCCATGTGTTAACTCATGAGTCAGGACATAATCTTTGATTGGAATGAAGTGTGTCAGCAAGCTTTTGATAAGCTTAAAGGCATGTTAATTTCTGCCCCAATAATGCAGGCCCCTGACTGGACTTTGCCCTTTGAACTAATGTGTGATGTAAATGATTATGTTGTAAGTGTTGTTTTAGGACAAAGAAAAGATAAGAAACCACATGTCATTTACTATACAAGTAAAACTTTGAATGATGCTCAAATGAATTATTCAACAACTGGAAAGGAATTGATTGCGGTAGTTTTTGCTTTGGAAAAAATTTTTCCTTATCTTGTTGGTTCTTCTGTTACTGTGTTCACTAACCATGCAGCATTAAAATTCTTGCTTACAAAGAAGGATGCCAAGACCAGGCTCTTAAGATGGATACTCTTACTTCAAGAATTTGACTTGGTCATTAAGGACAAAAAGGGTGTTGAGAATGTGGTGGCAGACCATCTGTCCTGGTTAACTTATGAATTTCACTAGGATGGACTGCTAATCAATGAAAAATTCCTCGATGAACAACTGTTTATAATTGATGAGACCCCATAGTACGTTGATATTGCTAATTTCCTTGCTACTAGAACACTCCCTCTGTCTTTCTCCCCCGTGGACAAAAAGAAATTTTTTAGGGAGGTTTGTAACTTCTTTTGGGGAAATTCTTACGTATTTAAGTACTGTAAGGATCAAATCATAAGACGTTGCATCCCCGCTCAGGAAAGCATACATGTAATAACCTTTTACCATTCTGAAGCAAGTGGTGGCCACTTCTCCTCAAGAAAAATCGCTGCAAAAATCTTGTAGTGTGAATTTTACTGGCTCACACTTTTCAAAGATGTCCATGCCTTTTGTTTAATTTACGATAGATGCCAAAGGTTATGAAGCATTTTCAAAAAGAAATATGATGCCCTTAAATCCGATTCTTGTGAATGAAATTTTTGACTGTTGGGGCATTGATTTTATGGACCATTCCCTCTTTCCTTTGGTTATCTATATATTATGGTAGCTGTATACTATGTATCTAACTGGGTTGAGGCAATTCCATGCTGAAATAATGATCACCAAATGGTGATCAAATTTTTGAAAGAAAACATTTTGTCCCATTTTGGAATTCTGAAATCAATCATCAGTGATGGGGGTGCTCATTTTTGCAATTGTCCTTTCTGGAATTTGATGAAAAAATATTTGATTTTTCACAAAATTTCAACCCCCTATCATCCACAGACTAGTGGACAGGCTGAATTTGCTAATCGAAAGATCAAATTAATTTTGAAAACAATGGTAAATCCAGACCGCAAAGATTGGTCATCAAGACTAACTGATGCACTCTAGGCATACCGCACTACTTTTAAAATAATTTTGGGCATGTTTCCCTATCAATTAGTCTATAAAAAGCCTTGTCACCTACTTATGGAATTGGAGCATAGAGCATACTGGGCCATTAAAGCAATGAATTTTTACCTAGATAAGGATGGACTTTCAAGAAAACTACAAATTAACGAACTGGAGGAGTTGAGAAATGAAGCTTATGAGAATGCTAAGATTGCAAAATCCATAATGAAAATTTTTCATGACAAGAACATAATGCGAAAGTTTTTTGAACCTTTTAAAAAAGTCCTGTTGTTTAATTCAAGACTCCACCTCTTCTCTGGTAAGTTGAAATCAAGATGAATAGGGCCTTACATTATTAAAAAAGTGTTTGGATATGGAGCCGTAGAAGTGAAAAATCCCTCGAACGGTAATACCTTTACGATTAATGGTCAACGGTTGAAACCATTTTGGAGGATTTTGTTAAAAATGTGGAAACCATTCTTTTAATAGACCTAAAAAATCCCTCCTAGAATTGCGCTTGCTGACACAAAAAGGGGTCAGGTCAGGAAAAACCCGATAAAAACCGACCCGCGCGGACACCTTTATAAGGTATCCCCCTTTTTTTTTCTTTTTACCCACCGCGTTTCCCTTTTCCTTTTCTTCTTCTTCTTCTTCACTTTCTTTTCTGGTGTGCTGCTCTCAGTAAAAATGGCCCACATCCCAACAGCCCCATGACCATATTACCCAAAGACCCAATCCTTTATCTCATGATCTGCATTTGTTTACTCTATTTGTACATGTCTCTTCTTCTTCTGTTGGCATTCACAATCAAGGTTTTTCATCCTGGCGAGAACCCAGATTTCCCAAACAAATGATTAATTTATGTATTTTATTTGTAGGTGTCAATGGATGAATAGATCTCTACTATGAAACTCGGGGAAAATTGAAATTTTTTCGACAAAGGGAAAAATAGTAATTTGTCACTATTATGCGGGATTAAAATGCATATTTTATAGAGCTCAGATGGAGCAATGGACTTCACCGTTAGATTTATATCATGAAATTGAGTTGCTATGTCAAATTTCGTCGAATTCTGAGATAGGTGGATTTTACACATTTTTCGAGATAATTGGGTGACGAATAAACTTTCAAAGGTCCCCAAACAAATGAAAATTATAAAATTTCCTTATAATTGAGTAAAAGTTCAAATAAAATTAATTTAAACTAAAATTAGAATTTAATGAAGTCGTTTCGGGTTAAAAATGAACCCAGAAGTAATAAACGAGCGAGACAATGTGGACCGCGGAATTAAAAGTATAAATAGGGGCTTAAATATCTGAAAATTAGATATTATTCTCACTTGCTCAGCACACCACACGTTGGAAGAGAGAAAAGAGAGAGAAGAGGGAAAAAATTAATTTTCAAAGCTTTCTCCTCCGATCCGCCAAGTTCCGTCGGTCGGATTGCTTGATCCAAGAATTAAAGTTGTTCTACGCGACGAGGGCTACGCGAACGTACCAAGAACGAAGATTTTCACCAAATGTTCAAAGATGGAGCTTTGGAAAAATCAAAGATTTTGGAGCTAGGAGGTGCCTAGAGGGTTCTACCTTTCTTTTACGCTTCAAGAGGTAGGGATTCTCCTACTTGGGTTGATTTCTTACCTAGTTTGTATGAGGGAATGGGTAAGGATGTAGAACAACCTAGGTCTTTTGACTATGGTTATGGAAATGGGTGTGGAATTTGGCCTCAGACCAATTCCTAGTTAAGTTTGGCATAGGAAATTACTTGTATAATTTCCTTGGAATTTGATATGCTATGTGTTAAAATGTGCCTTGAACTGATATGGGCAAATTGGTGTGATAATATGATTTGTGTGATAACATAAATTGTGCCTTGAAGGTGTTTGATAAAATGTCTTGGGTAATTTAATGTTGTTATTTTGATGTAAGAACATATTTGAGTTGTTGCAATATGTGGATATATGCTTAGTGGTATATTGAGCATAATGATGAGTTATGGAACTTATGTGAATATGACAAAATTCCATAGATAGTGATTAATATTGCTCATATGGCATTGATTACATTTTTGGGCATGAGGTTGCATCATATTCATGGGCTTTGGCATGAGTGTGGGGGTGTATGCATGAAGTAATCAATACCACTATTGGTAATTGATATGTAGACTAGGAGATGTTGGATCGAAGATCCCTTAGAGTCGCATGTTGCATGAGAAAAACTTGTGTCAGGTATAGTAAGTAGGGCTAGACACTCCCTCGGGTGAAAAATCTGGCCACTTGGTTCATACACTTCCTTGAGGTGAAATTCTAAAAAATTGTAATGGCGTACGGAGCCAGCGGTGTGATTCCAAAATCCGATACCGAACAAAGACACATGGTTTTGGTTGTATAAAATTTTCATTGAATGGGAAATATCCAACAATGAAAGGGTTCTTAAAGCATATGAATTGTATTTCAAAATGATCATTGGATGTTTTTCATCAATGATAAAGGTTTTAAACTTGCATTGCATAGTGTGGTGAGGGCCGATGAAGGCTCGGGTTGAGGTGCTTGAGTGAATCTCATTTCATTCATGGCATGGCATTGGTGATTCCAACATGAATTGTATATTCTTGCATTGGAATGGATATTGGTTGTGTGTTATTGCATGAGGCCATTGCATATGCATCTAAGTGGGGAATAGCCTCTATAGGAAACTTTTTATTAAGCGTGGCTCACCCTATACGGGACACATTTCAGGTGCAAGCCTCGTACTGGGGAGGACACACATTTGGGGTCTTGAGAGTGAAGAAAAGCCGATTTGTGGCTTTTGAAGACAAGTTTTTGTAAAATAATTGTAAAATTCCATTTTGAGCATGTGATTGTGTAAATGGGCTTGTAATCGTATGGAATTAATTGTAATAGAACTTGTATGGATCATGTATAATGTGGAAAATGTTATTATACATGTTTGGAATGATTTTGGAAAGGTTTTGAGTGGATTGGAAATGAAAAACTGAAGAAGCATAAAATTCTGGGCAAAACCTTCTAGAAGGTTAATGCAGACTTTTGGTCCAGCAGGCAAAACCTTCCGGAAGATTAGTGTAAATTGAATTCCAGTAGACAAAACCTTCTGGAATGTCTATAAAACCTTCCAGAAGAACTTTTCCAGTGGGCAAAACCTTCTGGAAGGTCTATGAAAAACCTTCCCGAAGGTTTTCCAAAAATTTGAAATTTTAAGAATACATTGTCATGCTTTTGGGCTATGTGTTCTTTGGTTCCAATGATTCAAATGGACCTTAAATGAGATACATTAGGGTAGGTTGAATCTCAATGAGATTAAATGAATTAAAGGAACAATGATCCATGCTTGGGTTGTGATCCCAGTTACAGGGATGTTATAAACATGGTATCGAGTTATGCGACAATCACGGGTATTTTCGTGGGTTGACGGGAAGTCAACGGGACTCCCAGTTTTAGGGGCGTCACAGCTTGGTATCAAAGCGTAGGTATGTGATTACCTAGGGCTTGATGGGCATTGGGTATAGACCATTGCATGCATTGTATATTTCATCTTATGTGCTTACATTTTGTTATATGATTACGTGCTATGTGATTATGTGAATTATATACATGGTAAAATGTATATGGAAAAGGACACTGGGGTTAGAAAAACATAACCTTTGGAGTCAGGAAAGACATGAACGGAATAGTTCACAGTATACATGTTTACTAGTGGGTGGTATAGACTCTACTTGGGAAACAAGGGATAAATCTCAACGTTTCAAGTTTAGTCCCTATCATGGGCTACTAAATGAATGCTCTATTGCTATTTGGCATGTGTGTAGATGGCAACTATAGAAAGGGGATGTCGGGGTGGACCGAACAATAACCAACCACCTCCAACTTTTGACCAACAAGCCTTAGTGGAGGCTATTGGTACGGCGGTGGCTACCATAGCACAAGCTAGTGCTACGGCTGCCACTATTGCACAAACTGGTGCAAGTGGGGGACAAGGAGGCTCAAGTAACCTCCAGAGGTTCAAGGCACACCAACCTCCAGTTATGGGCATTTCGAGTTTACAGTTATGTCATTTGGTTTGATGAATGATCTAGCAGCATTCATGGATCTCATGCATAGGGTATTCCAACCCTATTTGGATCAGTTTGTCGTGGTCTTCATTGATGACATCTTGATCTACTCCAAGTCTGAGGAGGAGCATGAGAAACACTTGAGGATTGTTCTCTAGACATTGGGAGAGCATCAGCTATATGCCAAGTTCAGCAAGTGTGAATTTTGGCTTATAGAGGCAAAGTTTTTGGGACATGTAGTGTCAGCTTTGGGTGTATCTTTGGACCCAGAGAAGGTTGAGGCGGTTATGAATTAGGAGAGACCGAAGTTAGTTTTTGAGATACGTAGTTTCTTAGGATTGGCGGAGTATTATAGGAGGTTCATTGAGGAGTTCTCCCGATTGGCTGTGCCTATGACGAAGTTAACCCAGAAAGAGGTCAGGTTTGAGTGGAATGATTCCTGTGAGAAGGCATTCCAGGAGTTAAAGAGGAGACTTACTTCAGCTCCTACCTTGATAGTTTCGGAAAGGGATAGAGGTACATAGTCTATTGTGATGCCTCGAAGGATGGACTAGGAAGTATTTTGATGCAGTCCAGAAGGGTAGTAGCTTATGGTTCTTGGCAGTTAAAGAATCACGAGCAGAATTACCCTACGCACGACATGTAGTTGGTGGCCATTGTATTTGCCTTGAAGGCTTGGCGCCACTACCTGTATGGTGAACAATTTAAGGTGTTTTCAGACCACAAAAGTCTAAAGTATATCTTCACATAGCAGGATCTCAACATGAGGCAACGCAGGTGGATGGAGTTCTAGAGGACTATGACTTCACTTTGCATTACCATCTCGGTAAGGCAAATATGGTGGCTGATGCACACAGTAAGAAGTAACGAGGACTCTTGGCTAGTATGGCTTCCAGGGAGTGGCAAATGCTCGAGACTGTGGGGCAGTTCAGGCTATGATACATAGTTCAGACTCAGGGTGTTTTAGGGAGCTTGGTGGCTACACCTACCCTACTGAATAGGGTGATTGAGTCACAGGGACAGGATACCGAGTTAGTATCCATTAGGGGCCGAGTATAGGCAGGTGCAGGTGACGAGGACTAAGCTATTCACTCGGATGGTAGTCTTCGGTTTAGGGAAAGAATTGTGGTTCCCCATGCTATGGAACTCAGAGAAGAGATTCTTAAAGAGTTCCATTGTTCCCGTTTTGTTGTGCATCTAGGTGGCACAAAAATGTACCTTGATCTTCGTCGCTAGTATTATTGGAGTGGGATAAAGAACGATGTTGAAAATTTTGTTAGCTAATGTCTCACGTGTCAGCAGGTTAAGACTAAACACCACAGACCAGCAGGATTACTCCAGTCTTTGGAGGTAGCTGAGTGGAAGTGGGAGCATGTCACGATGGATGTTGTGACTCACTTGCCACAGACATCGCGGGGACATGACGCGGTGTGGGTAATTGTGGACTGGCTTGCCAAGTCGGCACATTTTTTGGCTGTGCGGATGACCTTCACACTGGAGGAATTTTGCAAGTTGTACGTACGAGAGATTATCCGGTTGTATGGGGTGCCCGTATCTATAATATCGGATTAGGATCCCAAGTTCACGGCTCATTTTTGGGAGAGTTTTCAGAGAGCTATGGGGACACAATTGATGATGAGCACTACTTTTCATCCTCAGACAGACGGTCAGTCTGAGAGGACTATACAGACGTTAGAGGACTTGCTACGGGCATACTTCCTAGATCTAAAGGGTAGCTGGGAAGACCACTTACCCTTGGTGGAGTTTGCCTACAACAAATAGTTATCAGGCGAGCATACAGATGACACCCTATGAGACATTATATGGGAGGCCTTGTTGATCTCCGATATGTTGGAAAGAGTTGGGAGAGAGACCCTCTACGGGTCCGAATTTGGTTAGAGACACCTCAGAGAAGGTGAATTTTATACGAAAGCGTCTTCTTACGGCTCAAAGCCAACAGAAGAGTTACACCGACAAATGGCAGCGACCTCTAGAGTTTGAGGTGGGAGATCATGTCTTCTTGAAGGTGATGCCTAAAAGAGGAGTGGTCAGGTTTGGCAAGCGAGGAAAGCTGTCACCAAGGTACATCGGGCCCTTCGAGGTACTCGAGTGGGTGGGTACAGTTGTTTACCGGTTGGCGTTACAGCCAAGTTTATCGAGTGTTAATGCGGTATTCCATGTCTCCATGCTTCAAAAATACACCCCGGATCCGACTCATGTGGTGGATTGGGGTGAGCTTATGTTTGATACAGATGGGACCTTCGAAGAGGGACCGGTGCGCATCATGGGTAGCTGAGATCAGGTTTTACGAGGCAAGACCGTGAGGCTAGTAAAGGTGTTATGGCAACACCGATGAGTGGAGGAGGCAACATGGGAACGTGAGGACAGTATATGTAGCAGTTATCCTTTCTTATTCGAGGATGGAGGTACATTACTATAGTCATTTAGTATGATATGATTGAGTAAGTATGTACATGTGAATTTCGGGGACGAAATTCTTTTAAGGGGCGAAGAATGTGAAACCCGGAAAAAATTAAACTTTTTCGGACAAAGGATAAAATAGTAATTTACCACTATTATGTATGATTAAAATGCATATTCTATAGAGCTTGGATGGGGCAACAGAATTCACCGTTAAATTCGTATCACATAATTGAGCTGCTATGTCAAATTTCATCGAATTTCAAGATAGTCAAATTTTTTACGTTTTTTGAGATAATTGAGTGACGAATGAACTTTCAAAGGTCCCCAAAAAATAGAAATTATAAAATTTCCTTATAATTGAGTAAAAGTTCAAATAAAATTAATTTGAACTAAAATCGGAATGTAATGAAGTCGTTTCGGGTTAAAAACGGACCCGGAAGTAATAAACAAGCGGGGCAATGTGGACCGCAGAATTAAAAGTATAAATAGGGGCTTAAATATCTGAAAATCAGATTTTATTCCCACTTGTTTAGCACACCACACATTGGAAGAGAGAAAAGAGAGAGAAGAGGGAAAAAAATTGATTTTCGAGGCTTTCTCCTCCGATCCTCCAAGTTTCGTCTGTCGGAATTGCTAGATCCAAGAATTAAAGTTGGTCTAAGCGACGCGGGCTACGCGTACGTACCAAGAACGAAGATTTTCACAAAAGTTTCAAAGACGAAGCTTTGGGAAAATCAAAGATTTTGGAGTTAGGAGGTGCCTAACGGGTTCTACCTTTCTTTTACACTTCAAGAGGTAAGGATTCTCCTACTTGGGTTGATTTCTTACCGAGTTTGTATTAGGGAATGGGTAAGGATGTAAAACAAACTAGGTCTTTTGACTATGGTTATGAAAATGGGTGTGGAATTTGACCTTAGACTAATTCCTAGTTAAGCTCGGCATAGGAAATTACTTGTATGATTTCCTTGGAATTTGATATGCTTGGATATGCTATGTGTTCAAATGTGCCTTGAAATGATATGGGCAAATTGATGTGATAATATGATTTGTGTGATAACATAAATTGTGCCTTGAAGGTGTTTGATAAAATGCCTTGGGTAATTTAATGTTGTTATTTTGATGTAATAACATGTTTGAGTTGTTGCGATATGTGGATATATGCTTAGTGGTATATTGAGCATAATGATGAGTTATGGAACTTATGTGCATATGAGATGAAATTCCATGGAATGTGATTAATATTGCTAATATGACATTCATTACATTTTTGGGCATGAGCTTGCATCACATTCATGGGCTTAGGCATGAGTGTGGGTATATATGCATGAAGTAATCAATACCACTCTTGGTAATTGATATGTAGACTCAGAGATGTTGGATCGAAGATCCCTTGGAGTCGCATGTTGCATGTGAAAGACTTGTGTAAGGTATAGCAAGTAGGGCTAGACACTCCCTCAGGTGAAAAACCCAGCCACTTGATTTATACACTTCCCTGAGGTGAAATTCCGGAAAAGTATAATGGCGTACGGAGCTAGTGGTGTGATTATGGAATTCAATACCCAACAAAGACACATGGTTTTGGTTGTATAAAATGTTCATTGAATGGGAAACATCAAACAATGGAAGGGTTTTCAAATCATATGAATTTTATTTGAAAATGATCATTGGATGTTTTTCATCAATGATAAAGGTTTTACACTTGCATTACATAGTGTGGTGAGGGCCGGTGAAGGCTCGGGTTGAGGTGCGTGAGTGAATCTCATTTCATTCATGGCATAGCATGGGTGATTCCAACATGAATTGCATATTCTTGCATTGGAATGAATATTGGTTGTGTGTTGTTGCATGAGGCCATTGCATATGCATCTAGGTGGCGAATAGCCTTTGTAGGAAACTTTCTACTGAGCGTGACTCACCCTATACGGGACACATTTTAGGTGTGGGCCTCATACCGGGGGAGGACACACATTTGGGGTCTTGAGAGTGAAGAAAAGCCGGTTTGTGGCTTTTGGAGACAAGTTTTTGTAAAACAATTGTAAAATTCCATTTTGAGCATGTGATTGTGTAAATGGGCTTGTAATCGTATGGAATTAATTGTAATAGAACTTGTATGGATCATGTATAATGTAGAAAATGTTATTATACGTGTTTGGAATGGTTTTCGAAAGGTTTTGAGTGGATTGGAAATTAAAAACTAAAGAGGCATAAAATTCTGGGCCAAACATTCTAGAAGGTCACAACAACCTTCCGGAAGGTTAATGTAGACTTTTGGTCCAGCAGGCAAAACCTTCCAGAAGGTTGAAGAAAACTTTCCGGAAGGTTAGTGTAAATTGAATTCCAGTAGACAAAACCTTGCGGAAGGTCTATAAAACCTTCTGGAAGGTTTTCCAAAAATCTGAAATTTTAAGAATGCATTGTCATGCTTTTGGGCTATGTGTTCTTTGGTTCCAATAATTCAAATGGACCTTAAATGAGATACATTGGGGTAGGTTGAACCTCAATGGGATTAAATAAATTAAAGGAAACAATGATCCATGCATGGGTTATGATCCCGGTTACAAGGATGTGATAAACGTGGTGTCGGGTTATGCGACAATCCCGGGTATTTCCACAGGTTGATGGGAAGTCAACGGGACCCCCGGTTTTAGGAGCGTCACATCTATCTTTTAGCCTCATCTCCAAGATCCATACACTGGCAAATTTGAAACATTGGGGACATTGGTTAGTTTAGGTTAGGGGGTGCAAACTACAGTTCATATGTTCCCGTAGAAAATTTTTAAATTTGTGTTGTTGTTGCGATTTTCTAATCAAATTGTGTACCTTGTTTTGTATTTTGTATAAATTGATGATTATGTTTGTGAGTCATCTGTGATCGTCTTTGTGACTGATAGACGTTAAAGAACCATATAGGGAGTTTTAAAGCATAGAAAGCATAGATGTTATACCTTTTTGGTTTAGTCTAGGAGTTCTACGCACTTTTCCATCTAATGTGCATATTGTGATTATGAGAAAAGCAAGATTGCTGAGAAAGACTGAGATCCGAGAAGAGCAAAAGAAACTCCTCTATGACAGAATCACTTTTGCTAAACGCCATCATGTCAAGAGACTTGGTGCTTGTAAATAGTGTGGCAGAGTCTTTCACGAGAAAAGGTATAACCAGTGTTCTAAACCAATTTTCGGTCGGGCACTCGATCGATTAGGCTGGATAGTGAATAGGCTAAGTAAGGATTACACTGAGACGCCATGCTATTTTGGTACTATGCTTAACCGGTTTGTGAGAGGGGAAATTGGGAGAGTCACTGGTTGTTTGCACTACACAGATATGGAGGGAGACTCAGGTTAGAGTAGTTGGGTGAAAACCAAGGTCCGAATTTTTGTAAAAAAGTGTAAAAATATTTTGTACAAATTCTTTTGACTGAAATGAAAACATAGGCCGAGTAAGGAGTGTCCCAAAATACCAACCAGAAGTGTGGGTAGGGACTTATCCTGAGACACCATGAATTTTGATTCAACTTTTTGTTTTTAGCTTGCTTTTATTGTGTACAGTGTACTGCAGAAAAAATTTATGATTTTTGATTCAACGTTCGAACGTCAAGTGACGTTCGAACATTAGTTGCTTGCAATACTCAGCCTCTAATGAAGTCTCTGATGGAAACAAAAGTACTGGGAGCTCAGCTCATTCGAACGCCAATAGAACGTTTGAACGATGGTAACATACAGTACTTTGGTCTCTGACAGAACTCAAAAGTACTGGGAGCTCACTATGTTCGAACGACAACCACGTTTGAACGATATTTTAAAAATTCTTCTACATACGTTTGAACGTCACTAACATTTGAACATTACTTCTCAGGCTATAAAAGTCTGGACCGTCTTCCCCACTTCAAAATCCTCAAAAACCTATAAAACCCCTCAAACCCTAGAACCCATTTACTCTACCCAGACCCCAAAACACCTTCCATTCTCCAAATTCACCTAAAACTTGACCCTCCCAAATTCATTCCCACATCAAAAACCTCAATCCCATAAGAAAATCAAGACTTCTCAGAGATCCTTTTGAACAATGCCTAGAGTTAAAATACATGCCAAGCGAAACCAGATAAGTTAGTAGCCAAATTTTGTGGAAAAAGTGATTGAGGAGAAGGAGGGAAGACCAATAGTGAGGAGTATGATCGAACGCAATTCCCCAATGCCCTCAAAGCTGACAGGTATGAAAATTTTTCTAGAATCCTGCAGTAGTTTGTTAGAGAGATGTTGTGATTACTAATTTTGCGGAGTTGGGAATATTGGCGGAGATGGAGAGGAGGAATTGGGTATAGTTTTTGCGAAACGGCAGAGACGCCATTATTGACTTGGTGCGGGAGTTTTACTCCAACGACGAGATCATCAACGGTGCAATCCGAACGTATGTATAGGGCACCCACATTGACGTGGATGAAGTATATATTAAGGAAGTGAGGCAAGAAGTGTCTCAAGTACAAACCAGGTATACCCCCCAAGAAAGAATGTAGCCATGAATGTTGTGGGGAGAGAGTTAACGGGAATGCCAAAAAAATTTTGGGAAGGGAAGAGATTTTTAAAACAAGGGGAGTTCATCAATAAGTACAAAATGTTAAACTTGATTGCGGTATCTAACCTCGCCCTCATAGGATGAAAAAATGAGATTTTACCTGACATGGCCCGTCTGCTCTATGCACTTGGAAGGGGGCATAGCATCGACCTCCCCTCATTAATCTTGAGTGAAATGAAGAAGGGTTTTGATGTGAAGAGGAGTGTACTCCCTTTTTCCATGTTGGTGACTGAAATATGCAAAGACCACAGGGTTAGGGCGAGGCCCGAGGTGAAAATCCAAAAGCCAATGGGGCCACTGAACAAGGCCTCTTTTCAGAGAAGCCAAGGTTACAGTGGCGCCCTAGCTACTAGACAAGAAGTGCCCCCTCCCCAATGAGTCGATGAAGTGCAAGACGAGCTTGACCGGGAGGAGGAGAGAGAGATGGAGGTAGAGAGAGAGCAAGAGCAGCCACCAAAAGCCAGGCCCCAACACGAGCACCCGGCGTTCTTTATGGGACATCATGTTTAGCATTGAAGCTAAGCAGGATGAGATCCTTAGTCTTCTGAGAGGTGGCGCTGGTGGACCTGCTAGAGCCAGTGGAGTTGGTAGGGACAGTGGAGATTGAGAGGGTTATTTCTGTTCTTGGTGGTGGGGTATTTGATCACTTCTTTGGTTGATGAATTTCTTTTTTGGGTGTTCTTGGAGATATTTGTAGTTGTTATGGATAGTTATTTCTTCTGTGGTGGATGTTTATTTTGTAGTTGATTGTGGATATTTGAAGTTTATATTTGATCACTTCTTTTGTTGATGAATGGAATCTTTGATATTTGTATTAAACGATCACATTTTGAGAAATGAATGATTCAGTTTATCACTTTTATCTATTTAAATGTATATGAAGATTTAGCTTAATATATTTCTATTTGTTAATGAATGATGAAACGGATGTTGATGCTATGACTGTTTGTTAAAGTAACTAAGCACATGATCGGTCTGACACCACAACTTAACAACCGAGACTTAAAACTACAATTCTTGGAAAATTGGTATTATCTCTATGCTTAAATTTTCAAATGTACATCAGTATTTTTTGTTCTTAAGGTACAAGATTATCAAACTCAAAAATGGAATCGATATATAACCGACATTCCCTAAAACACCCGACATAACTAGTGGAGATGACAAAGAATACCATGGTGAGTTTTGAGCCTTGCTATGCTTTTGAGAGGATATCAACGTTTACTCAAGAAAGGTTTTTCACTATCTATTTTTGAATAATCTCATTAAATTTGATTTGATTAATACTACTAAAGCGATCTATTAATTTGTCCCACAGGGAACCTTTGCATATGACACCTACATGTGCACATACTTGAGAAATGATATTAGGTCATCTTTGATTTGACTTTGAGCTTTGGTCATTTCTTTTGCAAAAGTATATCCCTAGTCAGCCATGCTTGAGCCTTTGATAAATGATTTCTTTTTCGAAATACCCATATAATAACCAAGCCACAAGAGGATGTATTTAGCATACCTTGCTATCTAATTTTGTTGCACCCTCTTACAAATCAATATGATATAGAAAGGCAAGAAAAATAGAAAATGGTGGTTGTTGTTCAATAAAAGAAAAATCAATGGAAACAAACGAAAAAGAAAAGAGACAGATAGATAAGGACTTGCCAAGAAAGTGAAAAGAGAGAAAAATGAAAGAAAGAAATACCATTCCTAGGCAAAATGTCGAGAAGCTAGAAAGAGGTGTGCTACACTGCATAAAAAAAAGAGATAGCATTTGAACACCATCGACGTCATTTCATTAGCTACTGACCGCTGGCCATATTACAACCTACAAAAAGCCCTAATTGATCTCAATACTGATGCATGTGTAGGTCATCAACTACAAGTGGGGTATGTTAAATAGTATTTCTTTATTTGCATCAATATTCCTCCATGAGATTATGCCAAAACATGATTAGTTTGTTCCCTTAATATTTACTCCTTTTCTAATTGCGTATGAGATTTTTCGATTGGCCATCTTCTGATCACATGGCCTTTGAGAGATAAGTCACTATAATCGGAGCGAATTCTTGTTGAGAGCATTCTGAGAAAGGATCAAACCTAACAATGGAAGGTGGTAAAGTGGAATGTTTGTTATGTAACAATTCTTATTTCTAGAATGACCATTTCTACTACCCAGGGAATTCCAAAGGCCAATGTGACAGATGCTAATTTGTAAATACCTATGAAAGAGGAACATTCGGGATAAGTCAAGATTGAGGGTTGAGTGTCCTAACGACCATGATGCTAATTCACTATAATTAGCAATCTCACATATACATCTATTCGATTGAAGTTTGTGGGTAACTTCACTGAAAACCCTCACAAGACAACACTCGTCCGCTAGGGTAAACCTAGTGGTTCAACGACTTGTTGCATATGCTAAATGCAACCAAATGACCTACAAAAAAGGCATTAGAAATAGATTTACATTCAATTGTTGTATTACTAGAGACTAGCAATATTTAGGTTGGGGGTTGTGATTAGTACTTAAATTTAGCATATTACTATGCCTTTTTAGGACTAATTATACTTTGATAGAGTTTAAGTGATGATATTTCAGGTCCTAAAGTGAACAAAGGCTCAAGAACAATAAATATCACACTTGAGTGTAACACCAGTGCATAAGGGAACAAAATTGGAGAAGGTTTTAACAAAGTAAGGACGTTTGAATGCCAACTCACGTTCGAATGTCCACTTGAACTATGAGGAGACCAGACTGCTGAGACATGGCATGTTGGAGGCAAGACAGAAGACTCTGAGGTACTTGAGTACCACGTTCGAATGCCAAATCACGTTTGAACATCCACTTGATTTGATTGAAGACCAGAGTGATGAGTGCAAAACGCCAAGTTCTATATGAAGTGTGGAAGTGGGTTTCCACAAAAGACCATAGACCACTTGAGAGATATGATCAAACCCCATTTGGAGTTCGAACGCCCCTAAAGCAAAGACTGAAGACACGTTCGAACGTCCGACTATGTTTGAACGTCCATAAAGCCAAACAGAAACAACGTTCGAACGTCTTCCATAGACTGCTTGCAGAGTAGTTGGTTTTCACTTTTACTGGGCGGCATACACAATTCATCCTCTCTTATCTTCCCCCCTTCCCCTTCCTTGCCTATAAATACTCCCATTAGGGGAACTTCAAAGGAGGGGGATCCTTCTCTTGTAAAGTATGGAGTGAGAACTTGGTTAGTAGGCTTAGACTACACCAAGAACTAGTAAGAAGTTTGTATGGAGGCTTAGACTCCCACTCATTTTGATTAATCTTAGATGTATGTTATATTTACTTATATCAAGAGGTTAGTTCATTTCTTACTTGAGGAAGCAACCCTTTATCTTTTGGTTGAGGAAGCAACCCTCCACTTGTTGGTTGAGGAAGAAACCCTCCATTTGTTGGTTGAGGAAGCCATCCTCCAAGCAGTGACTAGCTTTCTCCTACTTTGATTGTTTATGTCTTTCACTTTCATTGCTTGAGCTTCCTTCTTCCTTAGAGGAGTTAAACTCTTCCACTTTTTTAGGGATTTACCAAAATCGTGAAGGGTGGAACGTGATTCACTTATTCTTTGGTGAAGATCAGCTCTTCGTTTATTGTACTTTACCTTGTAAGTTCTCTATTTGGAGGGATGAGTATCACTCACTTTTCTAGCTTTACTCAAGTCATGAAGAGTGAGAAGTTCCTCATTCACTCTTTAGTAAGAGGTGATGAACATGTATTGATTATCCGGAAACTATATTTGTGCATTTCCTTTATCCTTTAATGTTTTATATTTCACTTGTTGAAGGATTGAATGCATCTAGCAAAGCTAAGGTACTTTGTATAACTATGGGTTCTTTCTATGTCACATATGACTCTTGCATGGAAAAACCTATTGGTTCAAGGCAAGAACCTAGGCTAGATCTTCATGACACATTTCAATATTCACTATTATCATGCTTTACCTAAAGAATGGAACATTAATGCCACGGTTGGATGTCTTGTAGAAACACTTGCTTGTTTGTAGACGGGTTAAATATCGGCACAGGCAATTCTTATCCACTTCTTGAAAGGCACCGGAATCATGTGCTTAATTCTCACAGTCCATCTTTATCTTCCGATTAACTTGTTATTGACAAGGGAGTTAATTAAGTTATAAAACACAGGTAAAATAAACCGAATGACTAACTACATATTATGATCCTCAAGCTAAAGGGTGACTGTTTTACATTTAAATTTATCATATATTTTGTCTAGAAAACTCTTGAAAAGAATCTTCTATTCTATTCAAGAAATCTCATAACTTCAAACTCTCAAAGTTTCTAGTTACTTGGTGTGACGCCCCAAAAACTAGGTGTCCCGTTGATCGCCCATCAACCCACGAAATGCTTGTGGATATCATATAACTCGATACCACACACGCCCATATGTCCCCGAAGTCCCGACTTGTGAACCTTGTCCTTGACCTCGACCCATTGCCTGACCCATCTGGCCAATTTGCGGTGTCCCCACACAAGAAGTAGTAGGGTCTTGTGCAGCACCCTGGAACTGGTATTGGCTGCCCTGACCCATGGTGGGGTAGTGAGGAGCAACATACGTCTGTGGTTACCCCACTAAAGTCTGAGACTGCGATGACCCATGACCCTGGGATCCCTGCCTCTGAGGACAATCCCTCTTCATGTGTCCCAGCTGATGGCAATGAAAACATACCCATGAGCCTGTCTAGCTAGGAGACCTAAAGTGTCTCCCGCCTTGCGAATATTGGCCTTGGCCTTGGCCCTGATGGCTACGGCCCTATCCTTGAAACTCTTGTAGAGGAAAAGTCCTCTGCCTCTTTCCAGAACTAGAAGAAGAGGATTAGCCCTTCTTCTTCTTGTCTTTCACGCCCGCCTACTGGGTGTTTCTTGCATCGTCCACTTCTCTCTCAATGGCCAAAGCTGTCGTGACAATCAAGTCGAAGTCTTGCAGAAGAAGACGAACGATTTTCCCCCAGATGGATAACTTCAGCCCATCCTCAAATTTCCTGACTTTGGCTATATCTGTGGCCACATATTGGTCAGCAAAATGTGCTAACTCGGTGAATCTAGCCACGTATTCCATCACTGACATCGTTCCTTGCCTCAGATCTAGGAAATCCCGGGCCTTCGCAGCTGCTGGGAAGTATTTCCCCATGAAGAGTTCCTTGAACTCTACCCATGTCATGACCTCCAAGTTCTTGGAGTCTTTCACCCAATCCCACCATACTTGGGATTCCTCCTCTAGCTGAAAAGTAGCTAGAGTTATCTTGGTGGCATCAGAGGTGATCTCCATTGTCCGCAACACCTTATCCACTTGGCGGAACCAATGGTCAGCCACCATAGGGTCCGCTCCTCCTAGAAACACCGGAGGTTGGTGTGCTTTGAAATTTTGGAGGTTGCTTGAGCCTCCTTGTCCCCCACTTGCACTAGTATGTGCAATGGTAGCCGCCGTAGCACTAGCTTGTGCAATGGTGGCAACCGCCGTACCAATAGCCTCCATTAAAGCTTGTTGGTCAAGATTCGGTGGTGGTTGGTTAGTGTTCCATCCACCCTGACGTCCCCTTCCTCTAGTTGCCATCTACACACATGTCAAATAGCAATCGAACAATCACATTGTGTCCCAAAATAGGGATCGCATTTAAAATTTGGAGATTTTTCTCCTTGTCTCACTAGTAGTGCTTATGCCCTCCACTAGTAAACACTTACACAATGAACCATACCATTCATTCCTTTATTCCGAAACATACTTTGGGTTTTCTAACTCTAATGTTTCCATTCCATATACATTTTACTATGTATATCCTCATGTGTATCATTCACATAGCATGTAGCATATAACATGTAACAATGTAAGCACATAAGATGAGATGTGTAATGCATGCAATAGTCTAAGCCCAATGCCCATCAAGCTTAGGTTTTCGCATTGCCTAGGGCACTAAACCTCTTTCACCCTTGCAATGGAAGATGATAGACTCATTTCCCACAAGGCCACATAAGATCTATGACCTAAGCTCTGATACCAATCTGTGACGCCCCAAAAACCGGGGGTCATGTTGATCGCCCATCAACCCGCGAAATACTTATGGATATCATATCACTCGATACCACACCGTTGTGTCCCATTTACCGGGATTCATAATTTAACAAAATCGTGCAGAGTCTCCTTTGTACAGGGAAACTCTACCCAAAACACAACCTGTGCACCGTACCATCCATGACCCATCCGAGGTCCCATATACAAATATTGACCACAACAGGTCCATTTATAAGAAAACATTGACCACACCGGGTCCAATTAACCATACTTGCACCTCATGAGTTTATGCATTAAACATAGTTAATACAAGTTCAAAATTATAATTCCTTTACAAATATTACATGTCAATACATAGTTTGAACAAAAGTCTACAAAACAGTCATGGTTAAAGGCCACATGTCGGCCTCTCTTCACCCTTGAGGCCCCGAATGAGAGTCCTCTGCCGGTACGCACGCTGCACCTAAAATATTTCTGGTATAGGGTGAGCCAACGCTCAGTAGAAAAACTCCTATAGAGGCTACTCCCCACCTAAAATGCGTATGCAATGCGCACATGCCACAAACAACTTCTTCCATTCCAAATAAGAATATGTTATTCAAGATAGAATCTCATGATGTCATGCCAAGTAATGAGACGAAACTCACTTATGCATGCTATCTTGAGCCCACACCGACCCCCACAACACAATACGACGCATATGTGTAAAACAAACATCTTTGATGAAACACATCTAAAGATCATTTTGAAATCAACCATATGTCATAAAACCAATTCATTCTTGGATGTTTCCCATCAAATGAATAATTTATATATTAAAATCATGTGCCTATTGGGTATCGGATTCAGGAATCGCACCTCCGGCTCCGTACGCCGTTACACTTTTCTGGAATTTCACTGCCGATAAGTTTATGAACCAAGTGGCCTGGTTTTTCACCCGAGGGAGTGTCTAGCCCTACTTGCTATACCCGACACAAGTTTTCTTATGCATGTAACCTGCAACTCAATAGGATGTTCCATCCTACTTTCCCGAGCCCACCAACAACCACCAAGGATGACAATTGACCAACCATGCAACCACACACCCATGCTCATGGTTATGGATCTGTTTACCCCGTACATATGCAATGTAATGCATCATTTTAAACTACTGCCATGTTCAATATGTAATGAATGTCATATGAACAATTTCAACATATCCCATGATTAATTATATCCAAACATATAAATTTCATGATCATCATAATACTAACATATCGTTAAGCATACATCAACATAACATTACAATTGTAAATCACATCATAAGCTTGTAATTTCGATTTACCACATTTTTCAAGTATGTTATTTCATCAAACAACAACTTCAATAACTCAAGGTGTTTTATTAAACACCTTCACGGCACCAATTATGTTATCACATAATTCACTCACATTCATCGTATAACTCAAGAAATCATATTAAGTGACTTTTACCGTTAACTCCTCCGTCAATCCACGGAAAGATCCATGAATGTCGCACTAACCGACATCACATCATTATTATCCCTTTGTCCGGGATTTTAACTTGCACGTGTAACTC
The DNA here is from genome assembly GCA_963454935.2 of Ilex paraguariensis. Taxonomy (NCBI): domain Eukaryota; kingdom Viridiplantae; phylum Streptophyta; class Magnoliopsida; order Aquifoliales; family Aquifoliaceae; genus Ilex; species Ilex paraguariensis. Next base: position 280,627 of record CAUOFW020008580.1, read on the forward strand.
GTGTTCCTTTACTAGTTTAATCCTATCGAGGTCCAATATACCCCAATATATCTCATTTAAAACCAAAAAACACATAGTGATGAGTGCAAAATATTGCATATTTGAAGGCCTCATTACATGCATTTTAACTTAACCTTTGCATGTAAGTACTTAGAGTGAGCCAAAATTATGAATAATGTTGATATTTGGATGTTGCAAGTATTTATAGCATAAATCAAGTATTTTAGAACCTTGCAACTATCTTGGATGTGTGGTGAAGGTATGGCCACATTACATGAGGATTTGGAGGCTTAGAAGTTAAGACATCAAAGAGGTATTGGTGTTTGGTAACAAAGGTACCAGCACTAGCTCCCTCTGGTGGAAGTACCTCTGTTTTTCTCCATTTTGACCATGCTTCACTCAGAATATGGAACAGTTCAAAACACAAAAGTTGTAGATCTAGATGTCTTCTGTATTGTGCTCAAATTTCAGCTCAATCAAACGGTTGAATCAAAGGTTATGACGATTCTACGACAACTGGTCCAAAGTAGAAAAGTGTACCGGCTTTTCTTCACCCAATTTCTATATCCATTGCAAATCCTTTCTTACAAGATTTATTTAGCACATTTAGGCACCCTTTTCCCATACTTAACATACACCAATAGTGCATTCAACAAGATAATTTATCTCAAGTCATGCCACCCATCCTCAATACCCCTTTTTAACTAAACCATCAATTTCAAACTAGAAATTGATTATATCCTTTCTACACCAACTCCATAACCATAGGCAAGTGAATCACATAGTTCCATATGCCTACCATTTTTTCATCCAACCAACTATGGTAGGAAAATTTTAAAATTCACAAAACAATCCATGTAAACCCAATTTTCCAAGAGTTTACACTAATAGCTTCCACATATCAAATGTGAGCTAAAACTCGGTTTTTCTTCCTTCTCTTTTAATCTCCCTCACTTTAGGTTTCCAACAAGCAAGAACAAACACACACACATTGATGTATGAGTTAAACACACTCACTTTACTACATATTAAAGCACACATAACTTCCATCCAAGAAATTACACAAGTACTTTCACATAGCAAAACAAAGTAGGATTTGAATCAGACCCATTCTACACCTACTTCCTCAAGGCATAAAATAACATTTCTATTTAATCACAATTCACAACACACATGTTATACATAGCTCATGCTACTAACACATTCAATTTTCAAGGGATTCCACAAGTGATTCCCACATATCACATACAACTAGAAATTGACCTAAGTCATTTCTACACCCTTTTTCATTCCCATTTTATCTATTTCACATGCATAGGTGAGTGACATATATATATATATATATATATATATATATATATATATATATACTCTTTAATAACCTACATATTTCACATACACTATAGGTAAGAAATGAACCAAGGTAGGAAAACCCTACCTCTTTGAAGTGTGGAGACTTCAAAAACACCAAAACAAGCCCCAAGTTCTTGATTTCTTAAAAAATTGTCTTTGAATCTTTGGTGAAAATCGTTGTTTTTGGTACCCACGCATAGCCCTCGTCGCGTAGAATCGGTAGAAGAAAACTTAAAAACTCTCTTTCTCTCTTCTCTTCCTCCAACGTCTGAAACCAGCCAGAAAATGGGTAGGAAATATCTGATTTTTCAGATATTTCACCCTATTTATACTTTTAGAATGTTTGGCCTAGAATGCGCCACACGACCTCTTTTTTTCAAATCCGTTTTCATCCCGAAACGATTACATTTTGTCCCGGTTTAAGTTCAAAATATTTTTTTTATTTTAACTTGCCTCAAATTATTTCCTAACTTTTAAAATTTTTGCCAAAATCCCATTTTTGAGTCACTCGAGACTTAACCGTCTCGAAAGACGCAAAAAAAATTTGACTATCTCCAAATTCGATGAAATTTGACAGGATAACTAGGTTTCGCGAGATGAATCAAATGGTGAAGTCCATTTCATCATCCGAGTTCAAGAAAATTTCAAGTTTTCAACCCGTACTATAGCGACAAAATTACCGTTTTGCCCTTATTTTCAAAAGTTTAAATTTATCGGGTTTTACACTTGGTTTCTATTACTACTTACTTCAAAACACCAATCATAGTTCCCTGTGGATTTACTCCGGACTTAAGTTGATTATTACTACAACTTGACCACCTGCACTTGGGTGTACACATTTTGGATCAAGTCAGTACGTACATCACTGCATCATGCATGAAGCTTATAATACATATATAGATAAAAATATAAATAAAACATCAGCATTTCCATAAGTTAACCAATAATATATATATGTTCATGCTTCACTGAAGGGTATAAGTGAACTATTCATTCTCCATTGCTATAGACAAGCAAAAAGTGTGGGCAGTTTTCATTACAACTGAAATTAAAATATAAACTCTAAAACATATTTCACATGGAACAATTGAAACACAAGCACCTTTATTATCAATTAAGACAAAAAAAAAGTGGCGATAGTTCAACTATCCGAATAGAAAGATACAACAGAAATGTAGAAATACAGAATATTGGTGTAGGATAGACCAGTTTTAAATTTGAATTTCTCTTTCTTTCTTTATTTTTCTCTCTTTTTCTTTTCTTGGATTTCTCCCTTTGGAGCCCTAGGATAGCCGGCCTCTTGAAATGGTGGAGAACACTCCTATATATATATAGGCAAAATGCAAGCATGATGTGGAAAGGTAAGGCTTTACCACCTAGTGACCATCCGAACCGTAGGATCACCATCCGGATGGTGTTGCCTTGCAAGAGATTCCAAGTGTCTTGTCCTTAAGCTTCAAGGTGCCTTGCAGTTGATCCATGTGTCGCGTGCCGGATATTCCATGTGTCTACATTACACTTTGCTCCTTTGTTGTTTCAAATTTTGCAAAATTGCCTCCTATACTCCGGTATTTCTGCATTAGAACCTGAAATTTAAACATAAAGTATTTAAAACTTTAATTTCCACACAAATTATAATTACTCCTAATTGATAATTTTTAGTTGTTTTATCTTACAAAGGTTATTACTTAATCATTATAGTTTACACACTAATTAGGGTTAATCAATGTACCGTCATGTTTTATTTTTCCAATAGATGCTCCAAATCTTAATATTAAGCCATGAATAATATAGTTATTACCATAGTTTCATTGTTTAGAAACTGAAAATCCTTAAGTGCATATGAAAGAATTTGAAAAAGTCTGTGGAACTTTGCAAGATAATTCTGAAATTGTTAGATTAAAAATTTTTCCTTTTTCTTTGAAAGATAAAGCAAAACAGTGGCTTAATTCTTTAAGAGCTAATTCTATAACAAATTGGCAAGCTTTAGAAACTGAGCCTTTCAAGAAGTTCTTTTCTGTGCATCGTAGCAATACATTAAGATGTCAAACAATGAATTTTCTGTAAAAGAAGGTGGAATGTTGGGAAAGATTTAAAGATCTTCTCCAAGCTTGTCCACGTCATGCATTTGAAAACTAAACTTTTGTTGGTTTTTTTTTATGATGCTCTTCCACCTGCAATGCAATAATTTGTTGAAATGATGGCACAGGAGAAATTTATGAGTAAAAATCCTGAAAAAACATTTCAATTTTTTGATACTATTTCTGAGAGTTCCTAGATGTGGGACTCAACTTCTTCAAATATAGTGGAAACTAAGCCATCTACATCTGAAAGAAGAAAATATATATTGAAAAAAGATGATGACTTAAGAGCTCAAATGGCTAATTTATCTTGAAAACTAGAAGCCTTAGAAATGAAAAATATTAAGCAAGTGTCTGTGATATCCACTACTGATCAAATATGTGAAATTTGTGCATTGTCAGGACATCCTGCAGAAGAATGTCCAATGATACCAGCATTCAAATAAGTGTTAATTGAACAATCTAATATTGTTCCAATTTATAATAAGCCTTATTTAAATTCATATTCTAAAACTTACAACACAGGATAGAGAAATCATCCAAATTTTAATTGGTGAAATACACAACCTACAAATCAAACACAAGGTCCACCACAGCCACAAAACCAACAACATTATCAACCATATCAACCCCCACATAAAAGAACTCTGGAAGATACTATGAATCAATTTATTCAAAGTCAAATGAGTTTTAATACTCAAACAATTCAAGCTTTTAATGATTTTAAAGCCTAAACTTCTCAGAGTATTGAAGATATCAAAAGTCATCTAGCTAAGTTGACTTGTCCCTCAGTATGCCAGAAAAGGAAAAATTCTCATCTCAACCTAAACCTCTGCAAGTCAGGAGTCAAAATCAAGCTAATTTTGTGTCCTCTAAACCTTCTCCAAGTCAAGTACAAGCAATCACAACATTAACAAGTGATAAGGTAATTGATAAAACTATTAAACCTAAAATGTTCAAGAAAATGTGTAAGTCAATTCTAGTTAATGAACCAATTGAGCCTGAATGTTTAACCAAAAAGCAATCAGAAATACAAAATAAAGAAGAACATCCATGTCTTATTCCTTTACCTTTTCCTCAAAGGATCAAGAAACCTACATTTAAAAAAGATAAAGCTGAAATCTTTGAACTATTTAAACAAGTTAAGATTAACATTCATTTATTGGATTCCATTAAACGAGTTCCAACTTACGCTAAGTTTTTAAAATATCTTTACACAATAAAAAGAAAAACAAATGTACAAAAGAAAACATTTCTAACTGAACAAGTTAGTACTATAATACAACATAATACTCTTCTTAAGTACAAAGATCCTGGTAGTCCTACTGTCTCATGTATCATTGGAAAATTTTAAATTGAACAAGCCCTACTAGATCTTGGAGCCAGTTGTAATTTAATGTCATATTCAGTATATACACAATTGCGATTAAGTGAACTGAAACCTACCAGTGTTACACTATAATTAGCAGACCGATCAATAAAAACTCAACGAAGAATTGTGGAAGATGTTATCATCCAAGTTGATCAATTTTATTTCCTAGCAGATTTTTTCATTATAGATACACAACCAATTTTCATGCAACTACATACATACCTATTATTTTAGGTCGACCATTCCTAGCTACCTCAAATGCGTTGATTAATTGTAGAAATAGAATCATGAAACTTTCATTTGGAAATATGACCTTGGAATTAAATATTTTTAATAGTGCAAAACAACCTAGAGAAGAAGATGAAGTGCATGAAATAAATTGTGTTGAGTCCTTGACTCAAAGGTTTTTTGAAAAGATTTTCTTGAAAAAAGAATTATATACATTAGAGTTTGTATCTGATAATGAGTTTGAAAATATAAAGAACTCAAAAATGGGAAAATCTATTGTTTAAATATGGAGACTCCAATGTCAAAATCCTTAAGCTAGATTTAAAACCACTTCCAACTAATCTGAAATATGTTTTTTTAGAAAAAGATGAAATTCATCTCGTGATCATATCATCGAATCTATTTAAAAGTCAAGAAAAAGAATTAACAAAAAAATTTGAAAAATCATCAAAGTGTTCTTGGTTGGACAATAGCAGATATAAAAGGTATAAGCCCACTTCTATGTACTTATTGTATATATTTAGAAAAAATGTTAAACCATCTCGTCAAATACAAAGAAGACTGAATCCACTTTTAAAAGAAGTAGTCCGAGTTGAAGTACTTAAACTATTAGATGTAAATATTATCTATCCTATATCTGATAGTAAATGGGTTAGTCCTACAAAGTAGTCCCTAAGAAGTCTAGTGTTACTATAATAAAAAAATAAGAAAATAAATTAGTTCCAATGCGTATAGTCACAGATTGGCGTGTGTGTATTGACTATCGAAAGCTAAATTTCCTCACTAGAAAGGATCACTTTTCGTTGTCTTTTCTAGATCAAATACTAGAAAGACTAGCTAGTCATGCATATTATTGTTTTTAGATGGATATTCTGATTATAATCAAATTGAAATTGCGATAGATAATCAAGAAAAAAACTACATTTACATGTCCTTTTTGTACTTTTGCATATAAAAAGATACCTTTTGGATTATATAACGCTCCAGCTACATTTCAGCATTGTATGCTAAGTATATTTAGTGATATGGTAGAATGATATCTAGAAATTTTTATGGGTGACTTTTTAGTATATGGTGATTCATTTCATTTATGTTTGAAAAATCTTGAAAAAGTGTTCATTCAATGTGAAGAAACAAACCTTGTCTTAAATTGGAAAAAATGTCATTTTATGGTTACACAAGGTATTGTGTTAGGTCATGTAGTGTCTAAAAAGGGGATCAAAATTGATAAATTAAAAATTAATCTGATAGCTAATCTGCCTTCATTGAAAATAGTAAAAGATATTCACTCTTTTCTAGGTCATGCAGGATTCTACAGAAGGTTTATAAAAAATTTTAGTTCAATATCTAAACCTATAAGTAATCTTGTATGTCAGGATGCATTATTTGAATGGAATGATACATGTCAATTAGCGTTTAATAAATTAAAAAACATGCTTATTTTTGCACCTATTATGTAACCTCCTGATTGATATTTACCTTTTGAATTAATGTGTGATGCAATTAATTATGCAGTAGGAGTTGTATTAGGTCAAAAAAAAGAAAACAAACGTATGTTATCTACTATACAAGCAAAACTCTAAATGATGCACAGATGAACTATTCATGTAAACCCCACATTTTTTTATCTTTATATATATAGCAAGTAATTATTTCTTTTGAAATTTTAATATGGTAAAATTTGAGTAAATAGTAGTTAAAACTTAGTTTTAGCTTGTAAATGTATGAAATCATTTGTATCAACTATGTTTGATGTACAAATGTATGTTGTATAAGTTTGAGTTGATTTTGGATGGTTGTGGAACGGGTTGGAATGGGTTGAAAATAAAGAAGGAAGGATTTGTAGAAAAATAGGCAAAACCTTCCGGAAGGTCGATAAAAACCTTCCGAAAGGTTAATTTAAATTTTTATCTGGCAGGCAAAACCTTCTAGAAGATTGATGAAAACCTTCCGGAAGGTTAATGAAAATATTTTTCTAGAAGGAAAAACCTTTCGGAAGGTCTATGAAAAAGCTTCCGAAAGGTTAATGTAAATGTTTGTCCAGTGGGCAAACCTTCTAGAAGGTTGATGAAAAACTTTCCGAAAGGTTTTCCAAAAATTTGAATTTTTAAGTCGCGAACAGCCGGCCTTCCTTTCACTATAAATACTTAAGGACAACTCTTTTAGCCCTATTTCAACATCTCTAACCCTAGGAAACCTTAGAGAGGAAGAAAGAGAGGGAAAAACATAAGATCAAAGGGGATTTGCACATTGGATTGGATCAAAGCCCTAATTTTTCAAGAACACTAAGGTAGGGGTTTTTTCTTCCATGCTTGTTCATTGAGACTAGGGCGTGTATATATGTATTCTTTGACTCTAACTCTTATACATATGTTATGAAATCATCATTCCTTGGTCTTCTTGCTATTATTATCATGTTTTAAATAAAGTTAGGGTTGAATACCCATGAAATCTCTTTTTCTTGATTTAAAACCATAGTTTTCAAGAGAGATGGATTTTCCTCTTTATTCTTTCTTTGTTCTTGATTTTGAAACCCTAGTGCTTGTTGTTGAGTAATAAAATGATGTTGTGATAATCTCTTGCTTATTTTGTTAAATTGTTCACTTGTATTACAAATTGTGAAATTTGGGAATTTTGGATTTCCTTGTAATACTGAGAAAATATTTGTTATTTCATTTCTTGTATGGTTGTTTTGATGGACTTGAATTACATTCGAGCACTGCCATAGAGTGTTAGAGGTTAGTCTATCCCAGTGGGGGGTGAGATGGTTTGCTAACACTTGTAGTGGTTTGTTGTTTGTGAGAACAACCACTATTTTTCATGTAAGTTCGAGGCTGAGGGATGGTATACCTTTCCTGGGAAGGATTCATCAATGCTGTGAGAGACTATATACGCCCTTCCTAAAATATTTGGGATTGTGTGATTGTGGTGGGTGAACGAGGTAGAATCGAGGTGTAGATTCATGGGAAGCAACCAACATACATGAGAATATGGGATGATTCTATTGAATGATTTATTGATTTCTATCACTCCGACATGTTTATTCTTTTCATTTAAATTATTGTGATTGCGTACACTTGAGATCAAATAAATTGTCACTATTTTATTTCAAGTTATATATGCTATTTCAAAAAGTGAGACCGAACTGTTTTATATGTTTTGTAAACCTTGTTCGAAATTGGGAGAATGTTGCTACAAAGCTTAGTGCTCACCCCCTACAAACTATATATTTTTCAGATTATGATCTAGAAGAGGAGCTCAAAGTTGAGGAGCCGATACATTGTCAAGTTCCACTACACGGGCTCATGGATCCCGAGGTGGATTTCTAGGGTTATACTCTCCTAGGTGGTAGACTAGGAAATTTATTTTGAGATTATGTAAAGACTAATCTTTTGTTATTCCACTGCAAGTCTAAATGTGATTCTTTTGGGATATAATAGCCATGTTTTGGCATAATCTTTTGGGAATGATGTTGTAAATATTACATTTGATGAATGTAATTTCTTTATTAAAGGATTTTATTAGTTGCTCCCATGATGTGAATGGATTTAAATTGTAATGTCATCCAAGATGGATTTTGGGGCATTACAATTCAACCACAGAGAAAGAACTACTTGTTGTTGTATTTGCTTTAGATAAATTTCTTTCATACCTGGTTGGATCGTCAATTGTAATATTTATTGATCATGCAACTTTAAAATATTTACTTACTAAGAAAGATGCTAAACCACATCTATTACGATGGATATTATTACTTCAAGAATTAGATCTTATCATTAAGGATAAGAAAGGAGTAGAAAATGTGGTAACAGATTACTTGTCAAGACTAAACTATAATATAAAGGAAGAACCAACTCCGATTAGAGAAACTATTCTAGGTTAAAGACTGTTTGCAATAATAGAAGTACTATGGTATGCAAATATAGCTAATTATTTAGCTATTTGGTATTATCCCTTCTTATTATACCTGGTCTGATAGAAATAAATTTCTAAGTGAAGTATGTACCTTTTTTTGAGAAGATCCTTATTTGTTTAAATATTGTAAAGATCAAATAATAAGATGTTGTATACCTAATCATGAAATAGGTTAGGTAATTCAATTTTGTCATTCTAAAACTTGCGGAGGTCATTTTGCTTCAAAGAAAATTGCTGCAAAAATTTTGCAATGTGGATTTTATTGGCCAAATCTTTTTAAAGATGTTCATATCTTTTATTTAAATTGTGATAGATGTCAAAGAATGGGAGACATTTTAAAAAGCAATATGATGTCTTTAAACCCTATTTTAATTGTTAAAATTTTTGATTGTTGGGGCATCGATTTTATTGGTCCATTTCCCGCATCTTTTGGATAGATGTATATTTTAGTGGTATTCGATTATGTCTCCCATTCTCTTGTCCAGCCGTTAGCCGACAAAGAAGAGAGGGAAATAGAGAAAGTTCTCCACCTTCTCTCTACGATCTATGACTCCACGGTGATCGAATCCAATCGGGCCAAGAAGGAAATTTGTTCTCCTCAACATGGGCTACAAAACCATACCAAAGAGGTCAGTTTTGGGTGAGATTCCAAGGACGGGATTTTTGGGAGGAGAAGATTCTAGCTTGAATCGGGTTCTTGGAGCTTCCCAACGTGTTCTTTACATTTCAAGAAGCAGGGTTCTTTCTAATTGGGTTTATTTTACAACCTAGGGTGTTGTATGTAATGGGTTGGTTGATAGAGATATATATATCACCTACCTATGGATGTGCAATTGATGGAAATTGATGAAATGGTATGGACAAGGTTTAACAAATGAATTCCTAGCTTGGAATTGATTTATGTGGTGATTGCATGTGTAATTAAATGGAATTTGGTACCTTGGGGTTATGTGAATTTGCCCTAAAGTGATTCAAGAAAATATTTGTGTTATGTGGGCATGCTATGTGTTTAATTTATGCTTTGAAAATTAAGTGTGTTATTGGCATATATGAAATAACATGCTTATGGATTATGGTTGGGTATGAACATGTTGATATATGTTCTTTGATATATTAACATTGAGATGAAATTTGGCTATTATATGCATATGGTATGAGTGGCCATGAAATATGACAATATATGTTAAAGTTGCGCATATGGCATTCATTACATGTGGGCATGACATTGAAATAGCAATAGTGCATTACATTGCATATGCATGAAGACATCGTATTTTATGGATGTGGGTGCATGGTTGGCATCAAACACCATGTAGGTGGATGATGGGTGGGCTCGGGAAAGTCGGATTGAATATCTAGCTGAGTTGCAAGGTTGTAAAAGAATTGGGTCGGGGTAGCAAGAAGGGCTAGACTCTCCCTCGAGTGAGAGACCTGGTATTTGGATTTGCACTTCTGTTGGTATAAGAGCCCATAAAGTGTATCGGTGTACGCAGAACCGTTGGTGAAAGTCTATGAATTCCGTGTCAGTTGGGTAACCGTTGGTGTAAGTCCATAAATACCCACTCTAAGAAAGACCCAAAAAATTTTAAAATGTTCATTTGATGAGCGAGACCAATGACGGGGGTTAAGGAGCCCGGTCTTAATACTCATGGCATTGCATGGGACAAAGGAGACGGTGAGAGCTCGGGTTGAGTTGCATGAGTGGGTATCATCTCATATCATGGCACGACATGTTAGATTCCAACATAGATTGATTAGTCTTGATTGGAACGGTTGTTGTTTGTGAAATGTTGCATGTGAACATTGCATACGCACTTAGGTTAGGGAGTAGCCCCTGTAGGAAATACTCTACTGGGTATAACCCACCCTATACAGGAAAATATTTCAAGTGCGAGATATACACCAATGGAGGGCCCTTACATGGAGCCATAGAGATGAAGAAAGCCGACTTGTGGCTTATATAGCACATTTTATGTAATTTTTGGATTTTGTAATATTATCATGAAAAATTATGTAAATGAATGATAATGAACTTGTATAAGTGTGGCTTGATATAGAAAACTTCATTATGCATGTTTGGGATGAAAATGAGGTGATTTGGAAGGTATTGGAAATGAAGAAGGAAGGATTTGTAGAAAAACAGGCAAAACCTTCTGAAAGATCGATGGCAACCTTCCGGAAGGTTAATGTAAATTTTTATCCAGCAGACAAAACCTTTCGAAAGGTTGAAGAAAACCTTCTAGAAGGTTAATGTAAATTGTTATCCAGTAATGAAAACCTTCCAGAAGGTCGATGAAAACCTTTCGGAAGAACTTTTACAGTAAGTAAAACCTTCTAGAATCTTTTTCAAAAATCTAAAATTTTAAGAATACTTTTCCATGCTTTTGGGCTATGTGTTCCCTCACTCAAATGATGTCAATAGACCATAATGGAGTATAAATGGTGATGTGTTAGACCTTGGATGGGTCTAGTGACTATGATGTGTACAGATTAAGTAATTAGGAGTTCCCAGTCCTAGGGAGACCCTGTCCAAACCTTTTTAATATTGAGTCGTGGTGTCAGGTCATGCAGCATTCACAGGTGTTTACGCGGGTTGATGAGTGATCAACAAGTTAAATAAGGACCCCCGAATTTTGGGGCGTCACAGCTTGGTATCAGAGCATAGGTATATGAATTACCTAGGGTTTGATGGGCATTGGGTCTTGACCATTACATTCATTGCGCATTCATGATTATGTGCTTAAATGCTATGTGCTACATGTTATGTGATATGTGTTATGTGAATGATGTACATGGTAATATGTATATGAAAAAATGACACTAGGGTTAAAAAAACATAACCTTGGGAGTCGAAAAACAGGGGAACAAGATAGTTCAAGGTGTAAACTTTATCCCTAACTTTGAGATACTAAGTTGTTGATCTATTGCTATTCTACATGTGTGTAGATGGCTAGTAGAGGAAGAGGACGTGGAGGTGGTGGGCGGAATAATAATCAACCACCACCAGCTTTTGACCAACCAGCATTTAACAAGACTATGGGCATGATGGCGGCTACTATCACGCAAGCTAGTGCTAATGCAAATCAAGGAGGCTCAAACAACCTCCAATAGTTTAAGGCACACAAGCCTCTAATTTTTAAGGGAGGGGCGGATCCGATAGTGGCCAACCAATGGTTCCGTCAAGTCAACAAAGTCTTAGGGGCAATGAAATCACCTCGAATGCTACTAATATCAGACTAGCTGCATTCCAGCTAGAAGGAGAAGCCCAATTGTGGTAGGATTGGGTGAGCGCCACCAAGAACTTAGAAACTATGACATGGGAAGAGTTTCTGGAGCTCTTTATGGGCAAGTACTTCTCAACGGCCGTTCGACATGCAAAGGCCCGGGAATTCTTAGACTTGAGACAAGGAACAATGACGGTGATGGAGTATGTGGCTAAGTTCACAGAGTTAGCCCGTTTCGCCGACAACTACGTGGCCACGGATATGGCCAAGGTGAGTAAGTTTGAGGATGGTCTGAAATTATCCATCTGAGGAAAGATTATGGGCCTCCACCTATAAGATTTGGATTCAATGATCGAGACAACGATGACCATTGAACAAGAGGTGGATGATGCTAGGAATATTCGGGAGCCTGGTGCAAAGGATAGAAAGAAGGAGGGTCAATCCTCTTCTTCTAGTTCGGGGAAGAGGCAAAGGACTTCTATCCCACAGGGGTTTCAGGGACAAGGCCGTGGCTATCATGGCCAAGGCCAAGGTCGTTCCTCCCAAGATGGGGGAAACTTCAAGACAACATATCAGACAAGTCAAAGGACTTGCTATCATTACCACCAGTCAGGTCACATGAAAAAGGAATGTCCTCAGAGGCAAGGATCTTAGAGTTATGGGACATTATCTCACTCCCAATCATCAGTGGGACAGTCACAGACACATTACATTCCTCCCTACCCACCATGGGTCAGGGGAGCCAGTACCAGTTGTAGGATGCTACTCAGGCCCCTACCACTCCACGAGCGAGGACTCCACAATTAGGCCAGATGGGCCAAGGTATGGGTCGAGGCTGAGGACAAGGCATGCAGGCTGGGACTTTAGGGACCCAGGGGCGTGTCTACGCCATGACACCTCAGACTGAGCCAATGGATCAGTCAGTCATCCAAGGTACGTTCCTACTCTCTCGTTTATAGGCTAGGGTGTTGTTTGACTCTAGAGCATCGCATTCATTCATATCTGCATCATGTGTGAGAAATTTGGGCTTAGAGGTTGAAACCTTGGAAGAGCCATTGCATGTGAATTCACCCCTAGGAGCTAGGGTGTGTGTTGATCAGATATGTCAAGATTGTGAGTTAGAGATCTTGGGGGTCTTACTCACCGTGGACCTTAGGGTCATGGACATGTCAGAGTTTGATGTGATCCTTGGAATGGATTTGTTGATGGCACATTGGGTTGTCATTGATTACAATCGAAATTAGGTAACTGCCTACACACCAGACAATGTTTGTTTTAAGTTTCAGGGGGAAAACGCGATGCCTTACCCCAAGCCGTGTATGATTCTCGATGGCACGGGTAGTTGATGGGTTGGCTTGCCAGCCTTACCTTAGAGAACAAGGTAAGATAGAAGTTGTGTCTACCTCGGGTTGTGTGTGAGTGTGAAGACGTCTTTCCGGATGAATTATCGAGATTACCTCCCCATAAGGATGTAGATTTCAACATTGAGTTACATCTAGGTACATCTCCTATTTCTATGACTCCGCATAGAATGGCGCCAACTGAGTTACAAGAACTCAAAGTCTAGTTACAGGAGTTGTTGGACAAGGGGTTTATTAGACCAATCACTTCACCTTGGCGTGCTCCAGTGTTGTTTTCCAAGAAGAAGGATAAGACCTTTCGGTTGTGTGTAGATTATTAGCAGTTGAACTGGGTCACCATCAAGAATAGGTACCCTTTACGAGGGTTGACGATCTATTTGATCAATTGAGGGGAGTGCGGGTCTACTCCAAGATAGATCTCCTCACACGCTACCATCAGTTGTGAATCAGGGAGGCAAATATCCCTAAGACAACGTTCAAAACACGGTACGGGCATTTCGAGTTCACGGTAATTCCATTTGGGTTGACGAATGCTCCAGCGGCATTCATGAATTTCATGCACAGGGTGTTCCAACCCTACCTTGATCAGTTTGTCGTGGTCTTTGTTAACGACATCTTGATCTACTTTAAGTCTGAGGAGGAGCATGAGGGACACTTAAGGGTCATTCTCTAGATGTTGAGAGACCACAAGTTGTATGCCAAGTTCAGCAAGTATGAATTTTGGCTTACGGAGGTAAAGTTTTTAGGATATGTGGTCTCAGGTTTGGGTATATCAGTGGACCCGGAGAAGGTTGAGGCTGTTATGAACTAAACAAGGCCGAAGTCAATCTTTGAAATACACAGTTTCTTGGGATTGGCGGGGTATTACAGGAGGTTCAGTGAGGACTTCCCCAGACTAGCTGCACCTATGACGAGATTGACTTGGAAGGAGGTCAAGTTTCAGTGGGATGATTCATGCCAGAAGGCATTCCAAGAGTTGAAAATAAGGCTTACTTCAGCTCCTATTCTTATAGTTCTAGAGAGGGGACAGAGGTACACAGGTGTATCATGATGCCTCCAAGGATGGACTTGGTTGCGTTTTGATACAGTCCAAGAGGGTGGTGGCCTATGGTTCTCCGCAGTTAAAGAATGATTTCACTTTGCACTGCCATCCTAGTAAGGCAAACATGGTGGCTGATGCACTCACCCAGAAGTCAAGGGGAATCTTGGCTAATGTGGCTTCCCGGGAGTAAGAAATGCTTGAGACTGTAGGACAGTTCGAGCTACACTACCGGGATCAGGCTCAGGGCATTTTAGGGAGCTTGGTGGCTACGTCTTCCCTACTGAGCAGGGTGATTGAGTTCTAGAGGCAAGATCCCGAGTTATTATCCATTAAGGACCGAGTGCAGACGGATACCGGTGACAAGGGTTGGGCATTCACTCAGATGATAGTCTTAGGTACAAGGGAAGGGTTGTAGTTCCCCAGTTAGCGGATCTGAGAGAGGAGATCCTTAGAGAGTTTCACTACTCCTGATTTGTAGTGCATCTAGGTGGCACAAAGATGTATCATGATCGTCGTCGTAAGTATTATTGGAGTGGGATGAAGAGGCAAGTTGGTGACTTTGTCAGTAGATGCCTCGCGTGTCAACAGGTTAAAGTTGAGCACCAGAGACCAACGGGGTTGCTCCAGCCTTTGGAGGTAGCTGAGTGGAAGTGGGAGCATATCACCATGGATTTTGTAACCCATTTGTCATGGACATCACGGGGACATGACGCGGTGTGGGTGATAGTGGACCGACTTACGAAGTCGGTGCACTTTTTGGCGGTGCGGATGACCTTTCAACTGGAGTAATTCTATAGATTGTACATACGAGAGATTTTCAGGTTGCATGGGGTGCCCGTATCTATAGTATCAGATCAGGATCCTAGTTTCACCGCCCACTTTTGGGAGAGCTTCCAACGGGCTATGGAGACTCAGTTGATGATGAGTACATCATTTCATCCCCAGAGGGACGATCAGTCCGAGAAGACCATCCAGATATTAGAGGACATGTTGCGGGGCATGCGTCCTAGACCTCAAGGGTTGTTGGAAAAATCACTTACCCTTAGTGGAATTCACCTACAATAACAGTTACCAGACGAGCATACAGATGTCACCTTATGAGGCACTTTATAGGAGGCCTTGTCGTTCTCCAGTTTGTTGGACGAAGGTGGGAGAGAGACTTTCTATGGGTCCAAATTTGATTAGAGACACCTCAGAGAAGGTGAACTTGATTCGAAAGCGTCTTCTTACAGCTCAGAGCCAGCAGAAGAGCTATGCCGACAGACGGTGGCGACCTCTGGAGTTTGAGGTAGGAGATCACGTCTCCTTGAAGGTGATGCCTAAGAGAGGAGTGGTTCGGTTCAAAAAATGAGGAAAGCTATCATCGAGATTTATTGGGCCCTTCAAGGTACTCGAGAAGGTGGGTACAGTGGCTTATCGATTGGCGTTACCGTCAAATCTATCGGGTGTTCACACGGTGTTCTATGTCTCTATGCTCCAAAAATATACTCCAGATCTGACACATGTGTTGGATTGGGGTAAGATGATTGTTGATGCAGATGGGACCTTCAAGGAGGGACTTGTGTGTATCATGGATAATCGGTAGCAGGTTTTGTGAGGCAAGACCGTGAGGTTAGTGAAGGTGTTCTAGCAGCACCGAGGCATGGAGGAGATGACATGGGAGCGTAAGAACACTATACGTATCTACTATCCATTCCTATTCGAGGATGGAGGTACAAGTTTTATAATTTTAAGTATAATGTCATTGTTACATATGCATGCGGTTAAGTGTGTATGTGTATGTGTGTGTGAATTTCGGGGACAAAATTCTTTTAAGGGGAGAAGAATGTAAAACCCGGTAAATTTAAACTTTTTACAACAAGGGCAAAACGATAATTTGTCGTTATAGTACGGGTTATAAACCTAAATTGTTCTAGATCTCGGATGACAAAATGGACCTCACCGTTGGATTCGTCTCGTGAAATCTAGTTACCCTGTCAAATTTCATCGAATTCTGAGATGGACAAATTTTTTGCACTTTACGAGGCGGTCAAGTCTCGGGTGATATCAAAAACGAAATTTTTAATAAAATTTTGAAAGTTGGAAAATTATTTAAAGTAAGTTAAAATAAAAATATTTTGAACTTAAACCGGGACGAAATTTAATCGTTTCGGGGCGAAAACGGAACCGAGAAAAATAGGGTCGTGTGGCGGATTGTGGGCCAAGTATTAAGAAGTATAAATAGGGGGAAAGTCAGATTTTTCCCCCATTCTCTTGTCCAGTCGTTAGCCAATAAAGAAGAGAGGGAAATAGAGAATGTTCTCCACATTCTCTCAACAATCAACGAATCCACTCTGGCCAAGAGGGAAAGTTGTTCTCCTCGACGTGGGCTACAAAACCATACCAAGGAGGTTGGTTTTGGGCGAGATTCCAAGGACGGGATTTTTGGGAGGAGAAGATTCTAGCTTGAATCGAGTTCTTGGAGCTTCCCAACGTGTTCTTTACGCTTCAAGAGGTAGGGTTCCTTCCAACCTAGGTTTATTTTACAACCTAGGGTGTTATATGTAATGGTGTGGGTTGATATAAATATATATATCACTTGCCTATGGATGTGGAATTGATGAAAATTGATGAAATGGAATGGAAAAGGTTTAACAAATGAATTCCTAGCTTGGAATTGATATATGTGGTGATTGCATGTGTAATTCCATAGAATTTGGTACCTTGGGGTTATGTGAATTTGCCCTAAAGTGATTCATAAAAAAAATGGTATTATGTGGGCATGCTATGTGTTTAATTTATGCTTTGGAAATTAAGTGTGTTATTGGCATTTATGAAATAACATGATTATGGATTATGGTTGGGTATGAACATGTTGATATATGCTCTTTGATATCTTAACATATTGAGATGAAATTTGGTTATTATATGCATATGATATGAATGGCCATGAAATATGACAATTTATGTTAAAGTTATGCATATGTCAGTCATTACATATGGGCATGACATTGAAATAACAATGGTGCATTACATTCCATATGCATGGAGACATCGTATTTTATGGATGTGGGTGCACGGTTGGCATCAAACACCATGTAAGTGGATAATAGGTGGGCTCGGGAAAGTTGGATTGAATATCCGGCTGAGTCGCAAGGTTGCATGAAAAGAATTGGGTCGGGGTAGCAAGAAAGGCTAGACTCTCCCTCGAGTGAGAGACCCGGTATTTGGATACGCACTTTCATTGGTATAAGAGCCCATAAAGTGTGTTGGTGTACGCGAAACCATTGGTGGAAGTCCTTGAACTCTGTGTCAGTTGGGTGACCGTTGATGTAAGTCCATAAATACCCACCCCAAGAAAGACCTGGAAAATTTTAAAATGGTCATTGGATGAGTGTGACCAATGGCGGGGTTTGAGGAGCCCGGTCTTAATACTCATGGCATTGCATGGGGGAAACGAGCTGGTGAGAGCTCGAGTTGAGTTGCATGAGTGGGTATCATCTCCTATTATAGCACAACATGTTAGATTCCAATATAGATTGATTAGTCTTGATTGGAACGGTTGTTGTTTGTGAAATATTGCATTTGAACATTACAGATGCACTTAGGCTGGGGAGTAGCTCCTGTAGGAAATACTCTGCTGGGCATAGCTCAACTTATACGGAAAAATATTTCAGGTGCGAGATATACGCCGATGGAGGGCCCTTACACGGAGCCTCAGAGATGAAAAAGCCGACTTGTGGCTTATATAGAACATTTTTTGTAATTTATGGATTTTGTGATATTATCGTGAAAAATTATGTAAATGAATGATAATGAACTTGCATAAGTGTGGTTTAATGTAGAAAACTTCACTATGCATGTGTTGGGATGAAAATCAGTTGATTTGGAAGGGATTGGAAATAAAGAAGGAAGGATTTATAGAAAAACAAGCAAAACCTTCCGAAAGGTCAATGACAACCTTCTGGAAGGTTAATGTAAATTTTTATCCAGTAGACAAAACCTTCCGAAAGATTTTCCAAAAATCTGAAATTTTAAGAATACTTTGTCATTCTTTTGGGCTATGTGTTCCCTCATTCAAATGATGTCAATGGACCATAATGGAGTATAAATGGTGATGTGTTAGACCTTGGATAGGTCTAGTGACTATGATGTGCACAGATTATGTAATTGGGAGTTCTCAGTCCTAAGGGGACCCTGTCTAAACCTTTTTATTATTGAGTCGTGGTGTCGGGTCATGCAGCATTTACGGGTGTTTCTGCGGGTTGATGAGTGATCAATGGGTTAAATAAGAACCCCCGGATTTTGGGGCGTCACATTAGGGATGTCTCTTTATCGATTAGTTTATGAAAAACCATGTCACTTGCTTGTAGAGTTAGAACATCGAGCATATTGGGCAATCAAAATGATGAATTTTGATATGGACAAAACTGGAATGTCTTGCAAACTTCAAATTAATGAATTGGAGGAATTAAGAAATGAAGCTTATGAAAATACAAAAATTGCAAAGTCAAGGACCAAAATTTTTCATAATAAATATATCATGCGAAAATCTTTTGAACCTTTCAAAAAGTTATGTTATATAATGCAAAGCTTCTTTTATTTCTTGGAAAATTAAGATCTAGATAGACAGGTCCTTATATTGTCAAGCAAGTGTTTGACTATGGAACAATTGAAATTGAAAATCCATTAACTGGAAATATTTTTAAAGTAAACGATCAAAGGCTTAAATCATATTATGATGGATTTGCTTAAGATATAACTTCTGTACAACTTTTTGATCCAGTTTATGTGCTCTAAAAAGTATATTGTTATTTGATTAATAAATAATATTACTATTTAGTTGTAATTTATTTGATAGATTAAATCTCCTAAAAGTCAAATATCCTAATCGCTGAAAGACAACAGATTGTTGATTCTTATTTTTAGTACTGATTATCACTGTTTTATACATTACAGATAATATCTAATTTAAGTTGGGGAGGTATGAGTGTAAATTTACTTATGTGTAAACTTACTTAGGTGTGAATGTACTTATATTTGTGTTTAATGTTTTGAAAAAAAAAAAATAAATAAATAAATAAATTTTGTTTGTCTTTGTGATTGACAAACATTAAAGAACCAGATAGTGAGTTAATTTTCAACTTCTGAAAAAAAATTAAATAATATATATATAAATTGTACAATGGACGAGAAACTATTTTGGTTAAGTTTAATTCTATTGTGTCATCTTCCAAAAGATATACATCCATTGATCCTGCGAAAAGGTAGAAAAGTTAGAAATTTAGAAATTTTTGAAAGTCAACTAAGACCCCTATGTGGAACAAGTACATTTGTTAAACGCAGAAGATCAAAGCGTCTCAGTGGTTGTGTGAGATGTGGTCATTTAGAACATTTGAGACAATATAATCAGTGTGCAGAACTAATCTCAGGTCGAGCGTTAGATTGTCTCCGGTGGATTAGATATGAGCAGAGTAAGGAATATCCTTAGACGCCATCCTATTCTACGCCAATCCTAACAAGTTACGTAAGAAATGAAATTAACTGTGTCACTAGTGTTAGTGATCCAAACAGTTCTGACTCTGAATTAGTATGATCAAATGATGTATAATTTTGAAATAATTGTACATAATTATAAATAATTATACATATTTGTAAATAAATGTAAATAACTATAGATTAATTAGAAAAATCAGTAAATAATAAATAACAAATAAAAAAAACCATTTTTTAGTTGACAAGAAAAAGAGTGGTTAGAAAAAAATTTTAGAACATATAAAGATGTATTTAATTTTGTAAATTGTAAGAATTTAAAAGGAAGAAAACATAATTTCAGAAAATCAAAAGAAACAACATGCAGTACACAAAGCAGAAAACTAGCCAGGCAACACCGTCCGAACGGTGGCTCTTGGAGTCAGGACAGCAGTGGCCATACAAATATCCCCTCCATGCAAAAACCAATTAGTTCACTCTCCCTCGTAGTCAAAATTCAAAAATAATCGAGTTTCTCCAAGGAATTTCTCTCAAATCTACTACACTCGACTGTTTTTCTTCTAATCTTCTCCGAATATTCACTTACCCATCACATTTTGAAGGTATTTACAGATTGAAATCAGTTGAAACTGAGTACTTGAAGAAAAATCAAGAAAAGCATGGATTCAAGACATCAAACGAGAGGATCTTCAAGTCGTGGACAAAGGGATCAACCTCAAGCACCTCCACAACCACCTGGACCAGGAAATATCTAAAACTAACCTAGATGAAGATTTTGAAATATCTGATGTTGAAAAATTTTGAACAACAAACCTAGATGATGCTAATTTTATATCTAAAACTATCATTTCTGAAAAGCCAGTTATTTATGAAGATTTTGAGAACACAAGAGGAAGACAAATTGTTACTGAAAGAGGATGGTTACATTATGTTAGATTTATTGTGCCTACTTATGATTTCTTGGTCTGTGAATTTATAGTAATACTGAGATAATTGGAGAAAGACAATTGCATGTGTTCGTACGAGGTATTAGTTTTCAAGTTACACTGGCTACTATAGCCGACATATTTTAGCCTATGCAAAGACCAGAAAAACTGCAATATCCTTATACTAAACTACCTGATTTAACAACCATAGGGAGAGAATTGATGGGTAATCCAGAGTTTTTTTGCGGTAAACCAAATAAAAACATAAAACAAGGGGATCTGACCGACAAATACCGAATTCTGTATTTGATAACAGTGAACAATTTGTTACCCTGAGCTCAGAAAAATCAGGTTTATACTGAATACGCCTACTTTGTATATGCATTTGGGATGAGACACACAATTGATCTTTCAAACTTAATCATGGATCAAATGTTGCTTACAGTGGATAGAAAGAAACCTTCACTTCCATATGCTATGTTAGTTTCTCAATTATGCAGGAACAAGTGAATAATTTTTGATCCAATATGAAAAATAGTGGAACATGCTGAACTGTTAGATAAAACTTCTTTAAGGAAGAGCCATGGAGGACAATCTAAAGAGCAACCTAAAGCACAACCTCCACCACAAGAGGAACCATTCCAAGCTCCTGAAGAATTTTTCCCGCAAGAACAACAGCAGCCACAAGAGGATCAGCCATACATACCGGTGGATGACAGAACTGATAGACAAATTCTGCTAGGATTAGAGACCACGGTTAACCAGCTCGGTACCAGCATCACCCAAGTAAATCAACGCTTGAATGATTATGAGCAAAATCAAGCAGTGATGTTGAGGATACTTCGAGAGCATTTTGGAGGAGAACCACCTACTTCTTAAAGACTGTAGATTCTACACAAAAACTTTGCTATCTTTCACTCATCTTTTAAATTATGCACTTTTATTTTATGTCTTGAACTTATTTATGTTTTGAACTTGTTTGGTTTAAATTTATGTGTATCTAAGTTTGTTTTTGTTAAATATGGAACACATATTTTTAAGTTAGGAAGACTAGTTCATATGATTCATAATTGAGTTCAGTTAATATTCTAATGCTTTGCAAGAATATAGTCTTAATCTGATCACGCAAGATTTTTATATTTTAGTTGTGTATTATCTTAATATTTTTTGTTTAAATTTATCCTTTTAAGCACAATTAGATTTCTTTATTGTTAAAAACATTGTGAAATATTACAATCTTTGCATATATAGTGGAGAGGAAGACCTATTGCAGATTTTGAACCAATCTTTCTTTGAGAGATATTCTACATCTACTCAGAGAAGAATCTTCAATTCAGCGGTAAACTTTCTTTGAATAATCTCATTATTTTTGTTTTGATTAGCATTGATTAAATTGAATTGTTAACATCTTCCTTAGACTTTCATTTAAAGATTATACTAATGTATGATTTCTGAAAAATGATCTTAGGACATTTTTTATTAATCTTGAGCCTTGACCATTTCTTTCACAAAATTATATCCTTAGTCAGTCATGATTAGGCTTAAAAAAATATATATATTCTTTTCTTGAAACCTGAAAAATAATTACCTGAGCCACATAAGAAAATATATTAAACCTACTTTTGCTACATAATTTTATTGCACCCTCTTTTAGATTAGTATGATACTGAAAAGTACAAAATGAGAGAAAGGTAGAAAGAAGCAAAGAGAAAAGAGAAAAGGTATTTACAATTCAAAGAAAAGAAAAACCCATGAAAGAAATTCAAAGAGAAAAACAGAAAGAAAAGAGCCAAGAAAGTAAAAAATGGAAGAAAAATAAAAAGAATGATCATGCAAAGTCTTGACAGAATAAAGTGAGGTGTGCCACAATGCTAAAAAAAGATAGCTTTTGAAACTCATTGACGTCCTTTCTTAATCCCTAAACCATTGGCCACGTTACGACCTTAAAAAGTCCTTTTTGATTCAATAAATCATGCATTTGTATTAACCTTAACTATCCTAAAAAGGAAAAATGTTAGTAATATATTTAATATAGTGTTAATATTCTTTTATGAGATTATGTTAAATTCTAATTTTCTGCGAATAACCACTCTTTTGATTAACTACATGTGAAATTATTTGCTTTGTTAACAATATTCCAAACACAAGTAGTTATTAAGAAAATAGTCAATATAACATATGTGTATTCTTTGCTGAGTGTATTCTAGGAGAGGATTGACATCAAGACTACCATGATTAATGGTAATATTTCTTAAGTGATTTCTAAATAAAGAAATCCTTATACACACAAAAGTTTTTATAAAAATATATAGATAATGTAACAACTAACGTGTGTTACTCTTATAGTGATCAAAAAAAAGAAGTATTCGAGCAATGCACAGGAATATTAATTTTATTTTATTTGTGAAAAAAATGAAGTATGAACTCCTAATTACTGAAGTTCGTAGATAGCTTCACTGAAAACCTTCACGAGAAAAAACTCATCCACTAGGGATCACCTAGCGGTTTAAAGGCTTATTGCATATGCTAAATGCAATCGTGAAAAAATCTACGAAAATGATTTTACCTGTATTTGTATTTTAATTTTGTTAAATAGCTTTTATAATTTACTAGGGACTAGTAAAGTTTAAGTTGGGAAGTAAGATTAACCCTAATTAGTGTGTGAATTAATAGAGTAAATAAGCTAATTTAGTAAAATAAAACAGTTAACAACTGTTAATTAGGGTTTATGTGTAAGCTATGATTTTATCTGTGTAATGTCTAAATTTTAGGTTTTGATACAGAATTATTACAAATTAAAAGGCGCAATTTGTCAAAGCTTGAAAGATCAAGGGATCAAAGTGTGAATCAACCAAGAAAAGCCAGCACAACAGGATGATTAGGATCAAAATTCCAGCAAAGCAACGCCGTCTGGACTATGGCTCTTGGCGTCCGGACGGTGGCCCTTGGTGGCTTATCTTTATCCTCCACCTCATGCTTCCTACTTTGCCTATAAATACCCCATGCATGGTCTTCTTCAATAGTCGGGCAAAGCCAGAGAGTGGAGCTCCAGGAGAGAAAAGAAAAAAATAAAAGAAGAAGAGAAAGAAAAATATAAAAAAAGAAAGAAAGTCATAGAAATATTCCAGATCTGGTGCGACCTACTCTCTAGCCGAAACTCTGTATTTCTACATTTCTGTTTTATCTTTTCATTTAGATAGTTGAACTGCCGCCACATTTTTGTCTTAACTGATAATAAAGGTGGTTGTATTTCAGTTGTTCCTTGTGAAAGAAGTGTCTGAGTGTGTATTGTATTTACTGTTAAAATGAAAACTATTCGTACTCCTTCCTTATCCGTAATAATGGGGTGTGAGTAGTTTCTTATATCCTTCAGTAAAGGGTAAACATATGTATAATATTTGTTAACTTCTGAAAATGCTGATGTTTTATTAAGCTATATATATATATATATATATTTATATTTATATATATTATAAACTTCTTGCATGATACACTAATGTACGTAATTGGGTATTGCGCTTTAAATTATGTCATCAATGAATCATCAACCTGCTAGTTAAATATCTACGGTGTTCCAACGGCATGGCTTGACCTCCAGGAGCATTGAGGATGTTTTACTGTAGCATGGTACCATTGTCAGATGAATAACCTAAATTATCCTCATGAATGGCTCAACCTTCTGGGTTATTACGGTTGTTTAACTTATAAATATTATAATATTTCCAATTGAAGAACTCAAATATCTCTCATGAATGGCTCGTCCTTCTGACTTATTAGAGTTAGTCAATTGACACATATATATGACCAGATAACCTAAGAAGTTGTTGTGTTATGATCTATTAATACCGCTAGCTAACCTAAGAAGTTACTGTGTTATGATTTATTATGCACATACTTACTATCATATGGTCAACTGAGTAACTCAAATATCCCTCAAGAATGGCTCATCCTTTGGTTTATTTGGATTAATCAATTATCACGTACACCACCAGCTAACCTAAGAAGTTGTTGTGTGATAGTTTATATACATCAGACCTATTGGTTAACTTTCCAGTGACATGAAAGTTAATTGCTATAAGGTAGCAATTCCAATATTTAACCAATATAAAGCATATGAGATCCTTAAACTGAGTTGTACTTTTTTATATTATTGTCTTTTAACAATTTATCTGCAAACTACCATTTAATTAGATTAGTTATTAATCTAAGCTCACATCACAAGCTATCTTATGTTATCCTATTTTAAACAACAACTGCATTATTTTCATTGTATTTCCTAATTATTAAAACTCTTCGTGGGATCGATCTTGGACTTAAATCGAAAAAACTACAATTCGATCACATAATAGTTCAAATTAGACACTAGTTTTCACCTCCTTTATTTCGGCAAAATTATCTCTAATCTTAGCTACATGCCGAGAAGAAGTAAAATCAATTCACCTAGCAAGAGAGTCACAGTCTGTAACACCCCAAAAATTGGGGGTCCTTAATTTAACAAAATTTGGGCAGAGTCTCCTTTGTATGGGGAGCTCTACCCAAAATACAACCTATTCAATTATACTACATTGACCACACCGGGTCCATTTACCCATCAAATAATAAAATTTCATTCACCACATGTAATATCCACCATATCATCCCAAAAGAATAGGACAAGGTATGACACTTACATTCCAAAAGAATTACACTCAAACTTAGCAGCGGAATAAACAAAATACTAGACTATACATGATTGTAAATAAATTCCTTAGTATAGCACAAAAATAAACTATAGCTCTAGATGTCCACCTTAGGATTTAGGTTCCCCTCTGGTGGAACCTCCCAATTTTTCGGCTCGTCAACGCCGAAATCTTCCTCTAACACAAAATCTAAAAAAAAATATTATTCGTAGCGGGTGAGCACTACGCACTGTAGAAAAATCCTCTCAAACTCTAACAAGGTTTGGAAAATGTAGAAAATGGTCGGTCTAATTTCACAAATAGCATACGTAAATTTTGAAAGAAAACATGACATTTTCAAAGATCTCAAGTTTATACATTAACAATAATTAAGTGCAAGAGTAAAACCAATCCCACCATAAATAACCATTCCAAAGAGTAATTATTCCCACAACAATTTTCAAGATAATCATATCCAAAAGATAACGCAATAAACAATAACCACAATGTATCTCAAGTCTGATGTAAGATAATCACATGAATAAACACATAGAGAATATCCTGGCCCACACAAACACAATTTCTCGCAAGGATATCAACTTCGGGAAGGGCGCCTACCGATGCATTGTCCCATACCAATGCACCGGCAATAACGAATCCGACCCAGGCATAGTATACTAAACCTCTGACACGGCACCCGTGAGCTAATAGTGGTTTGGTCCTCACAAAGCACCAACCCCACTACGAGTGGTAGGAAAAGTTCAAACCCACACGGAGTAAAAACCACACACATCTACCCACTCTACGATACCCGGTCAATGGCCACCCATGGTGATCCACACACCTCCATGAGATACAATCACAATGGAACAATTTAAGAAAAATTAACAAGAGATCATCATAAATATCATTGTGTTGTTCAATACGAAACACTAAAGTTTTGAAATCAAGAATAAAGGAGAAATCAAGAGAAAAATTCATTTCTCTTGAAATCTAGGGTTTTGAATATGAGAAAAGAACTTTGATAGTTACCCAACCATCTCATTGTTTAAAACATGCTAACATTTACAAAAACATCAAGAATCCATGATTGCATAGCATATTAATATGATGTAGAGTCAAAGAAAACATATATGTATAACCCTAGCCTCAATGTAAGAGAATAGAAGAAAACCCCTACTTGAATCAAATTTTCAAGTAAGAACTCAAGCTCTAGTGACCTCCTTCTTTCCTTTTCGTCCTTCCTTAATCTTCCTCTAAGGTTCCAAGAGGTGTAGAGCAAGAGTGGAATGAAAAGAATGGGAGTAAATGGGATGAAAATGGGTTTTAAAACACAGCAGCCCAGATTTTTACTGTTCACAGGCTGATTTGGTTTTCTCCAAAATTACAACTTTGCCATTAAGAATCTCTAATTAGATCCATATGACTACCCTAAGGTTTTTCGACGTTTCGGATTCATTTTTAATGTTATTTTAACCTAAAAATATTTATTTTATAGTTATCTCAAAATTAAAATAAATTTACACTCGAAACACGAAAATTACTATTTTATTCCTTCGAACTGTTATATGTGCTAAAAAGTTATTTCAAGTTTTTTCAGATCTCCCAGGTTCAATGATAATATTATTTTGACCAAAAAAATTTATATTTTTACTTAGTTACCTTATCAACCTTAAACGCCTCCAAAAATTAAATTTCACCATTAATTTGCCTCCCTAGTATTTATTCATGCTTTTGAAATCTATAGGGTTCATGCATACCTCATCACCTATATTAGCATTTCAAAAATAATTACTTGCTATATAAAGATAAGAGTGTGGGGGTTTACAATCCACCCCCCTTAAAGAAAGTTTCGTCCTCGAAACTTACTTTAAGTAGAGAACAGATGAGAGTACTTCTCTCGCATCTCCAACTCTGGTTCCCAAGTAGCTTCCTCCATGCCATGGTGTTGCCACAAAACCTTCACTAATCTGATGACTTTGTTGCGGAGCACCTTCTCTTTGGTATCAAGAATCTTCACCAGTTGTTCTTCATAGGTGGCTCCGTCATGAACTTCAATATCCTCCAAATCTATAACATGTGTGGTCTCCGACTGACACTTCCTTAACATCGACACATGAAACACGTCGTGCAATCCGGATAACTGAGCTAATAATCGAAGTTGGTACGCTGCTTTGCCCACCGCTTTGATCACTTTAAATGGTCCTATGTACCTTGGAGCTAACTTTCCCTTCTTGCCAAATTGCAGCACTCCTTCTTGGTGATACTTTAAGAAACACGTAATCTCCCACCTTAAATTCCAAGGGTCTTTGTCTTTGATCCGCATAGCTTTTCTGTCGACTTTGTGCCGTGCGTAATCTCTCCTGGATGAATTGAATTTTCTCTGTAGTTTCTTAAACAATTTTCTGGCCCAAACAAGCTACTCTCGCCAGCTTCCAACCAACAAGTTGGGGACCACATGGTCTTCCATATAACGCCTCATACGGTGCCATCCCAATACTTGCCTGATAGTTGTTGTTGTATGCAAATTCCACCAACGGCAAATGATCAGTCTAACCTCCCTTGAAGTCCAACACACAAGCACGTAACATGTCTTATAGAATCTGGATCACCCTCTCGGATTGGCCATCCGTTTGGGGATGAAAGGTTGTGCTGAAATGCAACTCTGTCCCCATAGCTCTTTGAAGACTTTGCCAAAATTGTGCTACGAAACGAGAATCACGATCCGACACAATGGATAGCGGAACTCCATGCAATCTCACTATCTCGCAAATATAGAGCTTGCTCATGGGTCTCTAACGTGTCGGTGGTCTTCATACTCAAGAAGTTAGCGGACTTGGTGAGTCTATCAATAATGACCCATACAGCATTATGCCCTCGTGAAGTCCGTGGAAAGCCAGATACGAAGTCCATGGTGATGTGATCCCACTTCCACTCGGGATAGGCAAGGACTGTAATAATCCTTCGGCTTTTTGATGCACAATCTTCACTTGCTGACACACCACACATTTTTGAATTCCACCAATACTGCCGCTTCATGTCTCTATACATTTTTTGTACTACCCGGATGTATGGAGAACTTGGAACAATGGCACTCACCTAACACTTCTTCCCGTACTTGGTCATAATCAGGTACACATAGACTTTCTCGAAACCAATACTCATCATCACTTAGCGCCCAATCCTCAACAATCTCACTCCTCTCCAACTTACTCCGAATAGCCTCCAACTCGCTGTCTAATCGTTGCAATGCCACAATCCTTTGTCAAAGCATCGTTGAGCTACAAGATTGAATAGGCATGGTCAATCCTCTTGTCTATCCACCCATAGATTAAATTCCTCCAAAGCATCCATCATCTTCCACCCATTCACCACAAGGGAATTGATTTCACCCCGAGATTTTCTACTCAGTGCATCCGCTACTACATTCGCCTTCCCCGGATGGTAATTGAGTGTGAAATTATAGTCTTCTAAATACTTAATCCACCTTCTTTGCCTAAGATTCAAGTCCTTCTGGGTGAATATGTACTTGAGGCTCTTATGATCAGAAAACACTTGGAATTTCTCTCTGTACAAGTAATACCTCCACAACTTAAGAGCAAAAACCACAGCAGCAAGCTCTAAATCATGGGTGGGATAATTTTGTTCATGAACCTTGAGTTACCTCAAGCCATAGGCAACCACCTTCTCTCATTGCATTAACATACACCCCAAGCCTCGTAGCGAAGTATCGGTGTACACATCGTATCCTTCCCCACTACTCGAAAAATGAGGACAGGAGCGATTGTCAACTTCTTCAAGGTGCGAAAAGCTAGTTCACATCTTTAGTCCACAAGAATTTTTCTCCCTTCTTTGTGAGACGTGTCATAGGCATTGCTAGCTTTGAGAACCCTTCCACAAACCTCCGGTAGTAGCCTGCTAAGCCTAAGAAACTACGTACTTCAATCACATTCTTTGGTGGTTTCCACTTCGTCACTACCTCAATCTTTGCGGGGTCAACAGCTACCCCTTGGTCCGACACAACATGGCCAAGGAATTTCACTTCCTTCATCCAAAACTCACACTTACTCATCTTTGCATATAACTTATGTTCTCTCAATGTATGTAGTACAATAGAAAGATGGCGTCATGTTCCTATGAGTCCGAGAATAGATTAGTATGTCATCAATAAACACAATGACAAACTAATCTAGATACGACCGAAATACCCTGTGCATTAATCCATGAAGGTGTTGGAGCATTAGTCAATCCGAACGGCATCACCGTATACTCGAAATGACCATACCGAGTACAAAAAACAGTCTTAGGAATATCTTCCTCCTTGATCCACAATTGATGATACCCTGTGCGAAGATCAATCTTAGAGTAATACTTAGAAACCCTCAACTGATCAAATAAGTCATCGATTCGTGGCAAAGGGTATTTGTTCTTCACTGTTACTCGATTCAATCTTCGGTAATCCGTGTACAATCGAAGTGTCTCATCATGCTTCTTCACGAAGAGTACCGGGGCTCCCCAAGGTGAAGTGCTCAAATGGATAAACCCAATGGTCAACAGATGATCCAGCTGCTTCCTTAGCTCCTTTAACTCCAAAGGTGCCATCCGATAGGGAGTGATGGATATGGGTTCAATTCCTGGGTAGAGATCAATCTTGAACTCAATCTCCCTGTGTGGGGATAGCCCAGGTAGTTCATTTGGGAAGACATCTAAAAAATCTGATACTATCAATACCACATCCGTATGGAATTTATCCCGATCATCTCCCGTCAAGCTAGCTTAGAAACTCAAATGGCTCCCCGCCTTCGCTTTCAAGAACCTACTACCGTAGTAGGAAATGGATGGGAGGAATTTTGGTTATTCACGAAACTGAATACTACCCCTCCCGGTAGTTGAAAAGAAATCTTGTTTACGAAAATAATCCATTATCGCCTGGAATGTGGATAACAAATTCATCCCAAAGATCACATCATACCCCTTCATTTCTAAGGCAACCAAATCTACAATCAATTTGTGCTCCCCACACGCAACTCCTACACACCCGACTAGTATCCAATC
The DNA here is from genome assembly GCA_963454935.2 of Ilex paraguariensis. Taxonomy (NCBI): domain Eukaryota; kingdom Viridiplantae; phylum Streptophyta; class Magnoliopsida; order Aquifoliales; family Aquifoliaceae; genus Ilex; species Ilex paraguariensis. Next base: position 311,314 of record CAUOFW020008580.1, read on the forward strand.
GTTCTCCCATAGGCATATTAATACACAACGCATGTTCTAGCTTCTCGAAGCCCAATCCCAATTTACTAGCATATGCAGTACATATAAATGAATGAGTCACACCCGGATCAAGTAAAATTCGGGCCCAAGAATTGTAGAGGAGAACAATACCTTCCACCACTACATTGGAGGCATCTTCCTCCGATTGGGTCAAAGCAAATACCCTTCCTTGGTTGGCGCCACTTGGGGCTAGAGCTTCAAACGGTCTCTGTTGTTGTAGTGGCCTTTATAGCGGTGGCTTGTTTGCATTCACCCGCCCGGTTGCTTGGTTTGTTTTGGTTGAAAGCAATAGGCAGTTATCTTTGAAGTGTCCAACACCTCCACATGCAAAGCATCAACGTGGGTCGGTGCCTACTCTCTCTGGTACTCCTCCCGCCCTCGAGTTGTCTATGGTCTCTGTCCAACTACCTGATTTGGGTGACAGTAGGGTGCCGCTCTCTGTGCTCCACTGCTACTAGCACCCGTCCTGATTGGACCTCCCCTCATAAGGTTTTATCGCCGCTGATTATCTTTCATATCTCTCTCCACCAACATAGCCCTATCCACAAGATCCCCATAGTCACGGATCCTAAGAGTCACAAGCTTCTCCCTAATGGCCGGCCTTAAGCCTTGCTCAAAACATTTGGCCCTCCTGGCCTCTATGGATATGAATTCTGTGGCATATCTGTACAATTCCTCAAACTTTCTCTCATACTCCCCCACCGTCAAACTACCCTGTCGAAGAGCGAGGAAATCGGCACTCATCTTGTCTCGAACCGACTCAAGAAAATATTTATCTTGGAAGACTTGATCGAACTCCTCCCAAGTAAGTGTATATGTGTTCCTCCGTCTCTTTACCAATCCCACCAATGGTCGGCCTCCCCCTCGAACAAATAGGTAGCTAAGCCAACCCTCAAGTCTTCAGTAACTCTCATCCCATCACAAATCTTCTTCACCCGGCGGATCTATCTATCCGCATCCAAAGGATTGGAGCTCCCTTGTAAAGTAGGTGAGTGTTGCCTCAGAAATTCCCAAAGAGTTACCATCCTCCAGTTGTCGTCCCCATTGCCCGGCACTTGTGCTAGGGGGTGAGTTCCACCATTATGGTTGTTGTTTCCATTCTGGTTTTGTACCAAAGTGGTGAGCTCCCTCAAACATTGAAATATGCCACTTATGGCATCGGGAGGTGGTGGTGGTGATGGATTTGGTTGTCCTCCCCGACCACGCCCACATCCACATCCATCATCCATCATGCACATCAATTCAAAATTTAGTTTCATTGATATACAAGACATCCAAGTTATCACTTTGATCTAAAGCATAAGGTTATAAAATTTGATCAACAATTTTCTTCAACCTAGTCCTACTTTTTTAGTGGTAATCCATAACCTACAGCTCTCATGTAAGACCTAATTCCTAAGTTTTGATACCAAATCTGTAACACCCCAAAAATCGGGGGTCCTTAATTTAACAAAACTCAGGCAGAGTCTCCTTTATACAGAGAGCTCTACCCAAAATACAACCTGTGCAATTATACTACATTGACCACATTGGGTCCATATATGAATAAATATTGACCACAACCGGTCCATTTACCCATCAAATAATAAAATTTCATTCACCACGTGTAATATCCACCATATCATCCCAAAAGAATAGGGCAAGCTATGACACTTACATTCCAAAAGAATTACACTCAAACTTAGCAGCGGAATAAACAAAATACTAGACTATACATGATTGTAAATAAATTCCTTAGTCTAGCACAAAAATAAACTATAGCTCTAGATATCCACCTCGGGATCTAGGTTCCCCTCTGGTGGAACCTCCCAATTTCCCGGCTCATCAACGCCGAGATCTTCCTCTAACACAAAATCTAAAAAAAAAAGCATTATTGGTAGGGGATGAGCACTACGCACTGTAGAAAAATTCTCTCAAACTCTAACAACGTTTGAAAAACGTAGAAAATGGTCGGTCTCATTTCACAAATAGCATACGTAAACTTTGAAAGAAAACATGACATTTTCAAAGATCTCAAGTTTATACATTAACAATAATTAAGTGCAAGAGTAAAACCAATCCCACCATAAATAACCATTCCAAAGAGTAATTATTCCCACAACAATTTTCAAGATAATCATATCCAAAAGATAACGCAATAAACAATAACCACAATGTATCTCAAGTCTGATGTAAGATAATCACATGAATAAACACATAGAGAATATCCTGGCCCACACACACACAATTCCTCGCAAGGATATCAACTTCGGGAAGGGCGCCTACCGATGCATTGTCTCATACCAATGCACCGGCAATAACGAATCCGACCCAGGCATATTATACTAATCCTCTGACATGGCACCCGTGAGCTAATAGTGGTTTGGTCCTTCCAAGGCACCAACCCCACTACGAGTGGTAGGAAAACTTCAAACCCACATAGAGTAAGAACCACACACATCTACCCACTCTATGATACCCGGTCAATGGCCGCCCATGGTCATCCAAACACCTCCATGAGATACAATCACCAACAATTTCTTAAACACACTCAATTCCATAAATTTCCAATTTTTCACATCCAAATCCACATTTATTTCACAATGGAACAATTTAAGAAAAATTAACAAGAGATCATCATAAATACCATTGTGTTGTTCAATACAAAACACTAAAGTTTTGAAATCAAGAATAAAGGAGAAATCAAGAGAAAAACTCACTTCTCTTGAAATCTAGGGTTTTGAATATGAGAAAAGAACTTTGATGGTTACCCAACCATCCCATTGTTTAAAACATGCTAACATTTGTAAAAATATCAAAAATCCATGATTTCATAGCATATTAATATGATGTAGAGTCAAAGAAAACATATATGTATAACCCTAGCCTCAATGTAAGAGAATAGAAGAAAACCCCTACTTGAATCAAATTTCCAAGTAAGAACCCAAGCTCTAGTGACCTCCTTCTTCCCTTTTCTTTCTTCCTTAATCTTGCTCTAAGGTTCCAAGAGGTGTGGGGTGAGAGTGGAATGAAAAGAATGGGAGTAACTGGGATGAAAATGAGTTTTTAAACACAGTAGCCCCGATTTTTACTGTTTATAGGCTGATTTGGTTTTCTCTAAAATTACGATTTTGCCACTAAGAATCTCCAATTTAATCCATATGACTACCCTAAGGTTTTTTGACGTTCCGGATTCATTTTTAATGTTATTTTAACCTAAAAACATTTATTTTTATGAGTTATCTCAAAACTAAAATAAATTTACACTCAAAACATGAAAATTACTATTTTATTTCTTCGAACCGCTATATGTGCTAAAAGGCTATTCCAAATTTTTTCGGATCTCTCAGGTTCAATGATAATATTATTTTGACCTAAAAAAATTTATATTTTTACTTAGTTACCCTTATCAACCTCAAACACCTCCAAAAATTATATTTTACCATTAATTTACCTCCCTAGTATTTATTCATACTTTTGAAATCTATAGGGTTCATGCATACCTCATCACCTATATTAGCATTTCAAAAATAATTACTTGCTATATAAAGATAAGAGTGTGGGGGTTTACACAATCTGCAAGAAGCGACTTAGAAACCACACACACAATGTCTCTTGATCCTTTAAAATTTTGACCATTATTCTTTTGTGTGCAATTGCTTTTGTAATGATCGGGTTGCCCACAGTTATAACAAGTACTCATTTGTTTTCCTTTAAAATTATTATGTCTGTTGAGCTTGTTATATTTCTTATTATTCCTTTTAAAATGCTTGTCTTGTCTTGGCTTAAGAAAAGATAGAGTAGTTGACACATTATTAGATAGGACAACTGTGACAAATTGGGAAGATAGGGAACTAGAAACTAAGTATGACACATTACTAGTTTTCTTTTTAGCTCTTCTCTCGGCCTCAATGCCTAGCAACATAGGTAGCTTTGCCATTGTTAAATCTTGGCTAGATATATTCAATGAAATCGCAACAGACTCCCATGAATTAGGAAGACTATGTAAAACAGTAGAAACTTGGATTTTATCAGGAATTGAGTTGCCTAGAGATGTCAACTCTATAGTTATTACCACAAGTTTATTGACATATTCAACGACAAAATTATCATCTTTCATAAAAGTGTCATTATATTTTTCAATTAAGAGTTGAATATTTGTTAGAGGCAGTACCATAGGTTTGTGTTATAACATCAAACATAAATTTAACAATTTCATGTTCCTCAAAAATAACCTCTAAATTGGGTTCCATAAAATGAGCAAGATTGACCTAGCTAATTTGTCGTTCTCTACAAACCTTTTGTAAGTGTTTCTAGCAACCTCTTCGGCTCTAAGAGATGGTTCTTTTGGGTATGGTGTGTCAATGACATATTCAATTTTATATTAAAATAATATGTGAAAAATCCTACGTTTCAAAGTTGAATAATTTGTATCATTAAATCTCTCAGTTTTGCATAGTTCTACACTAGTAGTCTTAGACCCCATATTGACAAATTATTAAAAATAAATAACAAGGTAAAATTGGTTAGAACTGACCCGATTTAATTTTGGTATAGATGTATGGTTTCAAGAGTGCTTCAAATGAACTGCTATCTCCTCTACAACAATCACCACTTTTGGTTAATCGAATCACAGCAAGAAGGGAATACCATGACAATTTTGTTGCACTTCAAAAAATCACTTGAAAACTAGAATTCTGCAATTCTGATCAAACCACGTTGATAGCCAAAATATGACACAATTTTTAGGCCAAGGCACCTAGTATGACGGAAAGACTATAAAAGAATTTAAGTCTTTGTTTTGACTTCGTAGAACGTGTGGAATCTTTGTGAAGTTTGACAAAATATGAATTGTAAAAGAATTGCAATGTTTGGTTCTTGTCAAAAATATGAAATGTGAAATAATTTATAGGTTCTTGTCTTCTTGTGGAATTTGGCGGACTTGATAAAAACAATAAATTTTTGACAGAAAAGTGGTGAACTCCTCTAGGCTTCTTGGGATGTGAAAAATATGAAGACTAGATACAGTCGAAACACCGATTGAGAAAAAAGAAATTGCAATGTTTGATGACCGCCTGTTGTTCTAATACTAATGTAGGAATTTACAATAGGATTTGATAAATTTGATGAATAGGAGAACAAGCATTTGAGAATTAAAAATTCTCTTTGATATGAAAGCGGTATAATTGATATTTCCTCTCAATGGGTTTTCAATCAAATTGAGTATTTTCAGGTGTGTTCTTTTTGTGTGCAAAGAAACGTATTTATAAAGGATGAAATATCAGCTAGTCGTTCAACTAGTCATTACCAATATCCTCAACTCCCCCAAAAATTTTCAACTCCACCAATATTTCCTCAATCCTCTGTAGTCAAAGAAGACTAATTATACTCTATGTATGATTGACTAGTCTTTAACTACTTGATGGGTCCCTCAAGCCAAGTCACCCATACTGACTACAAAAAATCCAATCCAAACATTTAATTATATCAATGTAATATATAAGTATACATGCATCATTATAAAATAATATTTAATATATATAATAATCTGACAAAAAAAGTGCATCTATGATATATGTCATGAATAATGCAATATTTAACCAACGGATTTAGGTTTTATATATTCCAGATTTGACCACTAACTGTGACTTAATTAATATCGAGGAATTTTAGCCATATATTCCAATATCTTTTACAAGTTCACTCCAACTATGCTCTCTATTCTAGCTAACTATTTTAAATAATTTAAACTAACTTTCAATAATTTAAATTAAAAAATACCACGTAATCTATCACATCATCACCATATTTTTAACGGTCATATTTAACCTGAAATTCAACCAAAAATTTAAATCAATTCAAACCAAAGAGTTATCATCATGGGGGAAGGGGTGGGGGCAGGAGGGGGAAGGGGGTTTCGATAAAGGCATGGGGGATTTGTAGCATATATTTTTTTAGCAACATATATATATATATATATATATATATATATATATATATATATATATATAAAGAGAGAGATAGAGAGAGAAGGGGTTTTGGTGAGGTTGAATGGATGTACAAATTTGGAGAGCCAAAAAGGTGAAATGAGAAATAGAGAGTGGGTTGGAGAGGATTTTTGGTGTTTGGATTGGTAAAATAACTGAAAATTGAGAAATAGAGAGTGAGTTGGAGTTGCTATAAGAAAATTTAGTTTTTCTTACAACTTATTTATTAGACTTTTGCCAGTTTGGTGTTTCTTGGCATTCTAGCACCTTAATGTATAGACTTTGATATTGACGAGTACTATTTTGGATGGATTAATGTTAGTTATGGTGAGTCTATCGATGCACACAAAGCAAAAGTTGATGAGTGTTTGCTCTTGATTGAATAATGTATACATGTTGATATTTTTTTTTTCTAGTATTGTGTTTTTATTAATGAAATTTTGTTGAAATTTTGTAAAGAAGAGAAATTGTTTCGAAAAAATGATTAGTATTGATGCTCTTTAAATAATTTTTTTTTTTTTACAAAAATATTGGCAATTTTTTTTTACATAGTGTCTTTAAGCGCGAGCATTAACTTAACTAATTTTTTGTTACACAGTACCTTTGGCCATGAGTTCATCGCTAGTACACTAATAAGTTATGTGACGCCCCTAAACCTAGAGTCCCGTTGACCACCCTTCAACCCGCAGAAATACCCGTGATTGTCGCATAACCCGACATCACGTCTATCGCATCCCTGTAACCGGGATTACAACTCAAATGAGGATCCGTGTTTCCTTTTACCATTTAATCCCATTGAGTTTAAATATACCCACAATGTATCTCATTTAAGGTTCATTTGTATCATTAGAACCAAAGAACACATAGCCCAATAGTATGGCAATGTATTCTTAAAATTTCAGATTTTTAGAAAACCTTCCGGAGGTTTTGTTATGGACCTTCCGAAAGGTTTGCTCACTGGAAAATTTCTACCGGAAGATTTTATGGATCTTCTGGTAGGTTTTACCTACTAGACTAATTTATACCATAAGGTTTTACTTACTTTCCAGAAGGTTTGCCCACTGGATGAAAAACTGCATGAACCTTCCGGAAGGTTTTGTAGACCTTCCGGTAGGTTTTACCTACTGGACAGAAAATTTACACTAACCTTCTGGAAGGTTGTTGTGACCTTCCGGAAGTTTTTGCCCAGAATTTCATGCTTCATCAAACTTTCATTTCCAATTCATCCAAAACCTTTCCAAACTTATTACAAACATGGATAACGACATTTTCTACATTATACATGATCCATACAAGTTCTATTACATGCATTTGTATAATTTTTACATGTTAAAAAATTGTTCCAACAAAGATTACACAAAATATGCCACAAAAGCTACAAGTCAGCTTTTCTTCATCGTTGAGGCCCCAAATGCGAGTCCTCTCCCGGTACGAACCCCGCACCTAAAATGTTTCCCGTATAGGGTGAGCCAACGCCTAGTAGAATATTTTCTACAGAGGCTACTCCCCAACCTAAATGCATATGCAATGTTCATATACAACATTCACAATCCTATAATCATTCCAATCAAGAATATACATGATTCATGATGGGATCTACCATGCCATGCCAAGAATGAAAGTAAATTCACTCACGCACATCAACCCGAGCCCTCGCCGGCTCTCTCTACATTATGCAATGCAATTGTAAAACCCTTGTCATTAATGAAATACATCCAATGATCATCTTTGAAACAAAACTCATATGTTCATAAAAACCAATTCATCTCTGGATGTTTCCCATCAAATGAATTATTTGTACAACCAAAACCATGTGTCTTTATTTGGGTAGTGGACTTTTGGTGTTGCACCATCGGCTCTACACGTCGATACACTTTTTTTGGACTTACATTGTCAGAAGTGTATAAACCAATAGCCGGGCCTTGCACCTGAGGGAGGATCTATCCCTTCTTGCTATACCCAACACAAGTTTTTCTATGAATGCAACCGTGCGACTCAGTAGGATATTCAAACCCCACTTTTTCGAGCCCACTCATCAAACACCAAGTGTGAAGATTGATCCAACCATGCACTCACACACCCATACTCATGGTCATGGATGTGTATTCCCCGTGTAAATGCAATGTAGTGCACCATTGCAATGTTTGTGTCACACTCATATGCAATGTATTCCAAATGAGCCATTTAACCAAGTATCCATATACAACATGGCAACTAATATCAATTGTATATAATTACCAAAAATCAACATGTTGCAAAAATATTAACAACACATACATCAATCAACAATTCACAAGCTTGTTATACATAATCCATGCAATAACAACTTAATTTCCACTTAGGCATTCTTTGAAAAATACCATCAAGACTCAATGTTTCCCACATCATTCACAAGGCATAATATTAAACATATAGCATGCCCATAAAATTACTTTTTCAGGGAATTACCAACCAAGTAATTACCACATCTCTAATTCAAGTTAGAAAGTCTATTCTAACCCATTCCAATACTCCTTTTTCACACCTATTTCATCTATTTAATATGCATAGATGAGTGACATATATGTTCCCATTAACCTATACATTTCTTATAACACTATAGGTAGGAAATGAACCAAAGTAGGAGAACCCCTACCTTTTGGAGCGTAAAAGAAAGGGAGAAACCTCACGAACAACTCCCAAGCCCCAAATCTTTGATTTTCCCAAAATTTTCTCCTTGAAACTTTGGTGAAATTATTTGTTCTTGGTATTAATGCATAGCCCTCGTCGCGTAGACCAACTTTAACTCTTAATCTGAAGGATTTCGATCGATGGAACTTCTTGGATTGAAGAAAGAAAGGTAGAATTTCTATTTTCTCTCTTCTCTCTGCTAACGTCTGAACACGGTCGGCCAAGGGTGAGAAATATCTGATTTTTCAGATATTTTGCCCTATTTATACTTCTAATTACGCGGTCCACATTGTCTCGCTCGTTTATCACTTCCGGGTCCGTTTTTAACCTGAACCAACTTAATTAAATTTCGATTTTTATTCAAATTAATTTTATTTGAAATTTTACTCAATTATAAGGAAATTTCATAATTTCTATTTTTGGGGACCTTTAAAATTTCATTCGTCACCCAATTTTCTCGAAAAATGTATAAAATCTGACTATCTCGTAATTCGAAAAAAATTGACGCGGTAACTCAATTTTGCGATACGAATCCAATAGTGAAGTCCATTGCTCCATCCAAACTTTATAGAAATATGAATTTTAATCCCGCATACTAGTGGCAAATTATTATTTTGCCCTTTGTCAAAAAAAGTTCAAATTTTTCCCGAATTTTACATTCTTCCCCCTTAAAAGAATTATGTCCCCGAAATTCACACATACATAAACATTCAAACACATGCATATGCAATAGTCATGATATACTACAAAACTATAATAATGTACCTCCATCCTCGAATAAAAAAGGATAACTGGTACGTACGGTATCCTCACGCTCCCATGTTGCCTCCTCTACTCTTCGGTGCTACCACAACACCTTCACTAGCCTCACGGTGTTGCCTACAAAACTTGATCCCGGCTATCCATGATACACACCGGTCCCTCCTCAAAGGTCCCATCAGCATCAACCACAAGCTCTCCCTAATCTACCACATGAGTCAGATCCGGGGTGTATTTTTGGAGCATAGAGACATGGAATACCGCGTGAACACCCAATAGATTTGCTGGTAGCATCAACCGATAAGCAACTGTACCCACCCTCTCGAGTACATCAAAGGGCCCGATGTACCTCGGTGACAGCTTTCTCCACTTGCCAAACCTGACCACTCTTCTTTTAGGCATCACCTTCAAGAAGACATTATAACACCCCGCATTTTCTTTTATATATGTATATAGATATATAGTAAATAATTGTGGTAAAATTTTGGATATGTGTAGTGATGTGAGTTTGAATTTGAATTTGGTAGATTCAAAAAGTAGAGATTAAAAATGTTAGTGGAAATAATAGTTGAAATTTGATTTTAATAAGTGAAAATATGTAATTTTAGGTCTTAGAACTTGTATTAAATAGGTTTGGTGTAGAAATATGTGTCAAATAGGTTTGGGATGGATTTGGTTAGCTTAGGAATGGATTGGAAATGGAAAAGGGATGAAATAGTGCACGTAAACAGTGCACTAGCAACAACTTCAAGCGCAATTTTGACCTTGATGCAGTCAATATCTCTCATAACTCAAAACATCAACATTGTAGAGCTCTTAATTAGCATTACATATCATCTTGAATCATCGCAATCGAAACTCGGATGAGAGATTTATGCCCAAATAACAAAGTGATGTCAAAATAGCCCAATTAGTTTGAACAGTGCACTGGCTGCAACTTCAAGCCCAATTTAGACCTTGATGCCGTCAATATCTCTCAAAATCCAAAATATGAAAATTATAGAGCTCTTTATTATCATTCCATATCATCTTTAATCATCTCAATCAGAGCTCGGATGAGAGAGTTAGGCCCCGATAACGAAGCGATGTCAAAACAATCCAATTAGCTTCATTTTGCATTTAACGTCTGCATTTGCATCCTAAATCAAAATATAAGAATAATGACTATATTTAGGCTTTAAATAAGTATAAAAGGCTTTAACAATCACCCTTTATCACCTTTTATTTGCAAACAATGCAAAACTTCATTAATAGCCAGTTCGGATGGGTAAAATACAAACTTTAGTGTTTTGGGTGTACGTTGACTTTGGTTTTGAGATAAATCATAAAAATAAATTTTTTTAGGTTAAAATAACATTAAAAATGAATCCAGAACGTCGAAAAACCTTAGGGTAGTCATATGGATCAAATTGGAGATTCTTAGTGGCAAACCCGTAATTTTGAAGAAAATCAAAACAGGTTGTGAACAGTGAATTTTGGGGCTGAGGTGTTTTAAACCCCATTTTCTCTCATTTTTTTCACTCCACTCTCACCTCACACCTCTTGGAACCCTAGAGAGCATTAGAGAGGAAGAAAGGAAGAGAAAAACAAGAGATTTAAGGGTAGATTCAAGATCAAAGCTCAAGTTCTTCCTACAAACTAAGGATTCAATGTAGGAGTTTTATCTCATTCACTTACATTGAGACTAGGGTATTTATATATGTATATTTTGGCTATCAATGGTATATATATATGCTATGGAATCATCCTCTCTTAGGCTTTTTGCAAGGATTACATGTTTTAAAAAAAGTAGGGTTTAATACCCATGAAATGTCCTTTCTAGATTTAAAACCCTAATTTTTGGAGAATGATGTATTTCCTTCCTAAATGTTTTCTTTATTATGGATTTCGAAACCTTAGTGCTTTGTGTTGGGTAGAAAAATGATGTTATTGTGATCTCATGTATTTTCTTAGTTGGTTGTGGAATTGTTACATGATGTATTTTGGGGATTTTGGATAGATGCTTGTAAATTGAGATAAATGTTAGAATTGTATGCTTGGTTGGGTTATTTGTGATGCACATGAGTGAGAGGTTCCTTATAAGGATGCTCACCCCTTCCCAAGAGGTTCCCGGTAAGGATGCTTGGAAAATAATGTAGTGATTGGTGAGAGGTTCCATGTAAGGATGCTCATCCATTCTCAAGAGGTTCCCAGTAAGGATGCTTGAGAATCAAATGTGACCTAAAGGGGGGTGGAGGTTACTACAAAATATGCCACCTACCGAAAGAATCATTGGAAATTGGTTATGACAATTAATGGTTATTATTTGTATGTGGTGCTTGTTTATTCATTTAAGTAATGTTTTTAAATAAACTTGAGATCCTTTTTAAATGTCACTGCTTTATTTCAAATTATGTATCTATGTTATGTTAAAATTGAGACCAACCATTTTAAATTTTTTTCTAAACTTTGTATGGGTTTGGGAGAATTTTTCTACAGAGCTTCGTGCTCACCCCCTATCACTAATATTTTTCAGATTACCCGCTTGAAGTGGAGGATGTAAGGATCGAGGAGTCTGCTACTTGGAAAACTCCACTGGGCAGGAGTGTGGATCCCGAGGTGGACGCATAGAGCGACCTCTTTTCCTTTTGCACTAGACTAGGACATTCTTTTGGAACATTGTGTAGTCTAACTTCTTTTGTTTATTCCACTGCGCTTCTTTAATTAATTTTTGAGATGTAATAGCCATGACTTGGGCTTATTCTTTTGGATAATGTTGTAAATATTCGTGGACGACAAATGAAGTCTTGTTTCTTAAGGGATTATATTAGTGTTCTCATGATATGAATGGTTTTAGAATATAACGTCATCTAGGGTGTGTTTTGGGGTGTTACAAAGTTGGTATCAAAGCTTAGGCTTTAGGTCTTACATGGGAGCTGTAGATTATGAAATCACCTCTAGAGCTTTAGGATTAGGGTGAATCAAATCCTTGAGTGAAATTTTATACACGTTCTATGCCTTAGCTTAACCTAATATTTAGGATGTCCTATACATCCATGAACTAAGTTATGAATTGATGTGCAGGATGAACGGCGAACAAGGATAGGGACGCAGACGTGGCCATGGCCGTGGAGGTCAAGCGAATCCACCACCTCTGGATGCCATGCAAGGCATTTACCAATGCTTGAGGGAGCTCACCACTTTGGTACTAAACCAAAATGGTAACAACAACCACAATGGTGGAGCTCATCCTCTAGCTCAAGTATCAGGCAATGGGAACGGCGACCGAAGGATGATAGCTCTTCGGGAATTCTTAAGACAACGACCACCCAATTTCCAAGGGAGCTCCAATCCTTTGGAGGTGGATAGATGGATCCGTCGAGTGAAAAAGATTTGTGACGGCATGGGAGTTGCCGCGGAGTTGAGAGTTGGTTTGGCGACCTACCTATTTGAGGGGGAGGCCGACTATTGGTGAGATGCCATAAAGAGGAGAAGGGACACCGACACACTCACTTGGGAAGAGTTTAATCAACTTTTCCAAGATAAGTACTTCCCTGAATCGGTCAGAGATTGAATGAAGGTGGATTTTCTTGCACTACGACAGGGTAGTATGACCGTGGCTGAATATGAGAGGCGGTTCGACGAGCTCTCCCATTATGCTACAAAATTTATATCTACTGAGGCCGACAGGGCCAAGCGCTTTGAGTAGGGTCTGAGGCCGATCATTAGGGAGAAGTTAGTGGCTCTCAAGATCCGTGATTTTGGGGACTTGGTGGAGAAAGCTATACTGGTAGAGAGAGACACAGAGGATAGCCAGCGACAATAGGGCTTCTCGAGAGGAGGTCCAATCCGGACGGGTGCTAGCACTAGTGGGGTATAGAGATCGACACCATACCGTCGCCCAGACCAGACAGGTGGACAACGACTTTTGACAGCCCGAGGAGAGGGAGACACTGAGACTAGAGTTGGTATTACCCCACGATCCTACTTTGTATACGGAGGTGTAGGATATATTCGGATGCATTGCCCAGTTTTTCCACCTCAGGGGCCTATCCAGATCGCTAGACAAGTACCAGCAGCCCAACCACCACCACCGAGGCCTGCACCACAGCGACCATTACAAACTCAAGCCCCCGATGGCGCCAAGTAAGGGCGAGTATTTACTTTGACTCAGCTGAAAGAGGACATTGTCAATGCCGTTGTGGAAGGTATCGTCCTTATTTCCAATTCTTGGGCCCGAATATTATTTGACCCCGATACAACACACTCATTTGTATGCACGACATATGTACTTGATTTGGGATTAAGTTTCGCAAAGCTAGAGCATGTTATGAATATTAGCTTGCCCACGGGAGAACGGTTAGATACTAGCCGAGTCTGCAAGGGTTACGTGCTTCGCATTGGGGAGTACGAATTGATTGTGGATTTGATTACTTTAGAGATAAAGGGGTATAATGTGATTTTTGGGATGAACTTGTTGTCCGCTTTTCGGGCGATAATGGATTATTTTTGCAAGCAAATTATATTTTAGTTGTCGGGAGGAGTCATTTTCAGTTTTGTGAATAACTGAGATTCTTACCATCCATTTCTTACTACGGGTAGTAGATTCTTAAAAGCAAAATCGGGAAGTCATTTGAGTTTCTTAGCTAGCTTGATGGGAGATGATAGGGATAAAATCCATATGGATGTGGTGTTAATTGTATCAGAGTTTCCAGATGTTTTTCCCGAGGAATTACCCGAATTATCGCCACATAGGGAAATTGAGTTTAAGATCGATCTCTATCCGGGAATCGAACCCATGTCCATTGCTCCCTACCAAATGGCACCTTTGGAGTTGAAGGAGCTAAGGTAGTAGTTGGATCACTTGTTGGTGATTGGGTTTATCCGTCTAAGCACTTCACCTTGGGGAGCCCCGGTCCTCTTTGTGAAGAAAACGGATGAGACTCTACGGTTGTGCACGGATTACCGGAGGTCGAATCGGGTTACCGTGAAGAATAAGTATCCGTTGCCGAGAATTGATGACTTATTTGATCAGTTGAAGGGTTTGAAGTATTACTCCAAGATTGATCTTCGCACAGGGGATCATCAGCTACGGATTAAGGAGGAGGATATTCCTAAGACTGCTTTTTGTACCCGGTATGGTCATTTTGAGTATACGGTGATTCCGTTTGGATTGACTAATGTCCCCGCAGCCTTCATAGATTTGATGTACAGAGTCTTTCGGCCTTACCTCGATCAATTTGTTATTGTGTTTATTGATGACATATTGATTTAATCACAGACTCAGGAGGAACATGCTCGTCATCTCTCTATTGTGCTACAAACATTGAGTGAACATAAGTTATATGCAAAGATGAGCAAGTGCGAGTTTTGGATGAAGGAAGTGAAGTTCCTTGGCCATGTTGTGTCCGAGCAAGGAGTAGCGGTTGATCCCGCAAAGATTGAGGCCGTGACGAAATGGGAACCATCGAAGAACGTAACAAAAGTACGAAGTTTCTTGGGGTTAGCCGGCTATTATCGTAGGTTTGTGGAAGAGTTCTCCAAGCTTGCGATACCGATGACTTGCCTTACAAAGAAGGGGGAGAAATTTTTGTGGACTCAAGTGTGTGAACTAGCTTTTCGCACCTTGAAGGAGAAGTTGACGACGACACCTATCCTCATTATTCCGAGCAGTGGGGAAAGCTACGATGTCTACATTGATGCTTCACTACGAGTCTTGGGATGCGTTCTAATGCAAGGAGGGAAGGTAGTGGCTTATGGCTCAAGGCAACTCAAGGTGCATGAGCAGAATTATCCCACACACGACTTTGAGCTGGCTGCGGTGGTGTTACTCTTAAGTTGTGGAGATGTTATTTATACGGGGAGAAATTTCAAGTGTTCTCGAACCATAAAAGCCTCAAGTATATCTTCACACAGAAATACTTGAATCTCCGACAAAAAAGGTGGATTGAGTACTTGGAAGATTATGAGTTCATGCTCAACTACCATCCGGGGAAGGCCAATGTAGTTGTCGACACTCTTAGCAGGAAGTCTCGGGGTGAAATCAATTTTCTTGCAGTAAATAGGTGGAAAATGATTGATGCATTGGAGGAGTACGATCTATGGGTGGATGGACCGGAGTATCAACCATATCTATTCAACCTTGTAGCTCAACCGAGGCTTCGGCGACGGGTAGTGGAGTTACAATGCCTAGATTCGAAACTCGATTGGATTAGAGCCTAATTGGAGAATGGAGAAGCGATTGAAGGATGGTCTTGGAAGAATGGAGAGTTGAGATATGGGGAGAAGCTATGTGTTCCCAATGATTCGTCCCTAAAGGAGGAGATACTGGGAGAGTGTCATCGCTCCAAGTTTTCTATCGACCACGGTAGCATAAAGATGTATAGGGACATGAAGCGTCCATACTAGTGGAGGGGAATGAAGCGAGATGTGGCCAAGTATGTTGCAAAATATGCGGTGTGCCAGTAGGTGAAGATTGAGCATCAAAGGCCAGGAGGAGTCCTACAGTCTTTGCCTATTCCAGAGTGGAAGTGGGATCACATCACCATGGACTTCGTGTCGGGTTTACCACGGACGTCGCATGGGCATAATACAGTGTGGGTCATTGTGGATAGGCTCACCAAGTCTGCTCACTTTTTGGGTATGAAGACCACGGATACATTCGAGACTTTAAGCCAGTTGTATATCCGTGAGATAATGAGGTTACACGGCGTTCCGCTCTCGATTGTGTCGGATCGTGACTCTAGGTTTGTGGTGAGATTCTGGCGGAGTCTACAACAAGCAATGGGGATGGAGTTACACTTCAGTACGGCTTTTCATCCCCAAATGGATGGCCAATCCGAGAGGGTGATACAGATTATAGAGGATATGTTACGCACTTGCGCGTTAGACTTCAAGGGGAGTTGGAGCGACCACTTGCTGTTGGTGGAGTTTGCTTACAACAACAGCTATCAGGAAAGTATTGGGATGGCACCGTATGAAGCATTGTATGGAAGACCATGCCGATCACCGACGTGTTGGTTAGAAGCCGGCGAGAGTAGTTTGTTTGGACCGGACATTGCTCGAGAAACTACGGAGAAGATTCAACTCATTCGAGAGAGACTACGGACGGCGCAAAGTAGAAAGAAGAGCTATGCGGACCACAGACGAAGACCCTTAGAATTCAAGGTGGGAGACTACGTATTTCTCAAGGTGTCACCCAAGAAGAGCGTGTTTTGATGAGGTAAGAAAGGGAAGTTAGCGCCAAGATATACCGGACCGTTTGAGGTAATCAAAGCGGTAGGCAAGGCGGCATATCAACTTCGACTACCAGCCCAACTATCCGGAGTACATGATGTGTTCCACGTGTCCATGTTGAGAAGGTGTCACTCGGATGCAACTCTAGTAATGAACTTGGAGGAGATTGAAATTCAAGACGGAGCAACCTACAAAGAACAACCGGTAAAAATTCTTGACGCCTAGGAAAAAGTGCTTCGCAACAAAGTTATCTGATTGGTGAAGGTTTTGTGGCAACACCATGGTGTGGAGGAAGCTACATGGGAACCGAAGCAAGAAATGCGGGAGAAGTATCCATATTTGTTCGCTACTTGAGGTAAGTTTCGAGGACGAAACTTTCTTTAAGGGTGGTGGATTGTAACACCCCGCATTTTCTTTTATATATGTATGTAGATATATAGTAAATAATTGTGGTAAAAATGTGGATATGTGTAGTGATGTGTGTTTGAATTTGGTAGATTGGAAAAGTAGAGATTTAAAATGTTAGCGGAAATAATAGTTGAAATTTGGTTTTAATAAGTGAAAATATGAAATTTTAGGTCCTAGAACTTGTATTAAATAGGTTTGGTGTTGCAATATGTGTTGGATAGGTTTGGGATGAATTTGGTTGGCTTAGGAATGGATTGGAAATAGAAAAGGGATGAAACAGGAAGTGAACAGTGCACTAGCTGCAACTTCAAGCGCAATTTTGACCTTGATGCAGTCACTATCTCTCCAAACTCAAAACATGAAAGTTGTAGAGATCTTTATTATCATTCCATAGTATCTTGAATCATCTCAATCGGAGCTCAAATGAGAGAGTTATGCCCACATAACGAAGTGATATTAAAACAGCTCAATTAGCTTGAACAGTGCACTAGCTGCAACTTCAAGCCCGATTTAGACTTGATGAAGTCAATATCTCTCAAACCTTAAAACATTAAAGTTTTAGATCTCTTTTTTTTTCATTCCATATCATCTTGAATCATCTCAATCCGAGCTCGTATGAGAGAGTAATGTCCAGATAACGAAGCGATGTCAAAATAGTCCAATTAGCTTCATTTTACATTTAACGTCTCCATTTGCAACCTAAATAAGTATAAAAGGCTTTAAGAAGCACCCTTTATCACCTTTTACTTACAAACAACGCAAAACTTCATTAATAACCGGTTCGGATGGGTAAAATATAAACTTTAGTGTTTCGGGTGTACGTTGACTTTGGTTTTGAGATAAATCATAAAAATAAATATTTTTAGGTTAAAATAACATTAAAAATGAATCCGAAACATCATAAAACCTTAGGGTAGTCATATGGATCAAATTGGAGATTCGTAGTGGTAAAACCGTAATTTTGGAGAAAACCAAAACAAGCTGTGAACAGTGAATTTCGGGGTTGAGGTGTTTTAAACCCTATTTTCATCCCATTTGCCCTCATTTCTTTCACTCCACTCTCACCCCACACCTCTTGGAACCCTAGAGAGCATTAGAGAGGAAGAAAGGAAGAGAAAAACAAGAGATTTAAGGGTAAATTCAAGATCAAAGCTCAAGTTCTTCCTACAAACTAAGGATTCAATGTAGGAGTTTTATCTCATTCACTTACATTGAGGCTAGGGTATTTATATATGTATATTTTGGCTATCAATGGTATATATATATGCTATGGAATCATCCTCTCTTTGGCTTTTTGCAAGGATTACATGTTTTAAACAAAGTAAGGTTTAATACCCATGAAATCTCCTTTCTAGTTTTAAAATCTTAATTTTTGGAGAGTGATATATTTTCTTCCTAAATACTTTTTTTATTATGGATTTCGAAACCTTAGTGCTTTGTGTTGGGTAGAAAAATGATGTTATTGTGATCTCATGTATTTTCTTAGTTGGTTGTGGAATTGTTACATGATATATTTTGGAGATTTTGGATAGATGCTTGTAAATTGAGATAAATGTTGGAATTGTATGCTTGGTTGGGTTGTTTGTGATGCACATGAGTGAGAGGTTCCTTGTAAGGATGCTCACCCCATCCCAAGAGGTTCCCAGTAAGGATGCTTGGGAAACAATGTAGTGATTGATGAGAAGTTCCATGTAAGGATGCTCATCCATTCTCAAAGGTTCCCGATAAAGATGCTTGAGAATCAAAGGTGACCTAAAGAGGGGTAGAGGTTACCACAAAGTGTGCCACCTACTAAAAGAATCATTGGAAATTGGTTATGGTAATTAATGGTTATTATTTGTATGTGGTGCTCGTTTATTCATTTAAGTAATGTTTTTAAATAAACTTGAGATCCTTTTTAAATGTCACTGCTTTATTTCAAATTATGTATCTATGTTATGTTAAAATTGAGATCGACCATTTTAAATACTTTTCTAAACCTTGTATAGGTTTGGGAGAATTTTCTACAGAGCTTCGGCTCATCCCCTATCGCTAATATTTTTCAGATTACCTGCTTAAGGAGAAGGACGTAAGGGTCGAGGAGCCCGCTACTTGGGAGACTCCACTAGACGGGAGTGTGGATCCCGTGGTGGATGCATAGAGCGACCTCCTTTCCTTTTGTTGTAGACTAGGACATTATTTTGGAATATTGTGTAGTATAGCTTCTTTAATTAATTTTTGAAATGTAATAGTCATGACTTTGGCTTATTCTTTTGGATAATGTTGTAAATATTAGTGGATAACAAATGAAGTCTTCTTTCTTAAAGGATTATATTAGTGCTATCATGCTATGAATGTTTTAGAATGTAATGCTATCCAGGGTGTGTTTTAGGGTGTTACAGACATGATCTTCCACCTCAAACTCTAGAAGTCACCGTCATTTGTTGGCGTAGCTCTTCTACCGGTTCTGAGCCGTGAAAAGACGCTTCCGTATATGGTCCACCTTCTCCAAGGTGTCTCTAACCAAGTCCAGACCCATAGAGGGTCTCTCTCCCACCTCCGTCCAACATACCGTAGATTGACAAGGCCTCCCATATAATGCCTCATAGGGTGTCATTTGAATGCTCGCTTGATAACTGTTGTTGTAGGTGAACTCCACCACAGGTAAGTGATCTTATCAGCTACCCCTGAGATCTATGACGCATGCCCGTAGCTTGTCCTCTAACGTCTAGATAGTCCTCTCTGACTGACCATCCGTTTGGGGATGAAAAGCAGTGCTCATCATCAACTGTGTTCCCATGGCTCACTGGAAACTGTCCAAAAGTGAGCCGTAAACCTGGGATCCTGATCCGATACTTTAGATACGGGTACCCCATGCAACCGGACAATCTCTGGTATATACAACCTGTAGAATTTCTCCAATGTAATGGTCATCCGCACCACCAAAAAGTGTGCCGACTTCGTAAGCCAGTCCACAATCACCCACATCGCGTCATGTTTTTGTGGTGTCTGTGGCAAGTGAGTCACAAAATCCATCATGATATGCTCCCACTTCCACTCAGCTACCTCCAAGGTTTGGAGTAGTCCCGCTGGTCTCTGGTGTTCAGCCTTAACCTGCTGACACGTGAGACATCAGCTGACAAAGTCTCCAACGTCCTTCTTCATCCCTCTCTAATAATATTGGCGACAAAGATCATGGTACATCTTCGTGCCACCTGGATGCACATCAAATCGGGAACAATGGAACTCTCTAAGAACTTCCTCCCTGAGTTCCACCGACTGGGGAACTACAATCCTTCCCCTAAACCGAAGACTACCATCCGAGTGAATGGCCCAACCCTCATCACTTGTACTTGTTTGTACTTGGTCCCTGA